>ML682099.1:2275503-2367655 GCA_007922195.1 Podocnemis expansa
GTTGTTAGTAATCCAGTTTATAGGAATAGAGACCAAATAATCCAAGTGTAGAGTTTGTTCTAACTCTCCCCATGAGAATTAGCAGGGCAGTTTCCAGGCCAGTGTTGGCTGGGATCTCAAGCCTACGGCCCAAACTTTCCCTGAGAAGCTTGGACAGATGTGAGACCAAGGAATTCGGTTCCCAATGTCCTTTTATAGTTGAAGCTAGCAAGGTGGGCATTTGCAGGTCAATTCTTCACGTGGGCTTTGATGACAGTTTCCAGGCCTTTCTTAAGGGGAGCATAGCAATACATATTGTCCTTTGAAGGAAAACCTTCACCTCCTGGGCACCCCAGGTAATTAACTGCATTAGCGCCATTAACAGACAGTTTAAACTGGTACATCAAAGGTCCCTTTAGATGTTAATGTTCCCTCTTGACCCCTTCCAATAGAATAATGGTAACAGATAGAGAAGCACTTCATTCACCTTGCTAAACTCTAACAGGATATCTGTAAATACCATCAAGAAACAACTAAGGATACAAATGCATATCAAAGCACTAGCCTACTCATACATTGCATTTCCATATGTCTTCAAAGGTTAGTCTTAGGTCATGTATTTTACAAAGATGGCTTGGCCTTTTCAGGCCTAGCATGACAATCCTATTGCATGGTGCTATGAATCTAAAAAATCTTATCTTTTTAGGCAGACTTCCAACAACTCCTATTTTATTTGAACAGTGTGCAAGTTTACTGTGGCTGCCTCAGTAGGCTTTATAGCTCAGTTATAAAATGTAACATCCTGGTTGATTAAGCTTAAAAGGAATGACCTTTCTATTTTAAAAAGATTGTTCTTTCCAGAAATTATTCTGGAAATAGGCTCTCATGTCCCATTTTTATCACTAGCATGGGATCCAGTGTCTTTGGGCTTCTTTGTATTTACATAGCATCTTTGCCCTGAATGTATTTATTGCATGAGCTTTCATGGGAGAAAATCCCACTTCGTCAGATGCTTTGAATTTTCTCCCGCAAAAGCTCATGCAATAAATAAATGTGTTAGTCTTTAAATGCCACATGGCTCTGTGCTTGTTTTGCTGAACTAGACTAACACAGCTACCGCTTTGGAACTTGGTGACATGATCCAGTGACTGCAATTTGAAGCTAGAAAACTCAGACTAGAAATAAGGCATATATTTTTAACACTGAGAGTAATTAACCATTGGAACAATTTACTGAGGGTCATAATGGATTCTTCCCCACTAACACTTTTTAAATCAAGATTGGATATTTTTCTAAAAGATCTGATCCAGGAATTATTTTGAGGGAAGTTCTCTGGCCTGTGTGATGCAGAAAATCAGACTGGATGATCACTGTGGTCTCTTCTGGCCTTAGTATCCAGGAAAGTAATATTATTCCTCAAACATAGCACAGGAAAATGAAGAGACTTGCCCTAAGATCACACAAACACCTACAAATAGAATTTAGGCATCTTGATGTTACACCCCTCTTGACCACTAGACTAAACTAGGATACACTCTTCATTCTGTGACTTCATACAACATGTTGTATCATTTAGCACAATTGCAGAACCTGGTGTGGCAAATAGGTAGGCTGGGGATGAACTGTCAATCTCTGGGAAGACCTTTGGTTCCTCAGAATCATCAGAAGAATGGCCCTTGCCATTTCCATCAGATTGTGAAAAGTGCCAGCCACCCTTCCACCCGCCACTCAACTTTAAACTCTGTTGGGTAGCAGGAGTGGGAGTGCCTTTTCCCTGAGGTCTGTTCCTTCACTGCTCTATTGGGAAAGATGGTTCATGTCTTGAAAACTACTGTAGAAGCTGCAGTAGCCCATATACTGTCTTGTTAGGTAGAATGGAGGTTGCCAAACAGCTGCCTCTGGGGCACTTGCTGGTGGCTAGCTGGCTGCTCACATGGGTTTACCTTTCCTGATTTCAGCTGAGGGAAATGGGACAGATAAAAGAGCAAAAACAGATAGTGGGACTCTCCATTTTCCTGCACCATGTAAATGACTTCAGAAAAAGGATGTAACATCACAATGGTAGTGTCTTACACAGGGTTGTCCCTAGGTGGGGCAGGGCCCACGGCCAATCAGCCTGTGGGGGGCTCCCTGCCTCCTTGCTGGGGGTGGGGCAGGGCAGGCCAGCTTAGAGGCAGGGGTCCACTCTCCCGTCTCACCCCTGGGCTGGCTGGTCCTCTCTGGGGGTGGGCAGGGCCAGCCCAGAGGCCGGGTTCCTTCCACACTCCTGCCCCCATCCCAATTCCTTCGCCTGCCTGCAAAAGTCAGCAGGGCAGGGATGGGGGCAGGGGACGGCATGGCAGTGGGGGAGGCAGCATTGTGGCCCTCACAGCAGGGCAGCACAGGGCCCATGGAACCGCAGGGCCAGGGGCAGTTGCCCCTCTTGCCCCACCAAGGATGGCTCTGGTCTCACACTCACTTTGTACAGGGCAAATGTCTGCACAAGATACAAGAAAATGAAGAAGCAGGCCTTGTGTGATGTCTTTGTGAAAAAGAACAATAACACTCTGATTTAAAAAATAGCTTCCATGCAAGCAATTGCTGTAATAGCCCGTAGGCTGTTATGTGTATGGCGAACAGGAGAGAAGGTGGACTGCATGGTAGAGGAACTTTGTTGATTAAAATATCCTTCACCAGAAGCACCACTGGCCCAGGAAAAGACCTGAGGCTCAGCCCACTGGGACTCAGGGCTTGTGCACAACCACTGCAGCTGCTGCCACAGGCAGCACAGTGACAGACCTGGGGCTTGGGCACTGGGGCTTGAGCCCCATAAGCCCAGCACCAGCAAAGCCCTTGTCCTCCACACTTTAGGAAAAATCTCTAGTATTCTTGATCTAGCAGTAAACTGAACTAGCTATTCATGCTGTGATAAATGACAATACATAGCTTGCAAAGCATGTTGGCCTTTCACTAGATTTCTGTTACACACACGGTCCAACTTGAAGGTATTTTAAACATTCAGTTAGCTGCCAAGATAGCTGTGGAGCTGTAATGTAATGATGAATAGTGTGTCTAATGACACATTAATATCTCTAATGTAAACATTTTTATCAACATCTTGCTACAAAATGGTACAAATAGAATCATGATTTGTGTCTTTGTGAAGAGTCTGACACAAAATAGAATGAAAGATATATGTCAACTTCAGACAAATGCTCAAGAGTTTATTACAACAGAATATTTGAATCAATAGGGAAGGAAATGACAGAAAGGGGAAGGGTAGGAAGAGAAGTAGAGGAGGGAAAGGAGAAAAGGAAAGAAATGCCACCCTCTTGCTCTAGGTTATCTCTAGCAAACATTCTAGTTTATGTGATCTCTTATTTTGTTAGTTGGCAAAAGAACAATATGTTTGTGCAATATTAATTTAGTACTTGTCTGATACATGCTTTGTCCCTGCTAATGTAGGTGACTGGGGAAAAACAGGATGGAATTTAGTAATACGTATCTGTGTTTAATAAAGTTTAAATTCTGTCATACAAAGTTTAGATACATAAGCGTGCGGAATACATTAGATTTTCCTTCCTTTTCCTGTTTTCAGGCAGTCTTAGTTTTCTTAGTTTCTGGAGTTCTCTCTCTTTTTGTGAAGAAGTCCCATTGTAAGGTAATGGACCTCAGAAGGTAGTGAGTAGAATTTGCAAAGTAACTTACCTTTGATCCCTAAAGAATAACTCCTAACTAGATGGGGGAAACCTAGCTGTCACATCCTATCAATTTGAAGGCACTGGATTCTGAAGGGTCATTCTGAAGAACATGTTAGTCACAATATAAGATTATGCTGCAGTGATAAAAATGAGCAAAATGGCAAGTCATTTATCAATGCTTGAAGTTCTGCAGTCAACTGGGAAACATGCACCACATTCTTTGGTCCTGCCCAAAATTATCTCAGTTTATCATATTGCTGTTGGCCGCTCATTATTTGTATAAGATGCAGGGAGGGGGAGGCAGCTGGACTCTGTCTCCCTCCATGACAGAATGGATTCAGCAGGGCCAGAGCATTGTGACTATACAGCTGTGTAGCTCTGTATACTCTGATAAGGTATATGAACTTGCAAAACAGTGCTAATGTAGTTTTAAACAGAGCATATAATGATCTCTTGATCCTAGACAGTTATTAGTTAAAATAAAACTGAAACATCGATTTTATCTTGTGACGGTCTGGAATATTGACTGTTACATTAGCTAATGATACAGAATAGGTTTTTGTTATTATTTTATGTAATGGTCAACCACTAAGTGGTTAAAATGAACATGTCCTGTGGGAGGCACTTCAAAGCGTCTGATGAAGTGGGATTTTCTCCCATGAAAGCTCATGTGATAAATAAGTTTGCTAGTCTTTAAAAGTGCCTGGGACTCCTTGTTTGTTTTGCTGAACTAGACTAACACGGCTGCCCCTTCGGAACTTGCATATCTCAGTTTGACTGCTGTACACCTGGCACATCCACTGTGATGAGCTGAAGAGAGGGGCCTCCCTTTGATTCAGTGCTATTCCAGGTGCTGGGTGGTCTTAATAAATTGGCTTCCCAATCAACTGAGCAGGTCTTCACAGATCCAATCAGTCAATCGGGAAGGTCAATCTGACTGCAGCAATTTTGCTACTGTCAATGAAAATTAGCCCCCAGATATGGATGTTTGTTCTGGTCCTAATTTGAAAATAATCAGTAGTTCTAAATTGTGAGGCTTTGTGGCAAGGGAGCCTGCACAGCCCACAGAGCTAGCTTTAGAATTTATTTTATTCAGTCATGATGCAAAAGACCTACAGGCCTATGTCCTCTATGACACTGACTTCAGCAGTTAGCTAAAGCTTGAAGCCTATGAACTCTGGCACAGATAAATGACACCTCTAACAGTCACTCCAAAATCTCGGGGAAATGAGTTTTTAATGGGGAAATTTGTTCATAATGATACCAGCCAACCACAGCAATGTGAACTAACAGCAGCTTATGAGTATCTTAGGATGCAAATAGTTGCAAATGTCTGATCACAAGTGCCAAGGTAATGAATTGCCACATGTGATAAGCAGAAATCAGTATTTTACTAACCTATAGGAGAATGACACTCCAGCTTTAGTAGAATGAGGAAAAACAAAAATGGAATAAGGGAGACACTCCTTTTGAATATGCAATAGTAGGACCCTACCAAATTCATGGCTGTGAAAAATGCATCATGGACTGTGAAATCTGCTCTCCTCCACGAAACCTGGTCTTTTGTGTAGTTTTATCCTTAGGTAAAAGCATACAAGAGGGCCCAGCATTTCTCAAACTGGAGGTCCCAATCCAAAAGGGGGGTGCCTTGGTATTGAAGGAGGGGCAGAAGTTTCAGTATCATCACCCTTTCTTTTGGACTGACTTCAGATCTCAGATGCTGGCCAGGAACCGCCACTCTCTGGCCACCCAGCACTGAGAAGGCAAAACAGCCATCAGCATCAGTAAGGGTCCGTCTACGCTGGAGCCTTAGATTGACTTAAGGAAGCTTAAGTCGACCTACATGCCCCGTGGCCACACAGGGCTTTTTATTAAGTTGACTTAAGAGCTTCCTTAAGTCAACTTAATAACACCACCTCTTAAGGTCAACTTACCGCTTAAGTCAACCTTATTAAGTCAACTTAAGCCAGTGTAGACAGGGAATAGCCCTTAAGTCAAGCTAACTGGCCTCTAGGCCCCCTCCCAGAGTTCCTGGCCACCAGGAAGGGTCGACCTAACACCTGCCAGTGTGGACGCAGGCAGCTGAGAGGAGTTTTCTGTGTGGATGCTCTAAGTTGGCTTAACAAGGTTGACTTTAAGTTGACTTAAAATCGACCTTGTTAAGTCGACTTAACAAAGCCTCCAATGTAGACATACCCTAAGAGTGGCATGGCATGGTATTGCCTAGCATCCTTACTTCTGTGCTGATGCTGATGTCGACATTGCCTTCAGAGTGAACACACAGGAGTAATCGTGGTAAGATCGCAACTTCCCTACAATAACCTTGCAGCCCCCTTTTGGGTCAGGAGCCCCTGTTTGAGAAACACTATTTATTAAGGAGTTCACATGTTTATATGTTGCCATTTTAAAATACACATTCTTGCTTTGCTTCAAGACCATGAAATTTAAGATTTTTAAAGTGCTATGACTATTTATGAAAATGGACCGTGAATTTAGTAGGGCCCTCTGCATTAGACATTGTGGCATCAGCGTAACATTTTATAAAAGTTGTATTCCTCCCAGCCTGTGGGCAGGAGGAAAGAGAGATCTAGCCATTGGGAGGTGCCAAAATGATGGGCACTGGTGATGAAATGGTGATGAAGATAATGGTTAACTTTTCAAGTTGTTCTGCAAGGGATGGTGTGAATATATGGCTGTTCAGATATACATTCTGTATTATCTCTATCTTGCTGCATTCGTGTGTTTGTAACTCTGCAAAATATTGCCAAGTTCCAAAGGGGCAGCCATGTTAGTCTAGTTCAGCCAAACAAGCAAGGAGTCCTGTGGCACTTAAAGGCTAACAAATTTATTTATTGCATGAGCTTTCATGGAAGAAAGTCCCAGTTCATCAGACTTATGATGAAGTGGCATTTTCTCAGACAAAAGCTCATGCAATAAATTTGTTTGTCTTTAAGTGTCACAGGACTCCTTGTTTGATCCGCTAAATGTATTAAAAAACTATTGTAAATATTGTAAATACAGAAGGGTTCCTAAAATGTGAATGTTGCAACTGTGTGTCTAAGGGTTCCCAGCTGAACAGTCATTTTAATAATACTGGGCTTGATTTTGGGACAAGAACCTGCCAAATCTGAGTGATAACTGGGAATTCTTAAGTATTCAGTATAATTAATATAAGATTCATAGACTAGGCTACACATGAATGAATCCACTAAATTCCTGCTTTAATCCTTAAAGTACTAAAGAAAACTTGTTCTCAGTTCCTCTCCTGTTTTAAAGTATCTTGATCTTTCCTAATAAAGGAATATACCTTCAGTATCCAGCCAGACATGAACTTCTCTTGCTGTTTGCCAGATTCCTCCACTGCTTCTCATCAGGTTTCCTCACAGTCTCTGGGATCATGGACTCACAACTGAGCTCCCACCCATGCCCACCTCTTGCTGCTTTCTGATTTAATGGCTGGATTGAGACTTGGAAGTTGAGGAATGCAGGCTAGGGGTCACTGAAGGTTTCAATGAGCAGGAAGGTAGGGTGGATTGTTGGGGAAACTGAGTTTCTAGAAGGGAAGAGGTGGTATAGGTCAGGAATCCAACTAAGCAAAAATTCTGCTAGAAATCTTTGCTGGTCCTCTGCACTACTGGCCCCCAATGAATTTCTAACTCCCTAGAAACAGTAAGTGCGAGGGTTAATATCTGGAAAACTGTGCCAGCCTGTTATAATAATAGAATGGGTTGGTCAAATTGAGCAATCACCTAGCTGAAATCTTGAGAGTGCTTCACTACTAATCCATAAAGCCTTTCACAAACCATGTCTTTCTAAATCCCAGATGCTTATCTGACTGTTTATGATTCAGTCCTTTGGTGTTACATTTCAGGGTGGGACATTTTGAAAATTAAGAACCAAACTTTCCTCTATTTTTGAACATTCTGGAACACATTTTTAGAGATCTTGAGTGCACTTAACTTTTATAGGTCAATGGATTTGTGAGAGGTTGACACTTCTGAAAACTGCATAACAGACCTCTTGAGTTAAGCATGCAAAATCAGTCCTCTCTTTAGGAAATGTGCAGGTAAATAAGTTGGAAACATCTAACCTTTTTTCCTCCCTCTCATCAGCAAAGTGCGAAGCATGTGGCCCTGGGTACAAGACACCTTTAGATGCCATGAAAGGTAAGTCCTGTCAACTCTGTTCTGAAATCTAGGTTACCAAGACAAGAGCTTTGTTGAACTACTTTCAGATCAGGTGAAGATTAACATGCTGCATAATCGGCATAGCATTTGCTAACTCTATTCTGCAGCTCCACTACCAAGAGTGAGGAGATTGTGCATATTAAGGTGACCTAGCTTCATTGTGGTCTATTACTGGGCAAAACCTGCAGATTGGGATGTATTGCCAGAAGGACGTTGTGGTACCAAAGCAAACTGTCATGCGTGTCTCGAGTCTGGTTTGGTGTTGGAAGCTGACCTGCAGCAAACTGTGCTGTCTGTACACTGCCTAACAGTATTGCTTTAAGTATGGATTTAAGGCTGTAACTGAGGTTTTGTCACCACTTAAAATGCTACATAAGCACAGTGGGAGCTGCACTTCTATACTTCTTCAAGATAGAGATGTACTGAAGTGCAGGAGGGGTTCCTTCTCCCACTGCTGTAGTGTATCCACCTCCTTGAGAAGTAGTTGCTAGGTAAGTGGAAAAATTCTCCCATTGACCTAGTGCTACTACACTGGGGATTAGATCAGCCTAGCTGCCTCTCTCAGGGGGTGTGGAGTTTTCATTTCCCTGAGCAGAGATGACCCAAGTTGCCTATAGGAGGAGGTGAAGAAAGTCAGCCTCAACAGTATTAGTGAGCATCCTCAGTCTGTGTATGAGCCTGCTCAGTACAAGCCGAGTAGCAAATCTGGAGGGGCAGGTGACTGCCTCCTGGGCCTCACCTGTAACTTCTGCCCCCGAAAGACATAACTATGCTGATGTGTGTTTACTTGCCATTGACTTTACTGAGGTGAAGATTTTGTCCTTGAAGCTCAAAATATTTTAAAGGCCTCTCCACTTCCACTTGGTAGAGCCAATGCGCCAGCGTATGGCAGCCAGATATAATGCATGGCACCAAGGTTAGCAAATGACAAAATGGAAAGGCTGACAAGCAGAGGGAGATTCCTTGGGGGTCTTCCTCCTCAGAATAACTTTTTGAATGTGTGTGCACTTTGCATTTCAAGGGCCCATCAGAAATCTCTCTGGTCCAAGTCTTCCTTGAGCAAAGATGGGCTAACTGAATCCAAAATTAGGAATGAACATGGAAATCCCCTTCAGACCAACTCCTAGTAGTGTGTTTCCCTGCATAATGAGGACTCTGACATCACCCCACTCTGCTCATTAGGAGACTAAGCAGGAAGGTTTCTAACCTCCAGCTGGGCAAATCCAACTACAGAGAGATTCCTCCAAGACTTGCTTTGGGGATGGTGTTAAGCTGATTTCTGACCTAAACCCAGCTCTCTCCCTTGAAAGGTCCAAGAGAGGAGATTGTGTACCTGCCCTGTATCTACAGGAACACTGGGATAGAGAAGCCTGACTATCTAGCCACAGTGGATATTGATCCCAAATCTCCACACTACTGTCAGGTACTTCCCTGTCCAGCTTCTGGCTCTAATCCTCCATGCTTACCTGGGGCAGACTCCCTACAGTTTGACTGTCATTAAGTAATACTCTCCAGCTGCAGTGCCATGAATTCCTTCTTGCAAAGGAAAATCTTTCTGTGCTTGCCAATACTCTTTAGACCTATTGGCTAAATAGGGACCTGATGCAACCCGATTGGAGACCCTGAACAAGTCTCTCTCTCCCTCCCCACATCCTGGATGGATTCTTTTCTTGTGCCCACTCCTATATTATTGATTTTGCTGCCAAATGGGGCAGGTCAGCCCAAAATTAATTGTGCCAACTTAGCTTTATGCTGCAATTTCTCCTTCTGCTCCACTTCTTGCTATCCTATCTGAGGCCTTCTATGATTAAGAAGGTTGGATCCCAAGGGTCCTATCCTAATCTTTCTTTGGCTGCTGTCTCCTTGGAATCTGACTCTTTTAGACCTTTCTCAGTCAACAATGAGATGTCTATTTGAAAGTGCAGATGACCAATCTAACTGTGTGCTGCATTTCTTAGAGATGTGTGGCCGGTTCAAAACCATGGGTAACTAAACTGGCTTCCTATTTCATTAGAAACTCTAAACTCAACCCTCCTCTGAAAGGTTCCTCTTGGATTAGGCTGGTTTATGAATTCACATCAAAGCAACATGAATTTCAGAGGCTTAGTTGTGGGATTTTTTGTTTGTTTGTTTGGTTTGGTTTTGAGCTTTCAGCCCCTTTCTAAACTTGGTCTTGGGACTCTTATGGGGATTGCTGTAGGCTAATATTTACCTGCTGTTTCCAGGTCTCTTTCAAAGCCTCTCTATAATCAGGAGGAGGCCTTGAGTAGCTCCCTCTGAAACACCATTGTTTTCATGTACTGAGCATGATTACAGGATCAATCTGCTTGGGGTGTCCAACAGGTTTGACAGAGTTGCAGGTTTGTTTAAGGTGATCAGTGTGATCCTACTTTAGCAACTCAATAAAACTAAGCCGTTCTCTCATAAAAAGGGAAAGCAGAATCTAGCTAGCCAAGGCTACAACTTCAGTTAACTCGTAAAACATTATTTTAGAACCAATTTACATGGTTAAAAAAGGTGAAATCTAAACTGCATTTTAAATACTAGAAATTTTTATGTCTCAGATTGCTTAATGCATTTTAGCCTTGGATCTCTACCATTACAATACACTTGAGGGGCAGTTTTTCTGTGTTGGCAAGACATCTTGTCATAGTTGTTCCTTTGCCTAACTATTGCTAGGCTCTAACTGGAGGGATCCAGTTTCTGAAGGGGACAGCAGACTTATACACTTTCTGTGTTTCTTAACTGCACATGATACGCTACTAAGAATTAGCAGACTATTAACACCAATTGATGTGTCCTAACTGGTCCCAACTGTAATTAGATAAATGTATGAGTCCAGAGTGCTGCTGCCAAGATGCAATTATTCTTTTCTCTGTATCACTGTTCTGTTCCTCTTTCAAGTGCTTTGTAGTCTTCTTAAGACCTTTAATAGCACATAATTAAAAAATAAACATTAGAAAATCATGATATCTCAATTCAAGTGTGATGTTATCACAGGGTAACCCAATCCACTGATGCAGCATTTCCTTTTGGCTACCTCTGGAGATTAACTCTGCCAGGACAACACCCTTTCCTGCAGTTGCATTCTATCACTCTTCATCTTGCTGTCTTGGGGATCGGCTGCTCCTACTTCATGACTCAGCCCTCAGCTGGGTCTCTGGGGTTTTCTCATTCTGTGGAAATCATGTGTATCAAAGTCTATCAGAATTCACTGTCCCTGGCAGTTTTTCTTTTCACTGCTCGTTACTGGTGCCACATCCCTAATGACTGGTACTGGATCTCAGGTCCATGGGGAAACCAGGCCAACCTCTGCATTAGGTTCCAGCTCAGGGACCTTACAACAAACCATCTAGGTGGTCTGCACAGTCCTCTCTGTTACTGCTTTATCTCTGGGCTACTTTGCCATGTCTTACCCTAACAGTGCATCCATGCCTAGCTGGCTCGTACTCTCAGCAACAGGCCCTCCTATTCCTTGCCAATTTAGCTTCATCTCAAATTAGTCCACTTGGCTCCCTGGCTCTTTTTCCAGGTGGTTAATTGGCTTACCTGGCCACCTTACCTCTTCAGGGCTTGTGTGGGGTGCATACCCTATCACAGATGCACAGAGAGGTGAAGTAATTTGCCTGAGCTCACATAACATGATGGAGATACAGAGCCAGGAATTGGACTCCGGAGTCCTGGCCTCCTGTGCTAAATCACCAGCAGTGGAATTTTCTTCAAAGCCACCTAAGGGGTTGAGCATATACAGGTTCTTGGGCTATCCTGAAAATCTCAGGCTAGATCTACTTCCTGGGTAGCCACAACAATTGCCTTCTTGTTTCCTTTGCTATGTCAATATCTCTTAATTGTTACTCTGGGATCTGCCTGTTTTGGGTACCTCTACACTGGAGCCTTAGGTCAACTTAAGGAAAGTTAAGTTAACCTACACACTTCTGCAGCTACTTTGGGCTTTTATTAAGTCGACTTAAACGCTTCCTTATGTCGACTTAATAACACCACCTCTTAAAATCCATTTAACACTTAAGTTGACCTTATTAAGTTGACTTAAGCCAATGTAGATGGGGAAAGCCCTTAAGCTGACCTAACTGGCCTCCAGCTACACACAGCAGACCACTCCTTTGTCGACCTTGCATCTGCCAGTGTAGATGCAGGCAGTTGACAGGAGTTTTCAATGTGGACTTTCTAAGTCGACTTAACAAGGTGGACTTTAAGTAGACTTAAAGTCAACCTTGTTAAGTCAACTTAACAGAGCCTCCAGTGTAGACATACCTTTAAAGACTGAACCTGAACCACACCTCTGACTTCACAGGTGATCCACCGCCTGCCCATGCCCAACCTCCGAGATGAGCTCCATCACTCTGGGTGGAATACCTGCAGCAGCAGCTTTGGGGATGTCACAAAGAAACGGAACCGGCTGATTCTTCCCAGTCTAATTTCTTCCCGCATTTATGTGGTGGATGTGGGCACAGATATGCGGGCTCCCAGGATTCATAAAGTATGTCTGAGGTGACTTCAAGAGATGTATTGTGCCTAGGAGATGGGAACTGAGACCTCCCACTTATGAATGTGGATGAGAAAATCAAGAACACATTTTTAGGAATTTCAGGGAACCTTAAAAACTTGAAAGCCTTGGAATTTTTAAGAAAATTATTCTATTTCCATATCCAAAGGAAATTTTCAGTTCTAAAATCGATGAGTTCTATATGTAGAGGAACAGTCATCTTCAACAACCTGTTGTAATGGGGCCCTCAAGGTACAGCTTGCAGTTTAGGGCAGGGGTCTCAAACACTCAGCCCACGGGCCGCATGCGGCCCCTAAAGCTATTTCCTGTGGCCCACAATGACACTATTTTCACTGATATTTGCAATATTGTTGTATGAAAAGGTTTTAGTGGTGGCCCTTGGGCTAAAGTACTAGTCCTCATGCGACCCTCATGGTAATTTGAGTTTGAGACCCCTGGTTTAGGGTAACTTTGCTTCTTTTCATAGTCTTAAGTAACAAGTGTGACTAAACAGCACATGCAAGGGGGTGAAGAAAAACAAATACCTGGCAATGATGTCTGCTTTGAATTAGCTCACATGGTAAGACAAATTTGCCTTTTTTTTTTCTAACTACCAGTAGAGCCCACTTAAGCTGGCACCTGAAAATCAGGCAGTTTTTTCTTTGCCTTTAGAACAATCCCCAGTAATAAAGATTTTCCAGTCACAATTTAACTGATGGTTATCTTCCTGTGATGCACAGATAGGCTAGACACCATCTAGTTCTCCTATTGATGTACTGAGGGAACAGGCAACTTCAGTGTGTCACAGACAGCTCTGACTTTCAGACTTACTAAGTAACTCTGGACCACTGGTTTCACATAATTTGTCTTTTGACCAGAGGCATATCTTTTCAATGCAGCTGTAGAGTACTCCATCTTCAAGAGAACAGTGAGTTACTTACCAGTAATCGTCCTTCTTGGAGATGAGCTGCTCACATACATTCAGTTATAGGTGTCTATGTGCTGCAGTGCATGGTAGCTTGGAAAGTCTTCAGCGTAAGCCTGTCAGGTCAGGGCGCATGACCAATGCCCCCTCTACGCTGCGACTTCAGCTATATAGGTGACTGTGACCCTGACCCTCCCAGTCCCATATACCTTCGCCAACTCTGTTAGTGGGGACAGTGGGAGGGGCCTGAATGTATGTGAGCAGCCCATCTCCAAGAAGGACGGTTACTGATAAGTAACCCACCGTTCTCCTTCTAGTGCTGCTCACATCATTCAGTTATAGGCGACTGCTAGCTGTACCCTTGGATGGTGGGAGGGAGTTACAGTCTGCCCACACTGAGTACAGCTCTGCCCAGAGTGGCATCATCTCTAGCCTGCTGAGCAATAGTGTAGTGCATTGTGAAGGTGTGAACCAATGACCATGTAGCGGCCCTGCAGATCTCTTGGATTGAGACCTTAGCAAGGAAGGTCATAGAAGACACTTGGGCCCTTGGGCTGTGTTCTCACACAGCCGGTTATTTCGATATGGTTGTTTCGCAAGAACCGTATATCGAAATAACGCCTATTTCGAAACAACTTATTTCAAATTAACAAAATGTTAATTCGAAATAAGTAAAAAGGCGGGAAACGAAATAGCAGGTTCATACTGTGAACTTGCTATTTCACTTCCGCAGGGGGCTGAAGGCGGTCGTGGCGGGTTTGGGGGCAGACCAGGCTTTAAGCCAGCGGGGAGCAGCGCTGGGCAGCGCTGAAGCCCACCTGTGCCTGCAGCCCCGCTGTGCAAGCGCTGGCCAGGGGACACCCCTCAGCACCCTAGCCAGGGTGCTGAGGGGTGTCCCCTGGCCAGGGTGCTGAGGGGGCACGCCTTGAACTGTTGTTTCGGAACATCTTCTTCCAAAACAACACGTTCGCACGGACTAGGTTTTACTTGTTTCGAAACAACCATGCGTCGTGTGAACAGCTGAAACCTTATTTCGAAACAACCTCTGTTGTTTCGAAATAAGGAGGCTGTGTGAACACAGCCTTGTAGAGTGGGCTCTCACAGTTCCCGGAAGAGGCGTGTTTGACCTTCCATAGCAGTCTTTAATGCAGTTCACAGTCCAATTTGAAATACACTGTGAGGATAGTGGTAAACCTCTTTTATGTTCAGCGACTGCCACAAACAGTTGGGGGGCTTTGCAGAACAGCCGGGTGTGTTCGATGTAAGTTAGGAGTGCTCTCCTCACATCCAGTGTATGCCACTTCCTCTGGTTCTGCATAACCTGGGGATCTGGGTAAAAAACTGGCAAGCAAATTTCCTGGTTAAGGTGGAAGGGGGTGGCCACCTTAGGGAGGAAGGATGGGTGGTGATGCAAAACCACTATCCGGATAGAACCTCATGTATGGGGGTTCCAAAGAGAGGGTCTTCAACTCCAAAACCCTTCTAGCAGAAGTGATTGCTACTAAGAAGGCCACCTTCCAGGATAGGACCAGCAGGGTGGCTGAGTCCAGAGGTTCACTGGGTGGCTCTGTCATTGCCCAGAGGATGACATTTAGGTCCCATGGTGGGGTGGGCTTATGGGGTTGGGGAAAAAGTCTTTTCACCCCTTTTAGAAATCTCACAGAAGTGGGATGGAAGAAGACTGATTGCCCATCCACCATCTCATGGAGGGCTGACATAGCCACTAAGTGGACTCTCAGTGAAGATGGAGAGCGGCCTTTTTCTCTGAGGTCTAGCAGATAGTCAAGGATCAAATGTATCGGAGCTGATAGGGGGTCTACACAAATGGAGAATCACTTCCATTTGGCTGTGTACATGGACCTGGTGGATGGTCTTCTGCTACCAGCCAGGACCTTCTTAACCCTGTCTGAGCAGAGTCTCTCCTGCTCGCTGAGCCAGAGAGCATCCAGGCCATCAGGTGAAGGTGGTCTGGGTCTGGATGCCTGAGGCACTCCTGAGTCAGAAGGTCCACCCACTGTGAAAGGCGGAGTGGGCTTTCTATGGACATGTCCTGCAGGAGCGGGAACCAGTGCTGTCTGGGCCAGTCCAGAGATATTAGTATTATGTTCACCCTGTCCCTGATGATCTTCAAGAGGACCCTCTGTATCAGTGGAACCAGTGGGAAGGCATACATCAGGGGTCCCGACCAGTTGATGAGGAAGGCATCGGTGAGAGACTCTTCCTCCTCACCCCTGAGGGAACAGAACTGGGGGCACTTGCAATTCTGCCGTGTCATGAACGGATCTATCTGCGGGGAGCCCCATTTGTCTATCAGGAAGGAGAACACCCTGTTGTGAAGGCACCACTTGTGGTTTGCTAGCGGCTTTCTGCTCAGTGAGTCGGCTAGCCCATTGTCCACCTCCAGTAGGTGGGAGGCCACTGGGATGAAATTGTGACGTATGGCTAATTCCCAAAGTTTACATGCCTCCTCGCAAAGTGGTGGGGAGCACATCCCTCCTGCAGGTTCGTGTAGAACACAGCTGTGGTGTTGTCCGTGAGGATCTGGACTGACCTGCCCCGTATCTTGTCGAGGAAGGTCATGCACGCTAATCTGATGGCCCTTAGTTCCTTCACGTTTATGTGGAGAGGAGTGTCCATCTGGGACCAGCGCCCTTGGGTGGAGAGTCCCCCCGAGATGTGGGACCCTTACCCTGCATTCGAAGCGTTTGTTATCAGGGTCACCGAGGGCCTGAGGGCCTTGAAGGGAATGCCCCCCATGGCAAAATGGGGATTCCTCCAAACCTGAAGTTTCCCCAGCGTGTCTTGTGGTATGGACAGTACCTTGTTTAGGGAGTCCCTCCATGTGTGAAACACCATGGAGAGCCAGATCTGGAAGGGCCTCATCCTCAGGTGTCCCATCTGGACTACTGAAATGGAGGCTGCCATGTGGCCGAGGAGCTGCAGGCACCAGCAGGCCGTGGTCATGAGGGACATTTGCAACTCCGTAATGATGGTGAAAATGGACCGAAATCTGGAGAGGGGTAGGAATGCTGACCCCTTGCAGGCATCTAGGTGCACCCCATGAACTCTATGTTTTGGGATGGACAGAGTTTTGACTTTTCTTGGTTTATATGAAGGCCCAGATAGTTGCAGAGCCTCACTACCACCCTGACATGGAGCTTTACCTGGTGACTTGATTTTCCAACTATTAACCAGTCATCTAGGTAGGGGTAAAGTCTTATGCCCCGCCTGTGCAGGAACGCTGCGACCAGCACTATGCACTTCATGAACACCCTGGGGGCCAAGAACAGCCTGAAGGGGAGAGAGGTGAACTGGAAATGGTCGTTTGCTACCTTGAATCTTAGGAACTGCTTGTGGCGGGGCCGTATGGCTATGTGAATGTAAGCATCTTTTAGATCAAGGGCCACGAACCAATCCCCGGCAGACAGAGATGGAAGGATCTGTGAGAGGGAAACCATGTGGAACTTTATTTTCCTTATATGCTTGTTTAAAGCTCTAAGATCTAGGATGGGTCGAAGGTCCCCGTTGGGTTTTGGGACCAGAAAGTATCGGGAGTAAAACCCTTTTCCCCATTCCCGCTGGGGAATCTTTTCTATGGCTCCGAGGGAGAGGAGTTTCCTGCATTTGAGCTTGAGAAGTTGGGACAGTTCCTGGTTTCCGAGGGTTGGATGAGGAGGCAGTTTTCTGTCCTGAGGAATTGAGAGAAACTGAATACAATACCTCTTCACGACCGTCTCGAGAACCCACTGGTCAGATGTGATGTTGGGCCAGTGGTGTGTGAAGTGGTATAAGAGGTTGGGGACTGGTCTAGTCATAGGTTCGCTGCCCGCATGGTAACCGTCAAAAACACTGTTACTTCCTCAATGGGCATTTGGGTCCCTGCCTGTGCCTGCCTGATTGGGGAGTGCAGGGTTTCTCACTCTTCCCTGAACGGGCGTTGTCCTTGTCCATGTCCCCATGATGTCATTGGGGAAAGGTGAGGGACCTCGGAAATCAGTTCTGCAGTTGAATTTGTTGTTTCAACTGCCGAAGCTGTTGTTGAAGGAGCTGGTGAGGCTTTAGGGAGTGTCTGGTAGGTTGCGGGGTGTATATCCCCAGCAACTGGAACGTGGCTCTCAAGTCTTTCATGCCATGGAGCTTCACGTCTGTTGACTCAGCAAAGAGGTTAGGGCCTTCAAACAGGAGGTCCTGGTTGGTAAGTTACAGCTGCAGTGGTAGGCCCAAGCCCTGTAGCCAGGCTGAGTGTCACATCACTACAGCTGATGCCATCATATGGGCGGCTGTGTCTACGGTGTCCCAGATGGCCATCAGAGCATCAATGGAGGCCATTTCCCCTTCTTCGAGCATTGTGTCGAAATCCCTAAGGCAATCCTTTGGGATAATGCTACAGAAGCCTTGCATGGCATTCCAAAGGTTAAAAATATACCTTGTCATAAGGGCCGAGTGGTTAGCAATGCAAAGTTGAAGGGCTGCTGTAGAGTAAGCCTTCCTGCCAAGGAAGTCAAGTTTCCTTGCCTCCTTGTTTTTGGGGGTAGAACCTGGCTGTCCTTGTCTTTCCTTCTGGTTCACAGCATCGATGACCAGCAAACCCGGAGTGGGGTGCTGGAACAGAAAGGAGAACTTGTCCCAGGGAACATGATACTTCCGGTCCGCCACCCTTGAGACTGGCGGGATCGAGGACGGGGTTTGCTGGCATGCCTTGATGATACTGTATACCCCTTCATGGAGAGGGACCAACACCTTGGTGGGTGGGGCTCTACAGCCAATGTCGAAGAGGGGATTAGTTTCCTCCTGGACAACACCCAGCTCCAGGTTCAGGTTTGCTGCCATATGGCACAGCAACGCCTGGTAGGCACGAGAGTCTTCATTATGTTCAATTGATCTCTCAAAGGTATACTCGTTAGGTGAGGAAGAGGAGCTGGCCCAGGAACCACTACAGCATGTGGAGTCTGGATTGGGCTCATCGCCCAAGAAGTCCGAGTCCATAGAGTGCACAGGAGACTGGTTGGGGCGGTGCCATGGGGCCAGGGTATCCTCGGCTACCATGTCCAGCCAATTGTGTGACCAGTCGTTAAAAGAGGCCCTGGCATCCTGAAGATGTGTAGGTGAACGGCCTCAACTAGGTTGTGCCAAGGGGGAGGTTTCCCCTGACACTGATGGTGCCGGGATCTCCTTCTTCGCCAGGGCGTGGGGGAGGGAGAGTTGTTGCAGCGCCATTTTCCCCCAATGGTCTCCGATCTTTATTATCATCTTGAGCAGAGAGGATTGGCCCGAGGGTGGGGGCGAAGTTGACGCAGAGGCATGAAAAGGGGCCCCTGAAGCCTGGGAGCGTAGTACAGACATGTCCCAAAAGGAGCGCAGAGAAGAGGCCAAGGAGCAGTCCTCACCAGGTTGCAGTACCGGTGTTGGGCTTGGCAGTGCCAGATCTGTCGACTGGCAGTCCCCAGTGCCAGATTGCGGTGCCAGGGGCAGATTGCTGGTCGGTACTGGGTTAGCGGACAGTACCATCACTTGTGCTGAACTTGCTTCTGGCACCGCGGTCAGTGTCGACTTTGGTTTCTTCCGCGGTACCGTTAACGGTGCTGCCTTCAGTCCAGCATCACAGCAGTTCTGCAACCGATGAGTACGGGGCCCCGATGGTAGTGTTAACTGAGTCTTCAGACTCAGCACCGACAAGTGGTCCCGGGGTTGCAGTGCCCGGGCTGGTTGGGGAGCTGGCGGAGCACCACGGCTCGGGCGGCGTTAGAAGCTTGTGCGTACTCCTGGCGAGGGAGTGCAGACACAGCTCTCTGTCCTTGTGAGTCCTCTTTTTGAAGGACTGGCAAAGACGGCAGCTCTCGGTGAGATGGGACTCATCCAGGCATGTGAGACATTTGTCATGTGGATCATCGAGCAGGAAGGCTTTGAAGCATCCTAAGCATGGCTTGAAACCGGGCATCTTGAATTTCGTGGTAAAGACAGGCACTTGCTTACGCAAGTTTGTTGGCTGATCCGAAACCAATGCTGAGGGTGGAAAAGGGAACTGGGAGGGTCAGGGGCACGGTCACCTATATAGCTGCGGTCACGGCATAGAGGGGGCATTGGCTGCGTGCCCTGACCTGACACGCAAAGGCTGAAGACTTTCCGAGCTACCGTGTGCTGCGGCACATAGACACCTATAACTGAATGGTGTGAGCAGTGCTTGAAGGAGAACCACTTAGTGATCATGGAACTGAGTGACATATATACAAACTTGTACCTTTGAACTTCAGGCAAGCAAAGCAATGAGATTTCACTTATTCTCTCTTTACAGCTCCAGGTGGGCAAATAACAGATTGTCCAGTTCACCTGCAAGTCTGAAAATGTAGAAAAGGCAATTTAGTTTTGGGCTGAAAAAGAATTTTTTGTTTAACCCAAAACAATGCATTTTGTTTCAGTTTCAGGGGTTTTTTTTAACCTTTTGCATTTTGAAACAAAAAATTATCAAATGGGGAAAAACAAAATATTTTAATTTTTTTTCTGAATACTTTGAATATTCCCTGCCCCCCCAACCAAAACTATTTGGTGAAATTGACATGGATTCATTAAATGTTTCAATGTCACCAAAACTGTATTCTGTTGCTGAAAATATGCTTTGGTTGAAAAATTTTGCCCATTTTTCTCATCGTTCCTTTCTCTTTGTCTGGTCAAGCCCAGAACACATGAGGTTTGAGTTCTCAAGTGGAAAAAAGCCCAACAACCTAGAACTTGCAAGAGATCTAAGATGACAGAAAACCTTTGGGGACTGATCCTGGTGGCTTGATTAAGGAAAGCTTAACTTTGCGTATATAAACTCTCCTTAGATGATTGAGCCAGTGGATATATACTGGAAATGCAACTTAGCCAACCCCCATACAACTCACTGCTTGGGCAATGGTGAGATCATGATCAGCAGCATGGGAGACCCATCTGGCAATGGAAAAGGTATTTGCTAACTAAGATGTGGCTGATTCCTCATAAATGCTGGTACTGCTTTTCAGAATCAAGGGAATTGAAATATTTTGGTTTGGAAGAGAATGGCACATCAGGAGCTCTGTGGCCCTGTCCCAATTCCTTCTTTTCCCTCTGTCTGTGTTTCTGTGCCCCCATCCATATCCCTGCTTCTCTGCTCAGGACTACTCTCCCAGCCCCTCCTGGGCTCAGCCCCATCTCCCTACACATATTACCCTCCTTATAAAGCTCTAATTTCTGTTAGCCCAGGGGTCAGCAAACCAAAAGGATAAGAAGAACCATTTTAAAAAATGTCTTCAGTAGCCAAAGTGTTTTGAGAGTTATGGTGGGGGTAGCCTGGTAGGGGGAGCTGGGCCAGAGCACCTTCCACAGGGTCCCCTGGCCGGGGTGGGGGGCCTGGAAAGAGCTTCACATACCTCTAGCCACAGGTTGCAGACCCCTGTGTTAGGCCAGTCTACAGACAATTTCCTCATCAGGCAAATTAAGCAGCTAAATTTAAGCAGCTGCCTGTATAGTTCAGCAAGAGAGAAATTCCTTTGCCTGCAGCACCAGACAATGTGAGGCCCCTGATTTTCCTCTGAATCTGGCTTTTGCAGTTTTCTGACTTGCACTCAAATCAATAGTTTTGTGCCCACTGATGCCTAGATCGTTTCCTGCAATTCTGGAATTGCTGAAATGCTGCCCCAAAGCCATTGCATACAGAACAACAGAAATACCACTGAGTTGTGTTGGGCCCCATTTCTCTTGGCCAGATGGCATTCATGTGTGATTAGGAGGCCATTTACGTTAAGAGACTTTACTGTTGAATCTTTGGGAGGAAATTCTCTTTCAATTAATTTGCTTTTATTAGAAATGCTAATAAAAGTCCTTGCAATGGCAAGCACAGAAAAAAATCTTCCAGAAAGCTGTCTCCAGCCTCAAGAACACATGTAATATGCTAAAGACTGTTTTAAGAAGAGTTCACTATTATGTTGTGTTTTTTATCCCGCTTTCGCTTTTAAGCTGGTGATTAAAAACAACGAACATTGTTTTGGTTTGGTTTTTTGGTATCAGGTGGCTTTATTTTACTGGATGGAGAGACTTTTGAGGTGAAGGGGAACTGGGAGAAAGGACACAACATCCCTGCACTGGGCTACGACTTCTGGTACCAACCACGGCATAATGTCCTGATGAGCACAGAATGGGGAATCCCAAAAGTCCTGGCAAATGGGTTAAACCCCGCAGACCTAAAGACTGGTGAGGACATGTTTCTTTAAAAGTTCATGAAATTCTGCTCTGGCTTTCAATAAAGTGAGAATTGCATCCCATAACTTTTCTGTCACCAATGAAGGCTTGTTTGTGGGGCACCTGCTCTCAGATTTCCCTCCAGCCTTCCCTCCCTTCCCCACATCCCATTTTTCTTCATGCTGTCCCCCACCACACTCACATCTGTCTCTGCTCCAGGCTCCTTCTCCCAGCCCCTAACCTCTCCATCTCCTGAGTCCCCTGCATTGTCTCATCCCACCCCTCCAGCCACCCATTGCCCCCTGTCTCCCTCCTGTCCTGACTTCCCCCTTCACCTCCTCCAGCCCATCCCTATTCCCCTCTCTGGCCCAATCCCTCCCCGCCACCACCTCCAGCCCCCTTACAGCTCTAGCTTCCAGGAGTCAAACTCAGAGCAGGCTTCATCTCTCACTCTGCAAACAAAGGCAGTCAGTGGACAGTTTTCCGGGCCAGGGAAATCACAGTCGGCTCAGTGGGGAACAGCCTTCCCCTGCAGTTAGAGTGTATGTGACCGAGGGGTTACACTACCTGGATCAGGGAGATAGGAAGGTCTTTCCTACATTCTCTCCAAGTGGTGCCTCCCTGGGAGCAAAGGACAGCTAGTCAGGGCTTTATTTTTGCAGGACCCCCCCTTAGACTGGGGCCCTGGGCTTCAGACCCCTGCAGTAATGCAGCCCTGGAGGGAGACCATCAGCCTTCTGATATCTCACTGATCATGGTCTTTCTCTGTTTTCTTCTGCACATTGGTGACAACAGCCCCACAATCCAATGCCTGATCCCTCACCTGTGACAAATTTTAAATGGTGAAGATTTTTGGCATGATTATAAGAGCAAAGTTCCATTTTCCGTTCTATTAAAACACTTGAAACTTTTTATTGAATTCTGGAACTGGAAGACTATGTCTACACTTAGAACGTTGCTTTGAATTAGCTTACTTCAAACTAATTAAAGCAAACTAATAATGGTTAATCTGAAGTAAGTTAAATCGAAGTAACATGGCCGCACTAGAAACCCAAATCAAACTAGTTTGTCCACGGACAGGACTTGCTAGTTTGATTTAGGAAGGGCACACTATGGGAAGTGTGGCAACATGGCACCCAAGAAGGGCCATGCCCCCACCCAATACCTAGAAAGAGGAAAACACCCTGGGATGGAGAAGGGCAAACCGCGTTAATTTGAACTAACTGTTACCATATATAATCAGGTATAAGTCAATCTGGGCACAAGCTGACCCCTCAATTCTGAGCCCAAAAAAGAAGCTAAAATTGGAGACCCAGGTATAAGCTGAGGTCCCCTCTTGGCCTTGGCCCCTAAACCCCCACCCACTGATGCTGGCTTCCTCTGGAGTTTCTGACAGCTTCCCTACCCCAAAATCTCTGCTGCTGCTTTTCCCTTACCCCCCCCCCCACTATCCATTCCTCACTCCTGCCCTCCTGCTCTGCCCTTTCTTCACTTCTCTCACCCCTGCTCACATCTCAGTTTCCTGCTGCTGCCCCCTGCGCCACCCTTTCCTCACTGCTGTCACCCCTGCTGCCACCCCACCGCTGCCCCCTGCTCACTTCTTATTTACCTCACTGTTGCCCCCTTGCTCCCACCTGCTCTGACCTTCCCTCACTGCTGCCCCCTGCTCTGCCCCTTTCTCACTGCTGCTTTCTCCTCCTACTGCCCCCTCCTCACTGCCACCCCCTACTCCGCTCTTCCCTCACTGCTACCTGCTGCCCCCTGCTCTGCCACTTCCCCACTGCTGCCCCCTTGCTCTGACTTTCCCTTACTGCTGCCCCCCTGCTCTGCCTCTTCCCTCACTGCTGCCCCCCTGCTCCTACTGCTGCCCTCTCCTCTGCCCCTTCCCCACTGCTGCCCCCTGCTCTGCCCTTTCCTCACTGCTGCCCCCCTTCTCTGCCCCTTCCCTGCTGCTCCTCCTGCCGCCCCCTGGCTCATCACTGCCACCCCCCTGTTCCCTTCTCAGTGCCCTGCTCTTGCTCCCCTGTTCCCCAACACCCTTTCCCTGTCACCCCCCAATCCCTGCTGCTGCTCTTCCCAGCCTGCCAGGTGCCCCCCCAATCCCCCGTCCCTGTCACTGCTTCCCTGGGCTCCCCAAAAACCCTGGGTCCTCCTGCCGCTTTCCCCGGACTCCCTGACCCCCCCCCATGCCAAAGCCCTGCCGCCCCTTCCCTGGCCTCCCTGACCCCCCCCCCCCCAAAAAAAACCCTCCCGGCTGTCCCATCACTTTCCCCAACTCCCTGACCCCTCCCCAAGCTCCGGTCCCTGCCACCGCTTCCCTGGCCTCCCTGAATCCCCCCCCCCCCATGTCCAGGCCAACCCCTCCCCGGACCCCCTTACGTGGCCACTCCAGATGCTCGTGTCCCTTCCTTCCTCCAGCCCCAGCTCCGGCCGACTGCCCAAGATGGCTGCCCTGCAACACAGGGGCTCCGGCTTGTCACATGGTCAGGGAAACTCCTGGGCTGGGGCTGTCTACCGTATTCTCTTGAGTATAAGCCGAGCGCCTATTTTCAAGCCAATTTTCAGGCACAAAATTTTCGGCTTATAGGCGATGATATAGGTAGTTCAAATTAACATAGCTCCATTGGGTTAATTCAAACTAATAAGTTCAAATTAACTGTTACTTCGAAGTTAAGGGAGGTTTCATAAATTTGAAGCAAGGGTTCATTACTTCAATCTAAGGAACTGCTTACTTCAAAATAATGAAAGCCAGCATGGCCATGCACAAATTTAGTTTGAATGAATCCTCATTAATTCAAACAAAATACCAAGGGTAGACACAGGCAAAGGGACTTCAAGATGTCTTCCAGTCTAGTCCCCTGTGTTCAAGGCTGGACTAAGTATTATATTAGATCATCATCCCTGACTAATAGTCATATAACCTGCTCTTAAAAATCTCCAATGATGGAGATTCCACAGCTTCCCTAGGAAGTTTATTCCAGTGCTTAATTACCGTGACAGTTAAGAAGTTTCTTCTAATGTTCAGTCTAAACCATGCTTGCTGCAGTTTAGGCCCATTGTTTCTTGATCTGTCCACAGACCCTTGGTCTATGCAAGGGGTCTCAAATGCAAATCACCACGAGGACCACATGAGAACTAGGATATTGGCCTGAGGGCCGCATTACTGAAACCTTTTCATACAGCAGGTCCACCAGTTTATTTAATTAAAATTAAATTAAAAATTAGTTAATATAATTCAGTGATTGTAAATAGAATTAATTTATTGGGTTTAATTAATTGTATTTGTATGAATTTTTAATTGAAATTTATTTTTTAGAAAGCTTTTTAATTAAAATGAATTTTTTTAAAGATTTTTTTTAAAAGAAAAAAGAAAGAAAGAAAGAAAGAAATGGAACAGGCTGCTTGCAACTCCAACTCCTGAGGGAGGCAAGCAGCCATAGCCTGCTCCCAGCTGCATGCTGGGAGCCGGCCCTGGCTGGGAACCAGCCAAGGCTGCCACTTCTGGCCACACCCAGGGATCCCAAGCCACTGCTGGGAACTGGCCCTGCACTGCCACGGGCTCTCCATCTGGCCAAGGCTGTGCTGTCAGTGGGGGCCAGCCCCAAATAGGGCCTAACTTGCACGGGGCAGGCTGGCACTGGCCCAGAGAGGCCTGGCCCCACACATCTGCCCCCTGGAGGCAGGGAGGTCTGGCCCAGAGGCCAGCTGAAATGCTCCTGCCCCACCCTGAGCCACACGAAGTGCAGCCATGAGCGGGGGGAGACCCTTGTGGCTCATCCTGGAAGCACTGCTGCCAGCAGCAGAACCCCGGGTGGGAGGCAGGCGGCCTCAGCTCAATTGCTGGCTCCCAGCCAGGGTGACGCAGGCCACTTGAAGAGCCGGCCAGGGACAGGGACCACCTGAATTCCATCTCTTGTCGCAGACTGCAGGAGTGTATTTGAGACCCCTGGTCTATACTGACAGTGAAGTTCAAGATAATGTTGCTTACCTTAACTTTCTGCAGCTTGTGTCTCCACTGTCAGAGCAGTAAATTAAAAAAAAAAAATGGAGCTGCAAATTTGACCCGCTAACACTATCCCTGCAAATGGAGTAGCACTGAGGTTGAAATCTACAATTTGAATTTATGTCCATGTCACCAGGGAACACTTTTTCTGGTTTTTCCTGTATGCTACACCATAGCAACATAGCTCCTCCCCTGCCTCCAGTCCTGGAAAGTTTTCAATTTATTCCTCTTTCTGCATGCAGCGCTTCACCTGTCTGTTGTGCCTGTGGCAGAGAAACAGCAAGGAAAGCTTTTCCTGCTCTTTTTTTCCTTTAGAGATGAGGAGAGGAGGAGTGAGCGGAGGACAACTGCCTCCCCTCCTCTGTGTCCACTAACCACAGTGCAATGCATTTCAGGAAGTAATGTGAGCTGTGGGGACATGAGACCCTGAGCAAACAATTTGCTGTGATCACTCATCTTTGTCTTCTGTAACTCAACAGCCTAAAATCAAATTACAATCCCACAACCAGTGTATACAAACCCAGAGATTAAGGAGAAGAATTTTTCTCCATCTTCTTGTAACAACCTTGTAGGTACTTGAAACTTTTATCATGTCCTTTCTCAATCTTCTCGTCTCCAGATTAAACAAACCCAGTTTTTTCATTCTTCTTTCATAGGTCATGTTTTCTAAACCCTACATTTTTGTTGTTCCTCTCTGGACTTTTTTCAGTTTGTCCATATCTTTCCTGAAATGTGCTACCCAGAGCTGGACACAGTACTCCAGTTGATGGCTACTCAGTGAATGGCAGAGCAGAAGAATTATGTCTTCGGTGTTGTTTACAACACTCCTGCTAATATAGCCCAGAATGATGTTTGCAACGATGTTACACTGTTGACTCCTACACAGTATTTAGCTTGTGATCCACTATGACCCCAGATCTCTTTCTTTATTACTCCTTCCTCAGCAGTCATTTTGCATTTTGTGTGTATGCGACTGATTGTTCCTTTCTATGTGGAGTACTTTGCATTTGACCATATTGAATTTCATTTTATTTACTTTAAACCATTTCTCCAGTTTCTCCTGATCATTTAAAATGTTAATTTTATTCTCCAATGTACTTGCAATCCCTCCCAACTTGCTATAATTCACAAACTTTATTAGTATTCTCTTTATGGCACAGCATTATCTAAATAAGTCATTAAGATATTGAACAGAATCACCAAACTGGTCTCGGTTCAATCCAGCTCTCCTCCAGCGACCCCAGCTCCCAGGCCAACTCACTGCTGCTGGTTCCCAACCTGGCTTGCTGCCAAGCCCAAGCTCAAGCCTCAGGCAGACCTTAGTCCCCAAGCCTGAGCTGGCCCCAATCATCAGCCCCAGCCTGAGCCCCGAGCACTACCAGTGCCCCTTTCCTTCCCCTTTGCCCAGTGGGTCTCACAGCACTTACCAATGCTGTGGGGCTCCAGGCCTCTAGGCCAAAGATAGAGGGATTTAAATTTCACTCTTCTCCCATCCTACACCAAGTGTCTCAGTGAGGTGATGCAGGGACTGACAAATCCAGCCAAGCTTTTCTCCGCCTCCCAGGCAGGTGCAGGAGCTCAGGTAGGCTGTCTGCTGGGGAGAGAGACTTGGGACACTGGCTGGCACATTCGGGGCCTGTGTCCCTGATGCCAGCCATGCCCATGCTCCTCAGTCAGCTCCTTGAGTATTCTAGGAGATATTTCATCAGGCCCTGGCAACTTGATGACATCTAACTTCTCTAAGTAATTTTTATCTTGTTCTTTCCCTATTATTCCCTACGATGCTACCTCATTTTCATGTGCATTCACTATCTTAAATGTCTAATCACTACTAAACTTCGTGGTGAAAACTGAAATAAAAATGTTATTTGGCATTTCTGTCATTTTCTATGTTTTGTGTTGTTGTCTCACCCCCCCCACACACACACTGAGTAATGGGCCTATCCTGTCCTTGGTCTTCCTTTTGTTTCTAATATATTCATCCAGTGTAAGATGGAACTGCAATAGCTCTACTTGCCAGAGTTGTTAAATTGTTTCACTCTCTGCTCTCTTGGGACTGATTTTTAGCCAAGGCTAAAATCAACTCTCTTGAATTTATTTTTTGACTTGATTTCTCAGGGAGGTATGGTCGTTACATCAATGTGTGGGACTGGACCACTCATACCCACACCCACTCAATTGACCTGGGGGAAGACTCCATCCCTCTGGAAATCAGATTCCTCCACAACCCTGATGCAGCAGAGGGATATGTTGGCTGTGCTCTGAGCAGTGCAATCCATCGTTTCTACAAGACTGAGGTAAGCCTTTGAGCAGCTCTCCGCTAAATACAAGGTGGACGTCATATAAGGGACATTCATTTTGCATCTTACAGTGGATCTAGAGCAGTGGTTCCCAACCTTTTCTCTACCATGGCACACCTTGATACCTTCAAATTTTTCGAGGCACACCACCATTTAAAAACTCATGAATATTCAAATTAACCTAAATTACTTATGAATATTCATGAACATTTTCATAAATGCACCTATATGGGGTAGTAGGGGTAGCAGAGCAGGGGTGGCAAAACAGGGGAGGTCAGGAGTTGTGTTCAGTGGCAAGAGTGAGTGTGGGGAGCACAGCAGAGCAGGGGTGGCAAAAGAGGACAAGGGCAGCCATGTGGGGAACAGCACATGGGTGGCAAGAGAGGATAGAGGAAGGGAGAACAAGAATGGCTTTGTGGGGGGCAGGGGGAACTTGGGGAGCGGGAAGGTAAGGCACGGGACCATGGCGCAGCCCCCACGTCCCCCTTCTCCACAGTGGCTCCCTGCCACAAAGGCCAAACCCTCACCCCACTGCTGCTCCCTCTCATCCCAGTGGGTCCCGTCCTCCCCTCCCCCAGCCCCCTGTTGCCTGTGATGGACCCTCCTATCACTGCAGGGGCCAGAACTAGGCCTCCAGCCTCCAGCTACACCCCACCACAGACAGCCACCCCACAACCCCAGCTACACACACCCCCAACCAAACAGCCGCCCCACAACCCCAGCTACACACACACAACCCCCAGCAGCCCTCCCCCCCAAAGCCCTTACCTGGGCTGTTTGCAGGCTGCCTGACACAAGCCGCTCTGCCTTGCAGGAGGAGATTCACACACTCCAAGCCTCTTGCCCCTCTCTCCTGGCTGGGCCTTAGGTGGAGCCACCAGAACTCTGCGTTCAGGCTGCTCATGCTATTTTTAGAGGGACCCCTGGAACGCTGTGTTCCGGTGCCTTCCTCTATTTTCAGGGGGGCCAGAATGCTCCCTGCCTAAAAATAGGGGGCCCCAGAACTGTGCTCCAGTGCCTTTCCCCTTACTTTAACCCCTGCCTTTTCCCAGCCCTGCACAGCTCACGTGGCTGGGCTGAGCAGGGAAGGAACTTTAACTCCAGCTCTTGGGGATGCTCACAGCACACTTTGGGTGTTGCTGTGACACACCAGTGTGCCCCAGCACACTGCTTGGGAACCACTGATCTAGAGAACAACTTCAATGGCATTTAAACTGTTTTTTCTATATGTTTGTATAATTATCTAGACTTCTTGTAAGTAAAAAAACAGCAAGGAGTTGTGTGGCACTTTAAGACTAACAGATTTATTTTTGTAAACTAACTGGCCCAATGGCCACTGTATTTTCCTCACCCTGTCCTTTATGACTTGTGCTAATAGCTTCTGTAAGATAGTTGTGATGGGGAGATACATAGACTATACCAACTTGTGGTAGGGAGATACATAGATAGTTCTATAGACCATAAAGCAACCTAAGCTGTTATGCATATTTCCCTCCACCCTCTGGTCTCTGAACATTTACTGTTTGTGTAAGATCTGGGCTATGCCTAAATGTTAGATTGGCATAGCTACATCACACAGGATGTGAAAAATTCACAGTTCTGACTATGATTTAATTAAGCTGATCTAAGCCCTGGTACAGACACTTTTAGGTCAACGGATTCTTCCATCCACCTACTTACTGCCCCTCAGGGGGGTGAATTGATCAACTGCAGTGATAGAAAATCCTCTTTCATTGTTGAAGCAAGATCTCTATACTACAGCAGCCCAGCTGCAGAACCACACCTGTGCTACCATAATACCTGTAGGGTAGACATAACTCCATGGCTATGCTCCAGAACCTAGACAACCGGTGAGGTCTAATAAGCAGTGCTTCTATTTTTAGTATTGACAGATAGTATAATGTAACCATTAACCTTGTGTTTCTAACAAGTCACTGATTGACTGTTCACATCAATTGTTAACCTTTATTTGTAGTACCTTCGTATATGCTAAGTACACACTGTCAATTCTTAGTCTGCCTCTGCCATGATAATTGGGTTCTTGTTGATTTACCGCAAGAGAATATTCTGTTTACTCTTACACAGAAGGGAAATTGGGTAGCAGAGAAAGTGATCCAAGTACCCAGCAAGAAGGTGGAGGGCTGGTTTTTTCCTGACATGCCAGGTAAGTGTAAGCAGATTTCAAAATTTTCCTCCTAAATCATCATGTGCTGCTGCTGGTTTCACCTGCTAACATCAGCCTTGCACAATTTTATCATGTTCTCCCACAGGAAGCAAGTCCCCTTGGAGTGAGGGTGACCAGATATCTCAGTTTTACAGGGACACTCCCTGTATTCAAGGCTTTTCCTCATAAAGGCACCTATCGCCCCCCACCACATCCTGATTTTTCCCACTTGTTATCTGGAGCAGAGTTATGGGTGGTGAATGCCAACAGTATTTGGGAGACCCCTTCTGCATCTAAAGGGACTTGAGGGCACCTCAGTTGAGATCCCAGTCACTGGTTGGTCAGGGAGAATGCATTTCCCTCATTTGACCCTTTCCTTTAACTCCATGCCTCTGGTTACACTCCTCTCCTATTCAATGACCATGACTCCACCTCTTGCAGATTTTTCCCATGCCCCTAACAGTAGAAATGATGGCTGTAAAGCTCTGTATGATGTCAGCATGTCTTCCAAGCCCATGAAGGACTTACTGCCACACACTGAATCTCTTTCCCAGGCACAAATATATTTTCCTTACATAACATTTTAAGCCAAACCTCAAACACAAAACAGTTCCTCAGCCTATCCTGGGCTACCACACCCAGGGGCTTTCCCCATTTCCTCTCTATTCCTCCTACTTAAGGGCTTACTGCAGGAGCCCATCTCCTTCCTACTTTTCTTCAGTCCTCCTCTAGGCCCTTTGTCTGGAAGTCATCTTTCTCCAGCTCCTACCAGAGAAGCCAAGAACCCGTTTGCAGCTTCCTTTGCTAGGTGAGGAGCTCTCACCCTGTTTAGATATCCCAGAAACCCCACCCAGGTGAGCCCAGTAATTAAACAGCCATATGATCACTAGCTAGTCATAACTGGATGGAAAGGTGGCCAGTAAGTCACCAGTGAGTCTGGACCAGATTCTCACAGATGTCTAGCCTTTTACAGAAACTAATTGCATCAGTTTTGTCTTAGCCTGAAGGTTTGATTCAAAGTAGCCCAGAGTTTCCTGTTCCTTTCCAAAGCCTCTTAAACACACAAGGCTGGGCTCGGATTCTCCTGTGCAGAATCTATGGGATGGGCCCATATGTGACATGCTATAGTCTGTAACCATTTACTGGTTGGGAAGGCTCTAGCTTAGGGAAACCAACCAGCCAGGCTTGTATACTGTACAGAAGACAGTGTTTGGCCCCACCTCCCAGTCTGGCTGCTTGGCAGTGGACTGAGAAAATAAATGTGGGAGTTTGAAGAGAATGTGTGGGAGACCCTGGCTATGTCCACACACACTGTTTAAATCAAAATAATGCTTCTTATTTCGATTTAAAAAATGGTAGGTCAACACGATGTTTCCTTATTTCAAAATGAGGAGCTCCCTTATTTCAATATAAGAAAAGTCATATTGATATAATAAAACCTAGTATTATATCGATATGACAGTTAAATCAAAATTGTTATTTTGAAATAACACAGTGCGGACATGTTATTTCAATGTAACTGTTAAATCAGTTTAACACTTTTTGCCCTTCTCCTTCCCAGGTGCTTTCCTTTTTCTATATATTGGGTGGGGGCATGGCCGTTCTAAGGGGCCATGTTGCCACGCCTCCCATGGTGCCTCTATCCTAAATCAAAATAGCAAGTCCTGTCCATGGACATGCTATTTCGATTTGAGTTTCTAGTGGGGAACTGTTAAGTTGATTTAATGATTTTTATATTAATTTTCTTAAATTGATGTAAGTTAAACTGAGTTAACTGTGTAAGTGTGGACTTGCAATAATTGTGTTCTTTGCGGAGTGGGTTGATCCTGGGTGGAATCCTAGTAATTCATGAGGGCCCAAAAGAGACCTGAAGAGGAGACAGTGAATACAACAATATGGCTGAGCCTGCCTTTTGTTGTCGATGTGGGTTTCCTATCTGAACGAGGTTCGTCTGATCTGGGTCTGAAGATGCTGATTCTCTGAAACTAAGATATTAACAGAGATGGATCTATGGCCATATGAGCCTCGCCTGCTGCTGTTCTCTGTGTGTTTCTTGACACCACCTCTGACTGTTCTCTCCAAGGTCTCATTACTGATATCCTGATCTCACTGGATGATAGGTTCCTGTATTTCAGCAACTGGCTCCATGGAGACATTCGTCAGTATGATATCTCCAACACTCGTAAGCCTAAACTTGTGGGACAGGTAAGCCAGAGTCATAAAGTTTTCCATTATTAGGTAGCGAAGCTGGGGATCCCCATCTTTTTAGGACAGTTTTCTTTTGCATGGGGGTTAGATGGTCAATTTGTTACTCTCATGGCCATGTTCCTTTTATACATGGAGAAGCTGACATCTTTGTGGCACCCTTCTTTGCTTCTAGGTGTTCCTGGGAGGCAAGATTGTAAGAGGTGGGCCAGTAGTTGTGGTTGAAGATCAAGAGCTGACCTGTCAGCCAGAGCCATTTGTGATCAAGGTGAGCAATGCTGGCTATTTCCCATTGTTCCACTAATTCTCATCTCACCTCTACAGGCAGCTCTTTCTTGGTGCACGCAAGTGAATGGCTCCTATATGAATGCCAAATTCTGCTTATTTTACTGAGGCAGAACTCCCATCCAAATACAATAGGACTTTTGCCTGAGTGGGTGCTGCAGGATCAGGCTCTTTCTGGCATAACAGAGTCTGTGTATGCACCTGGAATGCATCCCTAGTTAGCCAGGAGCCTGTGTACAGGCAAGCAATCGGTCTCAATTAGAACTGCCTCTTCTCAGATGCAGGGTTTATTACTCCTTGCATCCAGGATACTGGCTCTCAGATAGTCTGCTAGGAGTAAAACCTGCCATGCTGCCATGCTCTCTGCTGTTGCCTTTTTCTCTGTGTATGATGCCACTGGCTGTTTATAAACCAGGTTTTCTTTTCCTGTAACATCAGGGGAAGAGGGTGCAAGGTGGGCCTCAAATGATCCAGCTGAGCTTGGACGGCAAGAGACTGTACGTCAGCACTTCCCTCTACAGTGCATGGGACAAGCAATTTTATCCTGATCTTGTCAAGTAAGAAACTTTGGTTGGATTGGAAATCCCAAGATCAGCTATAGGCAGTTGTTTGTGACTGCAGTAAAAACCCACTTTCAAGACCCCTTCAGTAGAAGTGGGTGATGTTTTCAACTCTTTCAGGGGCCCGTGGAAGGATGGGAGTACAGCGACTGGCTCTATTAGCTAATTACACTCTACTACCCCCTGTGTAAGGGTTTTACACACCAGTAAGAATCAGTCCACACTTAATAGGCATAAAGGCCTCTGAGCATCTGCTCAATTTAACTGTGTTCCATGTTGAAATCCTTCTAATCCTCTGGTGGAAGTGGGGTGGGGGAAGAATTCATTAGATACTAATATTCTGAACATGCCCTAGCCTGCAGGAAACCTCTTTGCTTCAACGTACCCTCAGGAAAGCTCACGCAATAAAAAATTTGTTAGTCTTTAACTGCCACTCGACTCCTTGTTTGTTTTACTCAATCACCCTATTACACAAAGCAGATGAGTTTCCACATGACCACGTGAGGGCGTTTTGCAGCTTGCCTATCCCTCACTTTTACTATATAACTGCATATCACCTCTTGCTCACTGGTAGCTCTGAATCTAAGCCAAGATTTTCAATGGAGCAATGTCAGGCATCTGCTGGAGGGTTAGTGTAATTCAGAGAACCTGCATTAAGCCATTGTTCTCTGTATCCCAATATGACTCTATAGCCTGGTTTCCATACTGAAACCCCAGTTCCAAACATCCCTGAATGGTGGTGTCCCCAGATGTTCATGTGTGGAGACAATCTCCCCTCTGTCTAAAGGTCTTACTTATTTAACTGGAAAATCTGGAAGAGAAAAGTAAAGTATAGGAGTCCCTTAAACCAGGACTCAACTTTTTCCCATCCCAACATCTGTTTTCTCATCCTTTGTTTAGGGAAGGCTCTGTCATGCTACAGATTGACGTGGACACTGTGAAAGGTGGGCTGAAGGTGAATAAAAACTTCCTAGTGGATTTTGGGAAAGAACCTGATGGACCCGTCCTTGCTCATGAGATCCGCTACCCTGGTGGAGACTGCAGCTCTGATATCTGGGTCTGATTGTTGCGTGGGGGTGCTTGTTTGTGTGTCTCTCTCATCTTAACTATGTGTGTGAAAAAGAGGGCATAGGTGGGTCTGATCAGCTGGGGCTCTATCACTAGAGATGTCAGATTTCCATAGGTGCTGAGCCATAGATGCCATGCACTTGTTTGAATGCTCCAATCTCAAGCAATAAACATGATGTCTCGTTACTTCTCTACCCTCTCCTATTCTTGGCGGCCTGGCTACTCATTGATGGTCACAGTCCGCAAGAGGTATAACTCCCTGAGTTGTGGAAGTCCTGACAATCATTTTAAAGTAGAATTCTGGCAGTTGCCTTCACATTAACGTCTCTTAAATGATGCTACAGATCTTAACATCTTTCTAGACTTCCTAAATCGGCAGAGTAGGGCAGGAGGATGAAGTTACCTTTTTTCATGACATACAATTAAGCTTTGAATTAAGCTTTTCTTCATCCCAGTCTCTGGATCTAAGGTACCTGTGATCTGCATGCCCAAGGCTATTGCCAAGATCAAATATAAACAGCCCTTGAGCTCGCACCAGGGACCAATGGCTCTTTGAGATGCTTAGAGTTACCCATACAAGAGATTAATGGAAATGTTGATTTTTTTTCTCTTTTTAGTAAATTTCAACCATTCAAGCTTTAGGTCTTGTCTATGCTCAAAACACGGAATAAATTAAGGTAGGGCGGAAAATGTAAAGCACAATCACTGCTCGTATGAACACTCTTATTCAGAACAGAGAACTAGTTTCTATTTAGCTTAATGCACTTCGTCAACGCTCCATTGCACAGCACAGTGTAAACATGATTGGGCTGTACACTGAAAACAGGTGTGTTTCCTGAAGCTGGATTGTATTGTAGTTCTTGTGCAGTAATACAGCACTTTCTCTGCTTTAAAAAACAAATAAATTTTTTCTTTCCACCTGTTACATTGTCATGTCATAATTTTTAACTCTTCCACATATTTCAAGTAGCAGAAAATATCAGGTGGTGATTTACAAATCATGTGTCTAAAAGTCAAGGAGACCAATATGCCTGAAATTTCTTACAGGGAAGACTTTCCAAAAGCACTTTATTTATTTATTTATAATTCCAGAAATCAGCTGATACAAGGACTTCTTGATCCCAAAGACCAAAGTATATTTAGGTTATTGCAGTTGAAGTCCTCAAAAAGTAGCTCTCTTCATTTGTCTAAGAACAACATATGATCTATTCCATTCTTGATTGGTAAAATGAGACTAATGGCACATTGCCGTACTCCTGTGAATGTAAGGGACCAGGCTGTAGAAGACAGTCTTGGCTAACAGCCACAGCTGGACTGAGATCTGCTGACAAGGGACAGGAGTTGCCAGGCTGGAGTTGGAGGAATTGCAAGGTCAGATCCCATAATCAAGATTCAGGCTGGAGTCAATGACTGGAGATCAGAGGCAGTACCAGCTTAGAATTGAGGAGCAGGAATCGGGGTCAGAGTCAGGTTGGAATCAGAGACCAGCAGATGAGACAAAGTCTGGCATTTCAGCAGACCAACATCTGTGTAGTTGCCCAGACAACATCCTGTGACAATCCTCCTTAAGTAGAAGAACTTGGCCAATCAGAGGACCACAGAGTATCACCACTCCTGGGCTTGTGAACAGTACTTCTTGTGATGCCTGCTCTCAAAGAAGCAAACAAGGAGTCCTGTGGCACATCAAGACTAACAAATTTCTTTATTGCATGAGCTTTTAGGGCAGAAAATCCCACTGCCTGGTTGTACCTGTGCATGACCTCCCTTTGGCACTGTGGGAATATCAGCCATGTCTTGGTCCTTATACCAAGATGAGGAGAATAAATAAACTGAAGAGTGTGAAGCACTCAGATACTACCTTAATGGAGGCCATATAACTCCCCTAGACAGATGATCTAGTATAATCTAGTTGTAACTGTTATGTCATAGGGTTGGTCTTGATTAAGATAAAAGGTGTGTGTGACATGTTGTGTCACTCGAGGATGGCTTTTAACACTGGTTAGCTGGTCAAGTTGATGCCAAGTAAGGGGATATTTAGACTTCACTTGATCAGTTAACGCATCAGTCTAAAACAGACAGGGCAGTGCAGTGTAGTGTTAGAATGTGGTGCCTGAAACCTTCTAAATACACATTTTCAATCCTGATCAAGATAATCCCTGTCCCAATAAGATATTTAATGTGTTCTCTAAAGTTTGGCTGGATTTACATTGGTATAAATTAGATTAAAACTTTCATCTAAAGAGGATGTAGTTTCTGCTCTTCCAACCCTTTGTGGTGGGCGTGGGCTTTGTAGAGGGTGCTACTGAACTCCTGGCAAGCACTTGCACCATTGGACAGAAATCATGTGCACCCTGCAACAAACATTCTCCATGTCTTGGTCTCCTATATTTTGGTTTCACTTGCTCTAAGCCCCTCAGTGGGGTGATGACTTCCATGTCAGAAAGATGATTTTTTGGTTTTTGTTTCTGCGGTAAGATCAACTTTGACTTAAAAGCTAGAGACAAACTCCCACTCTTGCCACTCTTTCTCCTTGGGCTCCTGGATTTGATCATCTTCCCTGATGTGCAATGGAAAGGCTGACAGACACCCCATCTTCAAAGCATCTGATGAAGTGGGATTTTTTTCCCATGAAAGCTCATGTGATAAATAAATTTGTTAGTCTTAACTTGCCACAGGACTCCTCGTTTGTTTTGACAGAAGGAAAACACTTTAAAGAACCAAAACTACAGCACAGCTCTAGTTTAGCAAACTGGAACAGAGTTTTATAAAGCCTGGTATGGAGGTGAGAAACAAACCCCTGACATTGCCCGAGGTAAACACCTCAGAAGTTCCCTATATTCAAGCATCTGATGAAATGGGATTATCTCCTATGAAAGCTCATGAGATAAATAAATTTGTTAGTCTTTAAAAGTGCCACCAGACTTCTTCTATGTCCGCATGTCACCTTCTTTACTCAGCTGCTTTCTAATGTTGCTTGTCAGAATCCTCTGAGGCAAGGAAAAGTCCGTGAGGGCTGGGCAGTCTCTGCAGGAGCCAGTGATGGCCAAGAACCTTTTTGGAGTGGGAGACTTTCCTCTCCAAAGAGCAAACCTTCGGAGGGCTGGCCCATCCAGGCCTGTTGACTCTGGTTCATCACAGAGGCGTGGTAGCTGTGCTCCATTATGACCTATTAACTTGATTTCTTTCAGTTCTCCAAATCGTCGTCACAGCAAAGTTAGCTCGGCTTTCTTAATGGTGCTCTTCCAGCTGCTTTTTTCCTGTAAATTATGATAGCTGCACAAGTGGAAATTTGTCCCCCACCCATCACTAAAAAGCAGTTCCCTTTCACCTGCGAGTGATGTGATGGTGACACAGAGGCAGCTAGTTATTCTGTGTTCTGACAGTGCTCAGGGAGAACTATGTGTGGAGTATAGCTCTGCTGTGCTGGGTGCTGTGCAGACACATAGCAGAGATGGTCTCTGACCCGCAGACCTACAATCTAAGTAGAAGATGAGACAGTAGGCGCATGGAGTGGACAGGGAGAACAAAACAACTGTGCTTTTCAGCATGATACGCAGTGTTCAAAGCACCCCATTCATTAGTATTTTGCTCAGATTGCAGATGGATGGCCATTGTGAACCAGACAGTACTCAGTTTGCATGTGACTAGCCATGATTTTCCATGTCTCATCTGCAATTGAGCAGCAATTATTTGACAATCATTGAACAGTTCAAGGAGGGCCTTAATCATAACTCTTCCGGATGTTCCATCCATTGCATCTCACAGTGATTACGCCAACTTGTGTGATGCACGTATAACCTTTCAAGGGTGGGCTAGGATTAATTCAGTTGCCCCTCTACAGTGCCTAAACCCCTGAAGAAAGCAGCTGGAGACCCAGGATCCGGTCTGTAAAGAACGCACAGCAAAGATTGCTCAGACTTATGTGGGGGACAAATTAATCAGGGCTCTCAACCTGGAAAGAGAGACCACCGATCCTCCCCAGTGATGAAGGCCCGTTCCCAGCTGAGACTCAAATTAGCAGAGAACGAGGTGTGGTTCAGGATTTATTATTCAGCTGAATAACAAAAGGAACTGCATCAGAGGGCAGCAAAGAAGTGCTAGCCCCTCTGAGCAGGCCCCCCCAACAACTCGAGTGCAAGAGAGAGCCCTGAGGGGTAGCATCACAACACTTTTATCCAGTACAGTATGATAATACTATGATAATGCTTACATGATTGACAATGTTTTAGAGACCCTTATATGGTTACATTAACATTATTAAATACATATTAATGATTAAAGAATGCATATAATTATCCCCGCCTCTGTTTACTGTTGACATCATTTGCATTATCCTGGGCAGCCGCAGTACCTGCAAACTCATTAATTTCTGCCTAGAGATGCTGACCTTACATTCTTGTGAGGCTGTGGTGCCAAGAAGGGTGAGCAGGAGATAGGAGGCAATACTCCCTTTTCAGTTAGAACAAAGACGGACAGTCTAGCTTACATTCCTTGTCCAGATGGTCAGGAGAAAAAGCATGAGAAAGGGGAGATAACACACTTTAACTATCAACTCTAGGCCGCTTGTTAAAGAAACTTAGATACATGACTTGCCAGAGAAACGACCCCACTACCACAGCAACCCACGGCTCCAACGAGGCCTACACTTTACCACCTTTCTCACTGTCCTACAGAAGAGATTACATATAATTTTTCTTACACTTACCATCTCACATTAAAATAGTACTTAGAATAAACATCACAATTAACTTGATTAACTACTAACTTAACAAATCTTATCCTAAGAAAACAGAAAGCATTTAAACAGAACAATCCCCCCAGAAACATTGTGGGAATGAAACCCAAGAGTCCCAAAGTTCAGGTGGAGTCACCAATATCTTAATTGCAGTCTCTGTTCAAGTCCTGAGACTTGAGTGGAAAGAAGTAGCAATCCTCTTCTTTTTCTGTCTGCAGGAGTCTTCAGTTGGAATCCGTGGAGTCCTTTCCTTCTCCTGCAGCACCATGCAGTCAGTTTACTGGTTAATCAGCCATCAGTCACATAGGTGAAAACTCTGCAGGAAAATGCTCCACAGCAGGGAGAAAACATTTTGCTGCCCATTCCTGGCTCAGTTTTTTCCTCAGACACACACTCTGAGCACATGGATCCTTCTCATTGCAGCTCTCTGCAGCTGATACTCTCAGGCCTGCTGCTCTCAGGCTTCTGACCACAGCAACCATAAGCAAACCTTGTGGAGCATGCTCAGAATGCTACCACTCTCTATTTCCAGAAATTTCTGGTTGCTAATTTGCCCAGCAACAATAACCCACCCTAAATAGGTCTCAAAGAGATAGCCTGTTTTAGGCATATGAGTTACACACGCTTTCATAAGAAATCTGACTTGACCTTCTTTGGCAAACTAGTAGGTAAATACCAGACTTAGGGGCTCCCTCTGATCCTTATGCAAGCCTATGTTCTTTGACAGTTGGCATCGAGAAGTCCATGGGCAACAAACAGAGCAACCCAGAGTGGGTACCCAAATATGTGAGTCATCAGCCTCAGATGGTAGACAAAGTTCTACTTGCAAATAAGATCACCCAGAGACAAGGCATAGAGGAAGAAGAGAAGGAAGCCTAGGACAAAGCCATGAGGGATCCTCATAAGCAGAGCCTTAAGACTCTGTTTGAGTGCCTGGGGCGCATTCTGATCAGAACATGACCCTTGCAATTAGCAGTGCTTGGGGCTGGTGCCGCGAAACGCGCCTTTTAATAGAGCGGCTCTACTGAGCTGCTCCGGTGTGCCCCCATTCACCCCGCCATAGTTATAGCTCTGCTCATAAGAAACTGGAAGGGTGATAAAGAGGCTTCTCTGAATTAAGCTATGCTGAATCAAAGCTTTGTAGTTGCTCTTCTAGCAATGAGGACATACAGGCCAGGCACACAGAAAAGTTACAAAGACGTGTGGTGGGAAGGAGATGGAGCAAATATGCTTGCGGCTTGCTGAAGGGAGAAATGACCTCAAGGATTATGCTCCTGCTGTATTTGAAAGTGAAAGCCTAGAATGCAGGGCCTTGTGCAAGGCCTGAGAGCTGAACCAAAGTTAGCACAAGCCAGGCTTTAAGCAAAAGCCAGGCCATGTCAAAAAACAAATGCCTGCTTACAAGTTCACTGTCCAGTATGTGAATTTGGTGAGAACATGGCTATCACTGCTAAAAAACACATGTACTGCATAAGTACTACGCACTAGAAGGCTAATACAAGTACATCCCAACATAAAGTTATGGTATATATAAACACATGCCTAGAAAATGGTAAAGAACTACATCAATCTCAAGTAAGACAAGGATGGGAGGAAAAAATAATTAATGTTTTGTTCAGACCAGCAGGTATTGCGTGTACAGTCAGTACACGCTGACATTACATGTTGGGCAGCTTAAGATGTAACTTGTTTGTATCAATGTATAAGAGACAAACCACAGGAGGGGCATCTTGGTCCAGCTTAAAGGGCAGCAGAAAGCCCAGCTGCTGAGTGAGCTGGTCCACTGTGTTGGGCATACATGCATTAATAGGCCTATAACCATTGAGGTGGGATGCTAGAGCCATGCTTCCTTAACAATACAAGGATCCTTGATGATGTGCTGTATAGCTCTGACTTGGGGGTGCCACTAGTCATCACCTACAACCCCCAAATCAGACTGCTAGAGCACATCAAGGATCTTCTACAGCTTATTCTACAAGATGATCTCTTACTCTCCCCAGCCTTGGGACACAGACCCCTCTTTGCGTACAGAAAGACACCCCCACCCCCAGGCAGATACTCATCAGCAAGTACAGACCTAACAGAACCATTAAAACTGGCACACATCCCTGCAACAAACCATGCTGCCAACTTTTCAAACATATCTGCACAACAGACACCATCACAGGACCTAATAAAACCAGCTACTCCATCAAAGGCTCATTCACTGCTCATCTACCAATGTGATTTATGCCATCATGTGCAAAAAATGCCCCTCTACCTTATATATTGGACAGACAGGACAGTTTCTGCACAAAAGAATAAATGGGCACAAAAATGACATCAGAAACCACAACATTAAAAAAACCAGTAGCTGAGCACTTCAATCTTCCTGACCACTCTATTGATGATTTGTTAAACAACTGTGCTAAGACGAATGAATGCAGCTGAAGGCTTCAAAGAGAAACTGCAGAACTGGAATTCATTTGCAAATGTTACTGTTTCTTCAGGGCTAAATAAGGACTTTGGAATTTGGTGATTTGACCTCATCTTCTTTTATATGCTGTTCCCCAGTGTTTGAATCTTAACTTGATTTGCTGTATCAGTTTGACTTGATCCTATGACTTACACTTCCCTGCATTTATTTTCCTATTCTGTAAATTCCCCCATCTTCAAAGCTTCTGATGAAGAGGGATTTTCTCCCACAAAAGCTCATGCAATAAATAAATTTGTGAGTCTTTAAGTGCCACCGGACTCCTTGTTTGTTTTGGGTAAAAGGTGAGGCCTTTCCACTGACAATTCAAATTCACACTCCTTTACGATCACACATGAGATAAAATATCTACTCCTGATCTGGATTCATCAGCAAAAGGCTGCGCTAGGTACATTGCAGCCAGGAGCAGCTGTGCATGACTGTGGCAGCTAGTCAACTGAGTATAAGCCAAGATGACAGAATCCTTAGTTAGCAAAGCTCCCTCTCCACCGCTGGGGTTAATTTCTTTTTCTTTTTTAAATCCCAGCCAGTCAGCAGTTTTCCAAACAAGCGCCAGCTAGTGATGGAGGGACCCCCCAGATGTCTGGAACTCGGAGAAGCACCTTGATAGTTGGCTGTCGATCCCTTGAGTCTGCAAAATAAGAATCCAGAAATAACGTCTGCTTCTAACAGTGAGGGTGAGTAACCTTTGGAGGAACTTACCTAGGGACATGAAAAATTCTCCATGACTTGAAGTCTTTAAATCAAGACTGGATGTCTTCCTAAAAGACATACTGCAGCTCCAACAGAAATTTTAGGCTTGATGCAGAAATTGGATGGGAGTGCTACACCTTATGTTTTGTGAGAGGTCAGATTAGGTGTGCATAATGATCTGGACTGAAAGTCTATCTAAATTGGGCTTTGGAGGGCAAAATTAGGCTCCTATTTCAGGTGCTGTCTGATGCTCTTGATGGAATGAAAGAAAACCTGGAGGAAAGTTCAATTTTTTTTTTTCAAACAAGCTTCAGCGAGCAGGTTGGAAAGATTCCGATTTTATCCAGACTTTGTTTACCCTAGTGCCGCCATGTGAGTATAAACTTAGCACAGGAAATTGGTCAGCTTTAAGGCTGATGTCCACCCCTGAAGATTCTGGAACCCATGTTACCTATTCAAATAAATTAACAATACATCTGTGAATTTTCCTTCAAATCTAGCAGTCTACCTGTTTTGCCACAAGTTCTGTGAGGATTTCAAGGCAGTTGCATGGATGGCTAGACGGTTTATGCTTTTTTTTTTTAAATATGTCCCAGGTACAGAAACCTGGTGTCTGAGGGAAAATAAATATACAGGTTTCCAATTTCATATATTTTATTAATGAAACAAAAGCATGAAATAAAGTCACAAATCTGATTAAAAGAAAGTAATAGCAAATTAACCTAGTTTTCAGGTTGTTCAAAGAAACAGCTTCTTATAAATTCTATGTAATAATTCAAGAAGGTGGAGTTTTCTTTAGCTATCAGCCTCAAAAGCAGTGAGGTATTCACACTCTCAATGCCACTTGATAGACTTATGTTTCAGCCAAATAGCAGATACTGGCAGGGTCAAACTGCTCCCAGCTTGAAGGTATTTTGACGACTACATCTCAGGTGACTCAAAATGGAGTACTCCCCATTTGAAGTCATTGATGTCACCCACCTGAGAGGTTTGATTAGCTTATCTATATGACATGAACAATGCACCTCTCCATTCCAGTAATTCTGGGCCCAGAAAGTTCAGAGATCTATTGTATAGCTAGTCAGGCAGAGACAGTTGGTTAATAGGTAACCTGAGCTACGTGAGGTTATGTGTCAGCCCACAGACCTCATCTCCACTAAAAAAAACAAGGAGTTGTGTGGCACTTAAAGACTAACAGATTTATTTTTTGTATGACCTTTCGTGGGAGAAAATCCCACTAAAGTTCACCCATCTTTGAAGCATCTGACGAAAGCATCTTTCTCCCACGAAAGCTCATGCGAAAAATAAATCTGTTAGTTTTTAAGTGCCACATGACTTCTTGGGTTTTTTTTTTTGCTGGACTAGACTAACATGGCTATCCCTTTGGAAACTCATCTCTACTACCTTACAAAAGTCCTGACTCAAAAATGATCTGAAAACTGCAGAGCTAGCAAAAAAATGGAACTGAAATTGTAGAAAAACACAAATCATAAATTCACTCCACCATGCACAGAGAGAGAGTTCCTGTTTCACAGACAGATGCTCATAACTTCCTCTTGCATATTTTAGGATGCAGTAGTTCAACTTAGGACAGGGCTTTTGACACATGTAATGCAAGTGAAAAGTCAAATTTTTGCTTGATCAGAGTGAAAAAACTCAAAATCAATGCTGGAGTCTGATGTTTTCATTATTATTTTTGGATACACGTCAATTTGCCTCACAGCCAACACAAACGCTGAGCTAATGCCTCTCAAATGTTCCAAAGTTAATCAACGATCACTCTTGAGTTGGATTTGTTGTGCCCTTCCCCTTACTTTGCTGGTGGAAGTATCAGCATTTTACATTTCTGGCATGGGTCTCTTATTCTGGGGCTTTGTCACACCTCCATCCTCGATTAGGGCCCAGGCAGGCCTAGTTTCTTAGACTGCCTGGCTCCTACTTTAGTTGAACCTGTGCACATAAGTTTAGCACACAAAAAGTGCACTAAGTTTTATTTTTGTAAATCTCTAGTGTTTCTGCTAGCATCATGTCACTAGCTGGGTACTGGGCATGGAGGAAGCTGACAGAAAGAAAAGATCAAGGAATCCTAAATTAGGAACATTGAGACCTCCTGATGCAGGTTTTGTTAGTCTGAATCTAAATTCTCACCTAAGTGTTGGGGCCAAAGGACAAAGCACATAGGAAACACCAGCAAGGATTTGAACTGGGGCCCTTGTTATGATTTGCAGAGCAGTAAATTTGGCCAAGCCACTGCACTTGCCTCAAGCCTCATATGCTTGCATCTTCTGCTCTCTTCTTTTACATGCCCTTCTCTAACAGATCTGGAGTGATATGGACATTTCAGAACAACTAATAACAAAACCCTACCAAAACAAAATACACCAGTGCACAGAGGAGCGAGGATGAGAGAGAGCATGATGTGTTTAGCCATATTGCATGGCTGGAAGGTGCTTAGATACAGCAGCAGGGAGTGTGGGTAAGAACAGAAACAAGACTGTTGAGATGTATGTGCCAAATTATTCCCCCCAAGGGCAGGAGGCAATGTCTGCTGCCCAATGGATGCTGTGCCTGATAGTTGCCCAACATAATGGATGCCATTTCTGCTGGGGTACCCAGGCCCTTCCACCCCACCAGGTTTCCAACGAGGGCTGGCTTGGCTTTATTCATCTGGTAGGCTACACCTACACTGGCTAAGGAAGCTTAGACTGGACTAATTTAGCCCTTGGCTACACTAGGCTTTGCCTAGCTCGAGCTAAGAAATTTCTTAGTTTGAACTAGGCAAAGCTTAGTCCAAATTAATAAGTACCACATTTAGTTTGAACTTTAGAGCAGGCAAGACATGAATGAAGGCTTAGTTTGAATTTAAAAAGTACTAAGCCATTAGTTCAAACTAACTGCATTCTCGTTTGAACTAAAATGTTAGTTCTGGGAAGCTAACTTGAGGCTGGTGCAAGGCACTACAGCTATGTCTACATTAGGCGAGTTAGCTCGGACTAACCTCAGACTTCTTAGTTTGGACTTGCAAGTCCAAACTAACTTAGGCTAATGTAGACATAGCTGTAGTGCCTTGCACCAGCCTCAGGTTAGCTTCCCTGAGTTACTTCCTCCATCCCACAGCCAGCCAACCACTGTCCATCCCTGAAGAGTGCTGCCTTTCAGCCTCCCAGCCAGAATCCCAGTCTTTAGGTCCTGCACCTCTCCCATTCATGGAGTTGGCTCACAGCCTTCCCCAGAGCTGGCAGAATGTGTCCCTCTCCCCAGCCTACCAGCCCCGATTGTGGCGTCTGGCTCGGCTGGCTGCCTTTTAAACTCCACCTCCACTCCCAACATGCTCTGCACGGATGGTGGGGTGGGGCTTCCTCAGCCTAGCATTGCTATATAACCTTCTCATGCTGGGTGGGGGGTTTATATGCCCTGTGACACATTGCATAGATGTAGGTGCCAGGTTATTGCCCCTCCAGATCTTGCTGTAAGAGAAAGGGGATAATTAAGTCAGCATGAGGAACCACTGATGCTGAGGGAAATTGGCCATGGGCAAACGGTTTACTTTACTGACTCCACGTGTAGTGCCTCTGGAGAAGATATGGAGCTGGTTTAGATGCTGTTTGACCTACTGCTCTACTCTGCTGATAGATGGGACAGAGATGAGGGCCAAGACGCCAGCTGCTTCTCAGCATATATTGAAAACAGGGTAAAAAATTACAAGTTACGAGATTTCCTGGTCCTGCTTGCAGGCCAGGGGCTTTGTAGGGAAGCATGTGATCAAACACAGTCCTCCACACAGACAGCCTTCAATAAGGGAGGGTCAGGTGTGTTTTAGGGAGCAGTCTGGTTTGTCTCCTGTTTTTGACTCTTCTCTGCTAGTGTTCTGAATGCCAAGAAATAAAGACGTGATACAGTGCAGCCTTCTGGCAAGGATATTTTAATGATTTCACCTAACCTCTCTGTTTGCACACTGTGGCCAGAGTACAGGCCTTGCTAGGGTCCACTACCACACCCCTTTGCGGCAATTGTTTACACAGAGCACAAACTGGGTCTTAAAGGCTGCTACTTGCAGCTTGGAAGCACTTGTTTCGCACAGGTGCTAGTAAGGTGTTGCCAATGCTTGTGAGTTCTGGTGCTTTTCCTGAAGCACCTGCTCCTAGAGTCACGTGACTATGTGAGAACGGTGGGTTACTTAGTGGCTAGCACCTCTGCTTAACATGCGGAAGGTCCTGGGTTCAATTCCCAGGGGGTTGGACTCGATGATCTCATGAGGTCCCTTCCAGCCCTATGATTGATTGAACATTGAACTGTCCTGCTTCAAGATGGGCTGCTCAGATTCATTCAGTAATAGGTGTATCCGTGCCACAGCGCATGATTGGTGGGAATCTTTTGCCCTAGCCTTTCAGAAGAGGGCTGGCAGCCACTGTCCCCCGCGCCACCCCGTGGCCATATATGTGGCCACCGCCCAACCCCTCCCCAGTTCCTAGGAGTTGCCAACTCCAAGTGTGGGGACGGAGGCAAGGTTGTGAATGAATGCAAGCAGCCCATCGCAAAGGAGGACGGTTACTGGTAAGTAACCCACCATTCTTCTTTGAGTGCTGCTCGGATACATTCAGTAATAGGCGACTACTAGCCATGCTGACAGATGATGGGCAGAGTTGGTTTTTCTGCCTTCAGCACAGACACTCACCACCCTTGTGGTCCTTGGAAGGTCTAGGGTATTGACTTAAGGACCCTGGCCCAGGCAAGACTAGCCTGAGAAGGCAGGACCTAACCCAGTGGAGGACAGAAGGCCCAGTTTGCCTGAGCGCTAGCTGATGTGCTAGGGCAGAACAGCCTATGGTCACCTTACTATAAAGAGTCAGACAAGACACATTACGGCTAAAACTGAGGTGCGTGCCATCAAGCAAAGGACCTGAGTAGGTGTTAAATATGGATATGCTGAGGCCAGAGAGCTAGATATTCTGGCGCTAGCACATATCGGGCGCAATAATTGCAAAGAAAATAAAGTGATCCTGGAGCTCCCAGTTTACCAGCGGTGATTACCAGATGCTGGAAGAGACACAGAAAGGGAAGGGTGGAGAAGAATGCAGCCCTTTTCCTATTCAGAGAAGGTAGAGCACAGGGAGATCAGAGGCAAGGGGCGACTGTGTGGATTTGGAGCACTCAGTGCACCCATGGTAGGTGAAAGCTTTCAAGAAGATAGGAAGGGGAAGATGAAGGGGAGACCCTCCCCTTCCTAGAGTAGAGGAGTACAGCACAGGGGATGCAAGATAAGAGATGGCTATCCCTTACAACGCGAGGTATGGGCAAAGCACTCGAGCTGGCATGAGAACCAAGTGCCTAGTCAAGGCTATAGCAAAAACGCGAACTGGCCGTAGCTGAGGCCTCACATGGCCCTATAAAGGCATCGCCGGGGGCCAACATGCCCTTGGTGAAGGCATTGTGACACTCCCCTATTGTTTGAGGTGAGCTGTCAGCACCTACTGTGTTGGACTGAAATAGGAAACTATTATGATTATTATCATCATCATCACCACCACCACCACCCTGGCCCGATGGCTAACAATTTGCAACAGGGACAGAGCCGAGGAAAGTTGAATGCAAAGAACTGCCGTGACTAAGGACAGAGTCTGAAGAGTAGGTTTGTGTCCCCCAGGGGGGGCTCAGAAGCCATCCCCCACAGCCTATGAAACCTAACACACTTCCAGGATCTGGACTCTGTGGACTACCAGGACCACAGCAGCATGGGTCTGACAGAAATGCGCCTGCCCTAAAGTGGCGGAGTGTGGGAAACATGCGTACTAGAAAGAGGTTCACTGTACTGTAGAAACAATGCAGAAAAGCCCACGGATCTAAGAGAAAGGGAAAGGAAAACCTCCTCTATCTGTTCTGTCCTCTTTCATTATTGTTTTGTTTTGTTTTTACTGGGGAGGAAGGAGGATGAGCTCTACCGAGGGTCAGTTAGTTCCCCATAATCCCAAGTCACTGCTCAGGATTTCAGGAATGGGGCCGTTAACGGGTTCCTTCGAGTGCTGAAGGAATCTCATAATTATTTAGTACAGGAGCTTAAGTTGTTGGGATAATTTTGTGTTAAAACTACTATTCATGTTCATTATAGTGTTAAGTTGTAAATATGAAGTGCTCCTAACCAGCAGTAGAGGCCTGGTTATGTTAACCAGCAGAGTTGTGCAATCCAGCATGTAACAGTTATATTACACTGGCAGGCAGCCAAGAGCCAGAGTCTGCCTGGCAGCACGAGAACTTTCTTGGAGGCCTGTGTTTTGATTGGAGGCAGGCTGAAGGGCTGCGAGAACCTTCCATGAAGCTTTGTATTTGATTGGGGGAAGGCTGTTTATTGCTGGAACCTTCTGTGCACTCTGCTGGGTGATTGGTAGGATCCTCCACAGCAGAAGAATGTGACTCTCTGATTGGGCAGTTTGAATGGGCCACAGAGTTTATTATATGTTGCCTGCTGTGGGAAGGGGTCCTTTTGGTGCTTCTTTTTGGATTAGGGTTTTGGGAAGAGCCTGAAGACCAGAAGACCAGTGCATGCATGAGGTGGCTCTTGCTGAGTAGCCTGCAGGGAGTGCAAGCAGAGCTGAGCATGCTGGCAGCAGGGTGGCTAGATTTGGTGTGCACCTGCTACTGTCAGAGGATACTTCCAAGCACTGTGTGGACTTGCTCTGTTGCTGGGACTTGGGCTGAGGCACCTGGAAGCCCTCAGCTGCATGAGGCAGAGCAGAAGGACTGAAAGTCTAACTTTTCCTATTTGAGGACTCTGGCTCAGGCGCCGGGAAGCTCTGAGCGCAGATAGGATAGGGATCATCGTGGGACACTCAGCAGACCAATGCAGGAGAGACCCTGAAGCGGGATCCGTCCTGGAAGCTTCAGGTTTGGAGCCTAGGAGTGTGTCTCAGTGCCCTGCTCGACCCTGGGAGGCTGGGATCCCTGGACTTTGCTTAGGGTGAATGGACTCTCATTACAGGACCAGACCAGAAGCAGTCCAGAAGTAAACGGTCCATGCTTGGAGGATGCCGGACCTGGATCCAGAAGCAGACGGTCTGTGGAGTAGGGACTTGGTGCGGCCTGAGAGCCACTGCTTGAGTAGAGTCCTTCAGGGCTCCTCGCAGTGGGGGAACTCAGCCTATGCCTGGAGGCCCGAAGACAGCGCAGGAATCCTAGGCCAGCACGGAGTTTATTATATTTATTATATATTATTATGCCCTGCTTGGGTGAAGAAAAACTGTAAATAGACCAGCTTAGATCAGCTTGCAGGTATAGGTTTTCTAATTCCTTTTCCTTTTTGGGTTGGTAATTAGGTAGTTTTTAGGAGGGGTTACTTACCTGTGGCTATGTTTTCTTTAGTATCCTTAGGCTTGTGCTTAGTAATGGTGGGGTGTGGGCAACTAATAAACTGTGTTTGTTTTGGAAAGCCTTGTCTCCTGGTGATTATTTCAACAAGCTAACATAGAGTTGATAGATGCTTGAGGGGGTTGTTATTGCACAAGGTATCCCGATCCCTCTCCGGGAATAATTTTTCCAGAACAAAGTATACCAAGAAAGCAGCTGCTAGAGCTAAAGAGGATCTTTGGTTGGAGGGAAAGAGGGAGTTCTACACGATGGAACTCCTGAGCGAAAACCCCGGAGCCATAATTAGGGGTAACCACGGCATTATGGTTGTCTTCTGGAAGTGAACTACTGAGAAGACATCCCCTAGGCAGAGCCCCCAGGGAAAGCCAACGTTTGGGCTTAGACTTGTACTGAACATACCAAATCGATCTCTGGATCAATACTGGGTAGACCGATAGCCAAGGGCAAACGGCGATCAGGAGAGGGGAAAGTGGGTGGTCTCAAAATTTACCTGGGCCTCCATGAAAAGACAGAGAGAGAGGACAACCTGGGTTAATATTGGGCTTGTTCTGCTGGTGGGGATAAAACCCCAGGCGTGTTTGCACTCATAGTGCTCACTGAGAGGGTTGAGAACACCTTTGTAGACATGGTGTGGTGTCCTGGGGTCGTGAGAACCAAAATCCCTGATTACCAGGTAACAACACTCATGACACATCCCAGGGCGTGGGCTGCAGCAGTAGAGGAAGATGGAGCACTTCCTTTTGGCGTCAGAGTGACCCTTTCCCCCTTTATGAATGGGGGAAGGTGGGGAGCACTGGGCCAGAGGCTCTATCATGGTGGGACCTTCTCAGCATGTCCACCGAGAGAGCCATCGACCAGCTGATGGGAAGTTGATTACAGGAGGAGTTATCCCCCACAATGGGAATCACAAGCAGCTAACCCAAGATGGGCTACCGGGCGTCGACATCTCCATCTGCCACTAGGCAGAACAAGGCCAGGTTGACGTGCCTCATGGGGCCGGAAGGGGTGTAAGGCACCACCGAACCAGATGATGTACCTTAGATCCCCTTATTGAGGATCGTTTCGTGACATAAAGAGAGAGAGAGCGGCGTGAACGGGTGAATAAGGGAGTGGGAGACTTTACCCCAGCATGTGATGGGGGAGCACAAGCGCCCTCTGGTGAGGTGGGAATTGGAAGTCAAACCCCTTCTGGAGAGAGAGAGAGAAGGAGAGGGAGAGCCCCTTTCTGGCTCAAGATGTGTGAGAGCCAGAGCTAAGGTTTTACAGGAAAAGTGTGCATGTCTCCCAGTACAGGGAAGAGTACTTGGGGAGAACATCCCCCCAGTCTACCTTGGGAAGGGCTGAGGGGAGGCACTATACCTTACGGTATTTACAGAGTGTCCTTGTTTTTGCCCTGAGTGCCTCGAGAGGGAGCGAAGGAGGCGCTGCATGGGGAGGCGGGGGGCCTTCCCCACCCAAGGATTAGTAAATATAAGGGGTGGTCTAGAAGGAGGAGTTAGGCCTCCTCCATTTATTGACTATGATAAAAAAAAGAGATAGAGAATACAGCAAGGACAGGGTTAGATAGCAGGCCCTGTTTAAGGTAATTCCATGCAGCTTTGCTCCAGTCCATTCATGGCTCTTCAGGAGAACTGCCCTCAAACTGCTGGCCTTTGGGACTCTCTGTATTAGCAGAGAGTGCTACCATTGCCTGCTGAGCCACTTGGACTCAGCCATGAGCTTGAAGCTGTCCATGAGCCCGAGGGAAGGTTCCTAAGTCAATGGGCACCCCATAGGGCAGGGGATGCATAACAACACCAGACTGGCTGGTTATGAATAGCTACCTCTGGTGCATGGCCGGGCACTCTCCTGGAAATGGAGCAGTGGACCTGGGAGGGGAGAAATTCCCTAATTGGGATTCAGGCCTGAGCCGCAGTGGTGGGAATGTTAACTCATGCCCATAGTCAGAGAGGGGATGAGCAAGGCTGAGTGTCATGCCCTACGGGGCTGGAGGGCATGCAAGGGGGCCTGAGGGGAGGAGACCCAAATATTTTATCTCCCCCCGAGGGTCATGGGCAGTCCCTAGAATGGCATCCATCTTTGGTGGGAAGAGAGCTTCCCTGCCAAAGGGGAGGTCAAGGGCCACCTGTTGAGAGACTAGGGGGTACGCTAGTCTCTTGTAGCCAGGCCAGATGCCATAGGGTCACTGCTGAGGCTACAGTCCGGGAGGCCATGTTTACAGCATCCTAGGCAGATAGAAGGAGGTCCTGGGATGCTACCCTGACTTCCTCAAGGAAGGCATCATATTCCTCCCTCGCCTTTTGTGGGAGTAGGTGTCAAAACTTACTCATTGACTCCCAGACGTCCAACATATATCAGCCCACCAGGGCCTGGTTGTTTGCAACACGTAACTGGAAGATGGAGGAGGACTACACCTTCTGACCCAGAAAGTCTAGTTCCCTAGCATCCCTCAGTGCCAGGAGAGGGTTGTGGGGGACTTGTCCCAGGCCTAGCGCCACTTCCACCACCGCTCAGGATGGGACTGGGTGGCGGGTAAGTGATGGGAACTCCGACCCTGGGACTCTATATTTGAGGCCCGCCATGTCTGAAACTGGGGAGATAGAATCCGTGTTTTGCTAGTGTGAGGAGGTAAGGTCACAAATGCTAAGGTGGAGGGGAACAGTTATGGGCTCCACTGATGTGAAGACGGGCCTGAACAGGCTATCACCATGCCCTTCCAAAGATTGGACCTCCATTCCCATGTGGGCAGATATGCGGCAGAGAAGACTGAAATGCACCAAGAGGTCCCCCGTATAGGAGCACGGCACTGGGTTTAGAGCTCTAGCTGGTGCCAACAGAATTGGTGCCAAGCTGGGTGCAGAGGTCTCTTGGGGGCCAGTACCGGAAGGGCAATGGTGGTGGAGGCTGGCATAGAGTCTGTTTAGTTCCCCTTGAGGCCCCCTCCCCTGTGCTTGAAGGGTCGGAGGCCCCACAGGACCGTAAAGACAGTGCCGGGGATGGCAGGGTGATGCGGTTCTGGGGTGAAGACTCGACGGTACCAGGGCTGTGGAAGGTAGTGGGCTCCGGTGCTGGGGAACTCAGTACCAACACTGGAGACGGTGTTAGGTGCCACTTTCGATGTGCCCAGACCTTCGAAACGAAGGCTGGCTTGTCCCTCTTCCTAGTGGGTACCGGATAGGGTGGAGTAGGCAGTAAGAGGAGTGCCTTCGCTGCCTCGAATGCCTCTGGAGTCAAGGGAAGTGGCACCGGCTCCTCTCAGTCCTATGGGGAATCCTTTGTGGGAGACCCCGAGCGGTGCCAACACCGAGGTACTGACACCAGTACCGAGCTAGTCTTGTGTCCTCTTGTGGAACGGTGCTGGGAAGGTTCTGGTGCCAAGCCAGCACGCGGTACCGCGTGAGACCCCAAAGCCTCAGGGGTAGGCTGCTGCGCTTGCCCTGAGGCCAACGCAGAGCACCTTTGCTCCCTGTCCTTGATTGTCCTAGGCTTAAAGGACCGACAGATGGAGCAGGAAGTGACCAAGTGGCTTTCGCCCAGGCACCAGAGGCACTTCTCGTGAGGATCGTCCAGCGGGAAGGCCCTACCGCATTCAGCGCAGAGTTTAAATCCTGGCATGGCGGATGGCAGAGGAGAGTGATATCAGTGCTCCGAAGATGGGTGCTCAAGAGAAGGAACATTCTTCGGTGGAACTAGGTCCATGAAAAGGTGCTCCCAGTCAAGCAGAAGGCTCATAAACCAGAGGAAGACAGGCTGCTTGCTAATGCAAGGAGCGGACTGTTCCACGAACTGTCGCTGAGGCGGACAAAATGGAACTGGGGAGGGGTCGGGCGGCAGCCACATATATAGCTATGGGGTGGTGCGGGGGGCGATGGCTGCCTGCCGTTTTTCTGACATGCTAGGGCAAAAGGTTCTGACCAATCACGTGCTGCAGCATGGATACACCTATTACTGAATGACTTCGAGCAGCGCTCGAAGAACTCCCACTTCCAGTTTTGAAGCAAAGCATGGCTAACATGGTTGCAGAGAAAATCTTGATCTCTAAAGGCCAGAAACCAATGGCAAATACAACCAGCCTTAAAAATCGTGATTAAGAAACCCTCATTGTGATGAGTTTTTTGCACCACCCCCCACCCTAACTCTTCAAAAACACTGAGTTAGGTTTCCAAAAATAATGAAATTGGGATAAAAACAATTATAATAATAAATGTGGGCCTTGTGCTATTCATCTGCAGCTTTTTGACTGCTCTAGTGTATGTCTGCACAGGGCCATCCCCAGGCGGCTGCAGGGCCCTGGTCGAATCGCCCTCTGAGGAGCCCCCACTCCCCTACCCCCCACTGGGGGTGGGGCTGGTCAGCCCAGGGGAGGGACAGGCCCTTGCACTGGCCATCCCATGCCAGAGACCAGAGCAGTAATGTGGCGTTTTGCCGCCCTGTGTGCGTTCCTTCCCATTAGTGACGCTCAGAGCTGGCACCACTAAGCCATCCCTTTAATAGCGTGGCTCTATTGAGCTGCTTCGGGCTGCCTGGGGCTGTGCCCCGACAGCCCCACCATAGTTATGGCCCTGCTGGAGACTGGGTGAGCCGGCCAAAAGCTGTGGCCCGGTTCAGTGCTGTCAGTCCGCCCCTGCTACGTGTGCCGCTTGTGGCTCTGTGTCAGAGCAGCAGGGAGGGGGCAGGAGGCAGCATGGCGGGGAGGTTAGCGGTCTGGGCCCTGCACTGCCTCCCGCCCCATTCCCCCTGCTCCAGCACAGAGCCGAAAGCAGCACGCGTGGGGAGGAGGTGGACTGGCAGCGCTGAATTGGGCTGCTGCTTTTGGCTGGCTCGCCTGGTCCCTGCCATGTGGGGGCAGCAATGCAGGCCCTGGGGGGGCCCCCCAAAGCATAGGTTGTGTGCGACCTCCAAAGCATGGGGATCTGGGGGGCTGCCCCTCTTGCCCTACCCTCGCGACAGCCTTAGGTCTGCACACCCTTCTCTGCAACCAAGAGAGACAGCAACGAAAGCCAAGCTGCTCCCCTAATCACATGCCTCCCGGAGCTGGGGCTTTAAGAATTCTAGATGTCAAGTGGGTTAGCAAAGCTCTTCCTGGATAGGGTTACCAGCTAGGCAAAAGAAGGACGTTACCTTCACGTCCTCTGTCCAGCAGATGTTTTAAAAATACGTGATTTTGTCTGGCTTTTTACGGACACGGGTTAAAGTATGCTGGAACGCCCTTGAACACCCTATTTTTAGGGGGAAGTGTTCCAGGGCCCCTTAAAAACAGAAGAATATTCCATTAATACTACATTTTCTCCATGTGTCCTCCGATGTCCTCCTTTTTGTACTTCCCTGTCCTCCTTTCCATGCTTTGGTAGCTGGTAACCCTAGTTTTGGATGCTCAGAGCATGGCCAGGCGGGCAGAAACAGAGAAACCCGCCTTACAGTGAGGGACACGGGTGGAGAGATAGACATCTCTGCTTAACATGCAGAAAGTCCTGGGTTCAATTCCCAGGGGGTTGGACTCGCTGATCTCACAAGGTCCCTTCTAGCCCTATGATTTGATTGATTGATTTGCAAACAAGCCAGAAGCGGGTGGGAAGACAGGCACTACCATCCATCCTCCCTCCAGGCCTGCAATGCAACTCCTCCATCTGCCCCCCCTCCCAACCCGCAGCTTGTTACTAGGCAGAGTTGAAATCTAGGCAGCCAATCACCACCCCATTCTGTTCTGTATCCGGGTAGAAAAGCCACTCTTAGCCAATCACGTTAATGAAAGCGCAAAGTATCCGGGCAGATCAAAAGCGTGGGAGCCAATCAGAAAAAGAAAGCTGCAATCAGGGGAGTTCGGTGGTTTTGGGTTAGTTTCTTTCTTTTTTTTTTTTACTGCAGGGACGAGTTGTACTTTCTTTTTCTGTTTTGCGCCTGAAGTGGCACATGCATTTATTGTGCGCAGCAAGGGGGGCAGAAAGCAAGAGAGGGCTTAGCAAGCAGGAGAAAGAAGCGAGGGGGCAAAGGTGTTGCAGGAGAACCAGCGCTCCCAGCAAGGTTGGCGGTGGGCTAAGCGGCTGGGGCGTGCCCCCTTCTCCATTCCTGCAAACTCACCTTGGGCGGATTGAATCCCTCTCGGAGGGGTGCCCTGACCCCCAGAGCTGAGCGTGGGTGAGTTTCCTTTGTTTGCTTCCCCGGGCTTTCCTGCTTTGCAGCATCGGCAAGCTTGTGGGGGAGGAGAGGTTGCAAAGCACTGCTCCCTTCCAGGCAGAGGAAATCATCTTGCAACATAATAACAAATGGACGGCCGAGAATCCCCTGTTGCAAACCAAATGGCCTGAGTTTGGCCGAGCAGAGCACGGGGCAGGGCGGAGGAGAGACCTTTCACTCAGCCCCCCTGGAAAAAGAGACGATCTGGACTGACATCTTGCAAAATAAAAAGCGAGACGCTTTTCAAGCCGTGGGGAGGAAGGTTGCCCATCCTTGGAGGAGAGCGGATTGGCAGCTCTGCGGCTCCCACAGCTCAAGTGCAGATATTTAAATCTCCCTCTTCATGCGATTTGCTTCCCCCCACTCCTCCCTGGGGGCAGTCGGGCCATTGATTGATTTCCTCGCAGTGGGAGAATTTCTCCCTGCAGAAGGAAAAATGAAAGGATCCAGAGCTGAGGTTTGCGGAATGGGAACATCGCCTGCACATTTCTGGTAGAAACTAGCAATGAAATTAGCCCCCGTCTTGTTGATTGCAGCGTCGTTAGTGGAGGGCAGCATACGCCTGAGCTGTGCTGAATTCTCACTTTTGCAATTAAACAGAAGAGCTCAGCAAAAGGCTTTTTGGCTGATGTGATTGTGTGTGTGTTTTGAAGGGAGAGTTAGGAGGAGAAGAAGAGAGCTAGATCGGTTTGGGGGAGGTAGGCTGACAGTCTGAACTCCTGGGTTCTAGTTTTAGTTGTAGGAGGGAGTGTGGTCTAGTGGTCAGAACAGGGTAGTGGGGGGGCTGCTGGGTTCTGTTCCCTGCTCTGACTTGTTGAGTGACCTTGGGAAAGCTATTGCAAACGAGAATGCATTATTTTTTCAGTGCATTCAGCTTAAGCAATATATCAGTTTATTTTCTATAATTGATTCTTTTAATATCGCAATAGTGTCCAGCGACCTCAGCCAGCATTTGTGTTAGGTGCTGTACAAACTAACAGGAATGGTTGACCATCCAAGGGCACCAGTCCTGTAGTGAACTCAAAGCCCCTGAGGAGTGGAGGCCTTTGAGGAAAAGTGAGTGTGGGTGGTGGTGGGTTATGACTTCTGGGAGTTTTTAATGACCATGTGACATTTTTAGCCAGAGTCTGGCCCCTGATATCAGATTCCAGCAGGGGTTATTGGGTTCAGCCTAAAGAAGGCTAAGTTGCTCTTTGAAACCAGAGCTCTGACTCCACGTGGTGTGCCTCTGCCTTTCATATTTGTGTGCTGCTTTCTTCCTTTTTTCAGAATTGGGACCCAGAATCCCCTTTTGTTCAATGTAATTCTTGCTTTCTCTCTGTGGCCCTGACCTTGCAAGGTGACCCTCTGACTGCTCTGTTGAAGTGGGGGGGGGGGAATTTAGGGGACTGAATGCCTGTGAAAATCACTAATTTTTGGGTTCCTAAACATAAATGTGGTGAAACAGAGTCAGGCACCCAAGTTAGACCACATCAGCCTTTGCTCCCAACAATCCTTGCCAGCTAGCCAAGTGTATTCAGGTACTTGCACAGTTCTTACCTGTGTTGTGATAGCATCTAAAAGCCCCAGTCACAGACAAGGTGCGAGGTGCTATACAGACACAGGACAACCCCACTTTGCCTTTGGACTTTTGCCATGTCGGCAACAACTGGCACATCCCCCAGTCATCGGATTTCTCCTGAAACATCAGGGAAAGGGGTTGAGGCACTCGATGATCATAACAAATGACAGTTCTGCACCAGTCGAGTGGCTGTCTGCAGTGGGGTGGTTCATTCTGTGATGCTTGCTCACAGTGCCTGTCTTTTAGGTAGTCCCCAGATGTCATGGCTGATGACGAAGATATTCCCATGGTCTCTAAAGAGGGAAGCTTACAGTCTGGGAACTCCCGAGGGGATGCCACGGAACCCAGCACTCTGCTGCAGAAACTGAAAAGCACCATCTCGTAAGGACCACATCTACCTCTTGCTTTTCTGTGGCTGTTTTCTCAATTGTTTTCTTAAGCAAACGTAATGTTAGTGAAAGGTGCTGGCTGCACAGCCCCAGAAATGTGCTTGTGAGCCATCTTTGCCTAGGATAGCTACCTGAAAAATGACAAGATCAGGCAGGCTGCAAAAGGAAAGTAGATTCTCCCAGCCCTAGTGCATGACACTGAAGTCAGATTGCCCAGCCAGCCACAAACAAGGCTTCTGACTCCCCACGCTGGTTTAGGGCCGTATCTAAGGCGAGGCAAATGGGGTTTGCCCTGTGTGCTGCGGAGCCGCTCTATCAAAGGGCGCATTCTGTGCCACTAGCTCCAGGCACCAATCATTGTAAGGGGTGCGTTCTGAGTGGAACGCGCCTGGGGAGCCAAAAATGACTAGTTACAGCACTGCACCGGTTATCAAAAAGCCAAACCAAAATATAAACCACCCTCTTTACTGCATCCTAGTCTCTGGCTCCCATCAGCCACTAAGTCCAGAAAAGAGAAGTTATTTGTAACTCCATGCTCGTTACCAAAGGATCAGCTACATTACCAGCTCAATATGTTTGGATCTTACTCAAATTACTATGCAGCCAGCCAGACTTTTAGTATCTAAAAACTAATGGTTTATTAAAAAGAAAAAAACAAACTATAAAAGAAACACTAAAGGATATATACAAAACAAACAAGGAGTCTTGTGGCACTGTTAAAGACGAACAAATTTATTTGCCGTGTGAGCTTTTGTTGGAGAGATCCCACTTCATCAGACACTTGAAAGTGGAGGGGGGAAATATAGGGGGAGTGGTAAATGCAATGAGTACACTTATTTCACTGCATTTATTCCTCTTCCCTGTACTTTTTTGTTTTCCCTTTTCAAGCATCTGACAAAGTGGGATTTTTTTTCTCATGTGATAAATAAGTTTATTAGTCTTTAAATGTGTCACAAAACTCCTTCTTTGTTTTGCTGAACTAGACTAACACAGCTACCTCTCTGGAACAAATATATACAGATGATTTGAAAGTCTGTATGTATCAGGTTTTTGGTAGACTTGTGGAGTTTGCAGACCTGTATGCAAGACAGACTATACATACAGTGCCTGATGGATTTCAATCCTTTGTCTCATAACTTGACCTATAGATGAGTTCCATAGGGGTAGCCGTGTTAGTCTAGTTCAGCAAAACAAGCAAGGAGTCCTGTGGCACTTAAAGACTAACCCATTTATTTATCACATGAGCTTTTGTGGGAGAAAATCCCACTTTGTCAGATGCTGTAGCTCATGTGATAAATAAATGGGTTAGTCTTTAAGTGCCATGAGACTCCTTGTTTGTTTTACTTATAGATGAGTTTATTGAGAGGCAGGTAAAGGCTAATGACTGAAAACAAAATGGAGGTGGTGCAGCTGCCTTCCATATCCCCTGGCCTTTGCCATTCTATGCAGCTTGTAGAAATTTACAGAAAAAAGATGGAGTCCAGAACCACATAAATAAGTCCAGGTGACTCATCAGATCTCACCCTGGGCCCATTGTACCTGTCAGTTTCCTTACTGGGCCATTAAGCAAGCTGTTTGCTGCAGCCGTCGTGTCTGAGATGTTGCCCAGAAACAGCACAAGTTGAAATGCAGACGCATCAAGCTTAATATCATAATGTCCCATACAGATAATACAAATGCACATAAACAATAGCATCATACTCGGCACATTGTCAGTTTTCTAATGGTACTTGACATGACCGATCGTGTATGAAGTATTGCAGCATTGACATATTGATGTTAAATAATGTCACAGATGGTCCCCAGATCCATAAATAAACAAAGAAAGAAAGAAAGAAAGAAAGAGAAAGAAAAACAAAAAATAAATCTGTTAGTCTTCAAGTGCCACACAACTCCTTGCTTTTTCCCCAGATCTAGCCACTGTCACAGTGCTGTTGCCCTGTACCTTGGGTATTATCCTCTTGTTGATTTGTAGTGGTGTCAGCAGCTGTCGCTGCCATGAAAAAAAGGGTCAGGGCCTGGGCCTCCTACCATGCGGCCCTGCCCCTGGGTCCCATCTAGCCACCGGATCCAATCAGGCTTGGGCTCCCATGCTGGCAGCCAGCCAGGAGCGTCGCTGCCCCAGGAAAGGACCCGGGGCACTGGTCGAGGCCCCGCCCCCCTGGCTGAAGGTCATGTGCTGGGGCCGGGGCTGGGAGTGGCCACCGTGGCCGCGGGCAGCTGGGGCCCGGATCCCCAGCTGGGGACAGGGCCAGGAGTGGCCGCAGGCAGCTAGGCCCTGGCTCCCTGGCCGGGGATGGGGCTGGAGCGGCCACAGGCGGCTGGGCCCTGGATCTCCAGCCTAGTCGGGCTGGACACCAGGAGAGGCAGGGCCCCGCCAGACCCAGGGCACTAGCACTGGGATTCAGGGCATGGGCCCCGTGTGTCTGACACCAGCGACGCTCCTGCAAGCCAGCCTAGATCTGACCTCTGCGAGCCAGTGGCAGCGTGGCAGGCAGACCTGGCTGCTTCTGGGTCAGGGCTGGAGACATGGAAGGGCTGCAGACCAGCAGCAGCAACGCTCCTGGGTGTGTCAGGATCCCTTGGTACTAGGTGCTGCGAGTTATTGATTAGCACAGGCTGAATTCAGCACCCACAGACTGCTAAACCAAATAACTAAAATGAGACCAAAGCATCAGAGTCCACAGAAGGCTGTGATGGGCTACAGGCAGAGAAGAGGAGGGATTGAGGAATGCCAGTTTCTGAGGTACCCGCATTGGCAGGGAAATGGTAAAGTGACCTGTAAGCCAGATAATTCCAGCAAGCAACCCCAAGATCCACATGCTGTAGTGGAAGGTGAAAACCTGCCAACATTTCTGCCAATCTGACCTGTGAGAAAAGTCCTTCCTGACCCCACATCCGGTGTTCAGTTGGGTGTAAATAACACTCATGGTTAGGAGAAGGCTGCACCAAGGTTATGAAATATTAAGAGGCAAAGCATTTTGCTGTGAAGCAATTAGAGTTTTGGCCTCCATGCACCATACCTGATGCAAACCCCCAGGAACAAGGAAGTAAAAAAATAGTAATAAACCATTTGGCCATCCATTCCACTTTGTTCCACTCATAAACACAGAGCTTTTCATTACCTTTATCTTAGCCCACACATGGCTACTTTAACTCTGTCCTGGCATAACCTCTCTCACTTCCTTTTTAAAGATCCAAAGCGGAAGCCGTGTTAGTCTAGTTCAGTAAAACAAACAAACAAGGAGTCCTGTGGTGTTTCAAGACTAACAGATTAATTTTTTGCATGAGCTTTTGTGGGAGAAAATCCCCACGAAAGCTCATGCCAAAAATAAACTTGTTAGTCTTTAAATGTCACAGGAATCCTGGTTTGTTTGTTTTCCTCTGCGAAGTGCTTGAAAGTCTATGGTTGAAAGATAATGGATAGATAAAAGCTAGGGAAAAGGATTATTTACTAGGTGAAAACTCATGCTGTCAGGTATAATTTGTGAAGCGTATAAAAGCTGAAAGTGACTGAGAACTTAAAAATTGGAAGCCAGCAGTCTGTGAAAGACAGTGATGAGTCAGCCCTGTGAGACTTTGAACAAAAAGAGCTGTCAGCCACACTGATAGCTGTGTCCATCACTTCCTGCTGGCTCAAGTGATCCTCTATAGACCATGTGCATAAGAAGACAGAGACTGAACCAATATTCTAGGCTTCAGAGTGACAGAGGCACAGTGGCAATTCTGGAATCCAATTACATAGGTAACCAAATTATCTCCTTCTAACACTGTTCATTGTGAGCATTTGGCGCGATGAAGTGGGGATTTTCTGTAAGATTTTCATGAATCTTAGGAGCTGCCTCAGTTTCCCTCTGTGCAGTGCCACCCAGTGGTGTAAAAGGGAGAACACTGCTGCTGGAATAGCACAGGAGCTGTGTGTGTCACCTTGCTGTCAAGTGTGGGCAGGAGGAATGAACAAAGTCTCTGAAGAACTGGTTCAGACCAGCCCAAATCAATGGAGGGTCCCACAAGACAAAGAGATGCTCTAAGGCAGTATTTGCCAACCAGCGTGTCACAGCACACAGGTGTGCTGTCAGGGCTTTGCCATGGAATTTTTTTGAAAAGCTGCTCAGTTCTGGGTTGGCTCATGAATAGTCATTTGGCGACTATATGGTGGTGTAGCTCAAAATAAGTAAAGGTATCAAGGTGTGCCACAGCAGAGAAGAGGTTGGGAACCACTGCTCTAAGGACACCAAACAGCAGGAAACCTCAGCAGACTGCATGTGGGAGCTGAGTTGGAGAACTAGGTGTCATGTGGCTGGAAGAAAGAACTTATTTTAGAGGGACACAGGGGCCTGGCACTAGGGAGATAACTGGGGCCAGAGATAGAGTCCATTACCTTGGCTGGCCCATCAGGGCACTGGTCCAGCCAAGGTGGTCTATGGCATAGCTTCTGCCTCTCTTCTAGGATGTTCAGATTCTGTACCCAAGTGATTCATCGGTGGTTCCCTTGTTCTGAAAAAGGCTGCCTTTGTCACTGTAAATACTCCCTGAGAGCACAGTAGCCTGAAGGGGTCCAGTACAAGCCTCAGGAGTCTGGCTTGGCTGTATTCCCTACAAGAAGCCATGGAGAGGGACACTCTTGGAGGCCACGGGTGGAGCTGTGTGGGTCCTTGGGGCCCAGCACAGTAAGGGGTCACTTCTAAGAAGCAGGTTTTACAGCCTGCTGTGACTATGAGAGGAGTCATGTTGGGGGAGGGCAGTTTGGGTGATTGAATACTCACACAGCTGGTGTGCAGGGCCATTTCCTTGGGCACAACGTATCTTAGGTGGGAGGGTTATCAGTAGAGGGTAAATAGTCATTCTTGCCTTTGAAATTTTATTTGGAACCAAAACACGACATATCGGTAACAGAAAACATTTTAAATGTATTCCGCTACTTTAAAAATATTGTTTTCTGGATTTGCAGGCAGCAAAGTCACAACTGAGCTCTGAAACTCCGATTTCCTGAATCACTGGGACTCAATATTCAGCATAGACTCAATAAAAATTGCTTGTTACACTGCACTGCTTGGGCCCCCATTCCGTAGGGGTCTTGGGAGCATGCCCAATTTGCCCATCCCTTAAGCTGTCCCTGCTGCTGTGGGGAGGGCAGAGTGAAGGTGTGTGGGTTGTGTGGCAATGGTGGGTGGAGGGATAGAGGGGATGTACAAGAAGGTGCCTCACTTTTTCATTGCATTACTTCTGTGGGTTTGAGTGAGATAGGCTGTGTATGGAGGTGGGAAGGTTAAGTGTTTCACAAAGTTTTTTGCCTGTTGATGTCCTAGTTTTTAATCCTTAAGTGGATGCTTATTGAGGGTGGGTGAGGGGAGTGAATCTGTGGGATGGACGTAAAAGCAGCTGCTGACCAATGTTCCCTCTAAGGGGAGAGGGCAGCTGAGCAACTCTAGTTGCTCACTGCGCCCCCCCCCCCAACTTACCTTGGGGCTGGACTGGAGCCAGAGGGCCCAGCCATAATGATTTCCTTCTGGGAGAATGATTTCCTTCTGGGCATGCTGCGTTGGAGCTTCTCTGGGCGGGAGTTTTCAAAACTCCCAGCCCCAGAGGAGTTCTGTGCAGGGACTCTGGCTGCCGGCAGCCTTCGCTGCGCTGGCGGCTGTGGTGGGCTGCGCTGCAGCGCGCCAGCGCAGCTTATAGGGAACATTGCTGCTGACTGAGAAGATTTTCTTATAGCAGCTGCTGCACATAAACAATTTCTCTGGTATGCACAGAAATTGTGCTTGGACTACAACTGACTGGTGGGAGCAGTGAGTTTTGGCTGAGCACCAAAGGGGTAGTTTCTGTCCCTCTAGTTCTGCTTAACATAAGGAGTGCTGGACAATTTACACTCAGCAGCTTTATAATAACGATGACTGACCCTTTATTTTTGCTTCTGGTTTTAAACAGCAAATCTGTGCAGAACAAAGTGGACAGCATTCTGGTGAGTGCTTTGGTTGCTCTGTATGTTGCTTAAAAGCTCTGTAGCAGTTAGACGAGCACAAGTGAGTGGCAACATCCTATGCTCTTCTGCCTCTTATCATATAGGCTCAGTCCCTCCATTCTACCTAGCCTTGTAGTTCTGCCATAATGGATCATTTCACTGGTTCAGCTAGTCGAGGAGCAATGAGCAATGCATGATCACAGCAAAGCAGATTCTCTTCCTACATGTGCCCCTTGACCAATTACATATTGCTAAATAGAAGGCTGAGAGAAGGCACACTTCCTTCCTGTTCCCTTTATTGGTCAAATCATGTCTTGATGCATGAGATTTTTTTATTTATCTTGCCTTGCACAGTTACAAATATAATTGTTGGTCATAAAATCATCTCTTAAAATGTCTTCTTAATGATTGCAAATAGCAAACATCTAGCTGTTTTGCTGTCACCTTTGAATCACTGAACATTTTGTCCTTTCCATCCTGTACCTCTGCAAACAATAGCAAGACGTGCAGAAGTTTTCGGACAATGATAAACTCTACCTGTACCTCCAGCTGCCATCCGGACCAAGTTCTGGGGAAAAAAGGTAAGTAACAGACCAAGACAACATTGTGTCTTGTCTTTCACTGTGGCGCAGTTCAGTGGTTAGTGCAGGAGGAAAGGGAGGGAGGGGTCAATTTTTCTGGGAGTTGTCATCAGCTCAGGGAAAGGAATGTGGGGGTTCTGGGATCCTTGGGTTGTTGCCAATTCTGGGGATGAGCGTGGCTCCATAATTAAAACTGTGTGACTAGGAATCAGGACTCCTGGGTTCTCTTTAAGCTGGTGCCACTGATTCACTGTATGATTGTCCTCTGGATACGTCAGTTTCTTTATGTATCACCCCCAACCGCTTCTATGTTATGCTATATTATTTCCCCAGCCTCATGGCAGGGGTGGACAAAATTAGTTTACATCTAAGTGCCAGCGATTTTACTTTTGGTCACCAGCAGGCACTGCTCCATTACATTTCTGCAATGGAGCTAGGCAATAGGCTACTAAAACTGGTCGCCATAGCAACTAAAACCATTGATTAGGCAAAGCCTGCTTCATAGGTATGGGTGGGAGAGTTTACCGATAATGTCTGTGGTCCTCTGAAAGTTGCTACAGAGAGGTGTGTAAATCTGGTCTGACAACCTGATATTTCTCTCAGCTGCCCTCCTGCTGATGCTGCCTCTTTGCTAATTAATGTTATCTTTGATTTGAACCTGCCTGTCTACTGTTACCTCCCTGTTTGGAAGCAGCAGCCTTGACCTCAGCTCCCTGAGCATGTCTGAGCACATGCACGCATGCAACTGGATCCGGAATCACCTGGAGGAGCACACGGATACCTGCCTTCCCAAGCAGGATGTTTACGACACATACAAGTGAGGCCCAGTGTGAGTCAGTGCAGTCATAGCCTTTTGTCATGGTCTCTCTGGATCTCACAAATGAAGGAGGAACTGACTTCATCCATGCTTGACTAGGAGGACTCCAAGGAGGGCCTTTGGTTTCTAGCCTCAATTCATAGATGGCCAATTTATCTGCACCCGTAACATCCCTGGATTGTCTGCTCTGTGGGTCAGGGACTGTCTCTTTGTTCTGTGAATGTGCAGTGTCTAGTGCGCAGGTGGGCAAAGTATGGTCCGTGGGCTGGATGTGGCCCACAGGAGCCTTTCATCAGGTCCTGCAGCTGGGCCTGGTTGTAGCATGGCAGCTGCACTCCCTGCCCCTCTCCCACCACATGGTCCCAGTGGCACCCTGGAAGTAGCACAGTGCTGCTCACCCATCTGAGGCCTGTCCCTTCCCCTACCCTCTCTGGTCCACCTAGAGGCAGGTGTACCCACAAGCCAAAAAGTTTTGCCTTCCCCAATTCATGTTTCATGGGCATCCTGGCCCATGAGTGGGGTTCCTAAATGCTACCGTAATATAACTAATAAAGATCGTGCAGCACCTGGCCGAGCGGAGTCCTTCCTGCTCTGATGGGGCTGCTGAGGCAGTACCTTAAAACACCCAATAAATAATCCTGACCAAGTTCCAACTCCGCTAGTGCTGCTCAGCATTATTAAATTCCCCATGGTGTTTCAGATACACATACAGATATTGTCCTCCATGTCATTTTAGGACCACGCATGACTGTTCTTACATGGGCAGAAAATCCATTACAGGAGTAATAATTGTAGTGCTGGACTGTAATTGTTGTGCAGCTGTTACAATGCCCCGAGGAGGCCACCTTTCAGAAGTGGAGAATGATTTCCTTCTGTACAAGGAGTAGATCAGGTTGGGTTTGCAATGGCTGAATTTACAAAGCTCCTTTGTGATGAGTGTAATATGACTTAACTAGAGGATTTACCAGCACCCCCGATTGGTTCTGCCTTAGGCCTACTGATGGTAATCCACAGGGAAATGGAAGGAAAAGGCTAATGCATGGTAAAATAAATGTACTGAATGCGAGAGGCAACAGTATCAAGTGCAGGACTTTACGATGAAACCTTCTTGCCTCTGACCCCTTTGTCTGTCTCATCCGGCAGGCTATGCTGCGAGAACCTCAATTGTCGCCCTCTGAGTGCAGCTAATTTTGGGAAGATCATCCGGGAGATCTTCCCAAACATCAAAGCCAGAAGACTGGGAGGACGAGGACAATCAAAATATCCTTATGCACTAAATAATCCCTGTCTACAACCTAGCGAATTAACCTCAGTAAAGGGGTAACATCAGCTTCATTTTCTGCCAAAAGGGTTGGCTTTTTTAAAGTTTCAAAACAGGACTGGATAGAAATGGTTTGGTTTCTAGTTTATTAGTCATGACTCGTTACATTGTGCAGCACTACAGGGGAACTGAGTGATTGGAGCAGGGAACTGGGAGCTGGGTTCTTTGAGTCTGTTCCCAGTTCTGGTCCAGGAGGTGGAGTCTAGTGTTTGAAACAAAGGTGGGCTAGCTCATTAGGGGCCCTAAGCAGGAATACTTTGGGGAGCCCTCCCAACACATACTAGAAAGTGAATAGGGGGCACACTTGAGCAGCTGAGGGTCCTAAGCAATTACCGAGGCTTAGTGCCAGCTCAGGACTGAAACAGGGAACTAACTGTATGTCAGGATTCCTGGGTTCTAGTCTCAGCTCTTATTAATACAGGGCTTGACAAAACCCAGGTGCGAGGTAGCCATGGTGCCAGGGAATTGTACTATGACTCCTAGCTGTGCTGCAGTATTTCAGTGGCAGAACGCCTCCTGGTGACCAGAGAAAAAGTTGCTGGTGCCTTCAGGAGCATGTGGCTGTTTTTCAGCAGTGGGGTGTTTCTTCACTTTGCACCACTGCCAAAAGTGTTAATGGCAGCAGAGGGGGTTCTTTGTACCATTGCTGCCAAAAGTGGCGGTGGTTTTTTGGTGGCCAGGGGCCCTGTAAAGTCCCAAACACCTAGGTGCCTCAGTTTTTGGGATGACATCTAGGTGTGCAGCACATTTGTGAAGGCCAGTATCAATAAACTCATTTAAGTGTTTTGAGATCTCTAGCAAAATTTACTGTGTTGCCAGTTCTCATGGTATTTGCCAAGTTCCTTAAAGCCCCGTTTCTTAGAATCATATGATTCCATGAGAATGTTGGCTTTCATATGACGACTACCCCCTGCAGGTTTCTAGCTTCTGTGGCTGGAAAGAAAAGCTTGAAAATGCAAACCCTGAAGCCTCAAAACCCAGTAGGCAAATGAAAAAGAACCCAAGTTTGTTATTTTTAAAAATCTCATGAGCTTTTTGGATGTGTTTGACTCAGAAATGTTGAACACAGAAGGTTGGCAATAGTGTTGAGTCCGAAAAGCACTTTGGGATCCTAACAAAAGCTGCCTCAAAAGGAAATGTATCATTAAACCCTTGATATATTGTAAGTCCAGATCATCCAGTCTAGAACTTCCCCCAAATAATTCCTGTTTAGACAAGAGTGGATCTTTTAGAAGAACATCTGATCTTAAATTAAAACTGTCCAGTTTTGAAAAATCCACTACAGTCCTTCATAAATTGTCTCAATGGCTAATTACATTAATTGTTAAACGGGTGCCTCATTTCCAGTCTGAATTGCTGATGCTTTGACCCCGCTTTTGACAGCAACAGCCTCTTGTGCAGGTCTAGGGAGTATTTCCTTCATTTCAGTTTATTCAATTAGTTTAAATTCAGTTGTCAGCCCAGTCAACAGTTGAGATTGAGAGTTGAAAAGGAATGAAAAATCTATTTTCCTCTTCTAATCACGGTGGGCAGAGAGCAGACCTGGGCTAGCCCATGGGAATGGAGAAGTTGTCAGAATTTGTCCAGAGCAGAGTGAAATACACACTGATAAGCAAAGAGGACTCCTGGTTCCTAGATCTCTAATTGGAGGTGGCAGGAGTCACACTTAGGATATAAAACACATCCTTTCAAGCTTTACCATCTCATTTTTGCAGCTTTATTTAGTTCCTTCCAGCTTCACACTGAAATCCCTTAACCTTGCCAAACATATTGCTACAGTGGGATTAGGAGGAAGACTGTGGTTAGCATGCCACCCCTGCCCAGTCTGGACCTCAAACTTACCGAGATGGTAAGTCCCCCAGAAGGACTGCTTTCCTAGGGTGAAATCTGCTCCTGGCCTGTATCCCTCTCCATCTTTGGGTGGGGGGATGTCTCAGCATATCACTGCTACGTAACTGTGCCACCTCTAGTTGTCTGACACCTGCTTTGAATTTTAGATCTAGTGACGAGTCTATTCACCTTCATGCCACTGGCCACAGGAGGGCCCTGGGCCATTGGCAGTGGGAATCTTGGGGTACATGTTTCCCAGTCCTGTCTGCAGCTGGCAGTGGTGTAAAGGGGCATGTACATAGAGCTGGGTAAACTCTTCAGTCAAAACATGTTTTGGTTTGTGTGTGTGTGCGTGCTTGCGCGCGCGCAGATTTGGCAACACTGAGCCATAAATGTTTGATGTTGATTGAAATGTTTTGCTTTGAAACAATATCATCTCAAAATTTTCATTTTCCGAACATTTGAAAAGGATCAAAACCAAAACATTTGTTTGACCTAGAATGGATTTAGTTGGGCTTTTACCATTCAGTGCTCCCATTGCTGGAAAAATTCATTCTTCTCTCATCTCTTGTGCATTGGCCTGTCACATGAGCCAGGGTTCGGCAACCTTTGCTGGCCCACATGCCAGCCCCCCGTCCCCAACCCTTAGCAGGGGCAGGGGGCAGGGCCAGGAGCTGTGGGGTGTGGTGGTTGGCTCCTTTTCCCTGTTGGCCCTGCTCCCCAGCTGGAAAGTGGGGCCGGCAGGAGACAGGAGCTGCCCACGGCTCTTGTGGCCCCTGCCACCACCGGGAGCTTCTTTGGCATGTGTGCTGAGGATTGCCAACCCCTGATGTGAATGCTCCTCACAGCACCATGTTGCCCCACTGTGAATTTAAGTGGGAGCACTGGGTATATGTTGAGCACACCAGGAATTTCAGGCATCCACTGACTGTGCACAAGGTGGGGTACAGATGTACTACAAAGCCTTATGCCAGTCACTGACCCCTTCCCTCCCCTGGTGCAGTCGGAACTGACAGACCTTGTGCAGTCGTACCAGGATGAGCTGATGGATGCAGCCTGTGCTCTGACCTGCCACTGGGCGGAGAAGATCCTCAAGCGTTCATTCAACAACATTGTGGAAGTGGCTCAGTTCCTCATCCAGCAGCACATCATCAGCACGCGCTCCTCCTGTGCTGACCTGGTCATGGCTATGGTGGTCTCAGGTGGGTCAGGGTCTCAGAAGAGGAATTCCTCCTGTGAGACCCACTGCTGCACTTGTGTTGTGGGGCAGGTGGGAGCACCATTACCTAGTGTGGGGCTTGCATGGGGATCCCATTGAAGTTGCCTCAAGCCTGCCTACCTGAGCTGGCTTTAGGTTTGCTGCTGCCTTAGTTTCCCCTTCTGCCATTCCCCAGTGACTGACATCAGCTTCCATGTGTTGAGTAACATCCCTGTTTGAGTCTAGGTTTATTAATGTTCTAAGCCTGGGAACTGAGGAACTCTCTACCTCATCCTTGGCTAAGGGCTCCTAGGCACACTCTAAGGCCAGAAGGGATCAGCCTGGCCTCCTGTCTATGGCAGGGCACCCACCCCAGCCAGCACCCGCAACCCAAAAACAACCAGCCTGAGTCCAAAGCATCCCAGCCCTTTGGAACGTAGTCAGTTACATGCCACAGGCAGAGAAAGAGAGCCACCGTGGTGCTCCAGTGCTTGAGGCTTTCACAACAGCAGGGAATGATGTGAGAGGAAACCCAGCTGATCCTGGCAAGTGACCTGTGCCCCACTTTGCAGAGAGGTCAAAACCTCTAAGATTCCTGTCAATCTGATCAGGGGAAATTCCTTCCTGACCCACGTACAAGTGAGCAAAAACAGCCAGGCCTGAGGAGAATGCTTGGTGCCACCTTGGAGCATGACCCTTCCCATCCATTGTCTCTTCTCCCAGCTGTCCTGTCCAGGTTGATGCTGTCCATGCTCCAGCCTCTATAGCTGACTCCTGTCCTTTGCTCTGGCTGGGAGCTAGGGAGGTGGCTCTGTGTAGAGGAGCTCATGAAGCCCTCCCCCAAGTGACTCATCTCCTTCCTCTGGTTCTCCATAGGCTTCTGCCTCATTTCTTCTAAGGCTATGTCTGCAGTCAAACTGCTGCAGCTGCACTGCTGAAGTGCCTCAGTGTAGACACTCAGTACGCTGACTGGAGGGGTTCTCTTGTCACTGTAGTTAGAGGGGAAGGATTGTTCCCTCTAGCTAGCGCGGTCTATGCCAAGGCCTAGGCTGGTTTACCTTATCATTCAGCGGTGCAGACTTTTCATGTTCCTGAGCAACACTGCTGGGTTAATACAACTTTCTAGTGCAGAAGCAGGCTCTGGACACCACAACTAATTCAAGAATTAGCCTTTCACAGTATACTGTAAAAATTACAGGTGGTTTTTTTATTTTTTAATAGGTCCTCATTTTCCTGATACTCTTACTTGGTGTTGCAGCAAAAATTTGGATACTTAAAGGCCTCTGAGTTTTCCATATAAACCCACTTTCAGTGGCACACTGTGCACTCCCAATGGAGTTTGGCCTGTCCCAAATAATCTATCTCTGTTTGTGTTCATTAGAAATAAATTACTGTTTAAGCCGCAGTGGCCTGTTAAAATTCTAAATAGAACCACTTAACTCTTTTTCTCCAGGTTTGGATTATATGAGCATATAACCCATCACCATATGTGATTCCTGCATGTTTCACAACTTCTTTTCACCTTTGTTTCTTTTACCTCTATTTCTTGCCATTCTTCACTTAACTCATCTTTAATTAGGTTTTTAAACTCCAGTTTACTTACAGGGATCTCTAAATCAGTTTGTTTTGTTTAACAGCATTTTCTGCCACTTTGTCAGCTACTTCATCACCCACCACTGCTCAGTGCGCTGGGATCCATGCTGACAAGTTCCAGAGGGGATAGCCATGTTAGTCTGTTTCAGCAAAACAAACAAGGTGTCCTGTGACACTTTGAAAGACTTAACAACTTATTTATCACATGAGCTTTTGTGGGCACAATCCCTCTTCATCAGATATATGCTCACCCAACCATGCCAGTCTGGTTGTTAACAGTAATATTCAGTTTATCATTCCTGCTATCTGAGGAGTGGATTCTGATGGTCAGGAGACCTGATAAGGAATCAGAAAGGATGTCTGCAGCAGCTGCATGCACATCTGTGTCCCAGTTAAATGCCAGCATTGTCTGACCAGCTGAGGTGTTGAAATGGCCACAAAAATGGGATGGCTGTGCAGCTTTCTTGAGTCTGCATCTAGGAATGCAGAACTGTTCCCACTGTTCCTGTTCTTGTATCTTTAGAACTGTCAGCGTACATCTGGCTGTACCATCCCCACTTATCACAGCTATGTTGGTTTGCTATATCTTGCAGCTTTAACATTCCTTCTCCTTATTAATTTCATTATATGATTATTTTGTGTTGACATCAGGGGTATAATTTTTCCAGTTATAATGTATTTTCCCAAAGCTATAGATTTTTTATATTTTCTGGTTGTTTCTTTACACTACAGTTGTTTTCACCCTACTTAAATGAGGCATTAAGTTTTTGCTGTACGTGTTGACCACTTAATTTCCAGTATCCATATGTCCACTTAGTGCAGGGATCAGCAACGCTGGCTCAGTGAGCCACCTGTGGCTCTCTCAGCATCCCCTTCTGGCTCCCTGGCAATGTCCTCCAGGGGGCCGGGTGTGCTCCGAGGACTCCTGGCTGGCTCCAGCATCAAGGCTGAATAAGGGGGCTCCCAGCTGGTGCAGGCCCCCCATTTTTGTGGCACTGGGGTCACCCCCACCCTCCCACCAGAACCACATGAGCTGAAGTGGGTTATAGTGGGGGTGGGAGGGAGAATGGCTCTTCTGCTCTTTTGGGTTGCTGACCCCTGACTCATTGCATCTATCATGGCTGTTTTCAGTGACGTTAGCCCAAAAGGTTACATCTAAAACAGGGGTTGGCAACCTTTGCCAGCCCCTGTGCCAGCCCTGCTCACTGCACCTTCAGTGGGTGCCGGGGGCAGAACCAGGCCTCCAGTTCAGGGCTGGGGCTGGCTCCCATCCTTGCCAGTGGGCAGCCTCCAGGTCCTGGCTGGGACCACCTCTGTCCCCGTGGCCTCTGGGTCCAGCTGGAGATGCCTTTCGCCCCTGCCGGTGGGTGGCTTCTGGCTCTGTGGTCAGAGCCAGAAGCGAGCAGGGGAGTGACCCGCCCTGCTCCCTTCCAGCCCTGCCCAGTAAGGGTGGGGCCATAAGAGGGCTGGGGGCTGGGAGCTGTACACTGTGGCTTCTGCTGGCCGCACTCCCCGGTGGGAGCCTGGAATTGTGGCAGCCAAGGCAGTGCTGGGGGAGTGGTGCCACATGCTGTTCAGGCTCGGCCCGGTGGGAGCCTGGAATTGTGGCAGCCAAGGCAGTGCTGGGGGAGTGGTGCCACATGCTGTTCAGGCTCGGCCTCTGTGCCATTTTGAAGGGCAGTCAAGTGCCCAGTTTCAGTAATACCTCTTCAAACCATTTACCCCATTATAACTGAATTCGCAGAGGGAGTGGCTGTACCATTTTACTATGCTGGCTAAAATGGTACAGCAGGGTGTGTGTGTCTTTGTCCCCGTCCATCCATCCCCAAATTCCACCTTGGTTAATCTGAAACCAATAACGCAGGCCTTGACAGATCTGCCACAGGCCTCAACAAGTCTGCTGCAGACCTAAGGGCCAGCCCAAAAACTTAGGCACGCCTAGGTGTGTGGCAATGGACGGACTCCTTGACACCAAAAGGCCACTGCAGCCATTTATTTTGGTGGCAGTGCAGAGTGCACAGGGCCCCCTGCTGCCAAAAAACCACAGTGGTTGCCAGTACTTGCAGCAGCAGCAGCAGCAGCAGCAGCATGCTAAAGACCCTCTGCCACTGAAAAAAAAACACTGCCAGCAACACTTTTGGTGGTGGGAGGTAGGGAGAGACAGCGGTGCTGGCTTTTTTTTTTTTTAGGTGGGGGGGGTGTTTGATTCCCTGCTGCCACAGTCCCTGGTAATAGTGGCAGTGTTCTAGCTGTACTGGTCCAGTTATAACAGTCCCAAACCCTAGTGTTGATGCAGTTATGGTGTGTCACTATTTTTTATCTGTGTCTTCCTCACAGTCTAAATACAGATAGTTCTTTGGGATAGGCACAGTCTGTGATCATTGATTTAGTGCATTACAGTAGCTCCTGGAGGCCTAAGTCATGGACAAGGCCCCATTACGCTAGAACAAAAAGACAATCTGTACACCCCTGCCCACTCTGGGCTCTGATGGGGCAACTCCCTCCTTGAGTGAGTGGAGTAGGACATGGGGTGGAAATCCAGTTTTGGTGTGACTGTGCCAAATCTGCAACTTTAATAAACTCAGCCTGCAACTTTCTTAGAGCATTGTACAGTGTCCTTGCAGCTGCTGGGTGGTTTAATGTCCAGTTTAAGTGATACTGGTGCCACATTCATATGTGGACAAGCCCCCAGGAACTGGTTTCAGTGGAACCAGAATAAAACTAACTCTGAAACTGAAGTAAGGGATTTCACTTGTTCAGTTACAGCCATGACTGCACTGAAAACACCAAATCTTCTGTCTTCCAGCACTTCAGTGTAGATGCTCACTGTCATGACGAGAGGGGTTCCCCCACCATCGTAGTAAATTCACTGGCCCAAGAGGCTGTAGCTAGGCCAACAAGAATTCTGCTGTTGACCTAGCTCCTGCCTCTTGGGGAGGTAGATTGCTTGTTGCAATGAGAGATCCCCTCCTCTTGATGTACATAGTGCCTACTCAGAAGTGTTGCCTTTGCAGTGTTTCAGGTGTAGACACGCCCTGAATTAAACCAGCATAGCACTTTTGTATGGACATGTCAAGCAGACTAGTGTCAGTCAAGTTTCCCAACTTGCATTAATAATAAAAAAATCCAAGATGGAAGGAAAATGCTTTTTTCCCAAATTATTATTATTAATAATAGTAATAAATGATCCTTAGTGCTTTTCATCAGTAGCTCTCAAAGTGTTGTTAATTCAAGGGAAAGGACTTTCTTTATAGCAACAGTGTTCTGTTAAGAGCAATCAAATATATATGTTTGTTTGGTCGGTTGGTTTATCTATAGAAAATGCAGAAACTATCCACCGGGACGCACGGCCACCACAAACTGAGAAGAAAAATGGATTGGAAACACCGGACAGCACTGCCAGAACCCAGCAGCAGGTAAGAGGAGTGTTGGATCTAGGAAAAACTTTCCCACCATGATTAGGGCCTTCTCTTAAGAGCTGCAAGGCAAATATGATCAGCCCCTGCTTGGAAGTTGGTTTTCTGGTAATCTAAGGAAGATGTGGTCCAGTGGTTAGACCAGAGGCAACTGGGGAGCCAGGTCTCCAGGCTTCTGTGTCTAGCTCAGGGAGTGGAGTGAGGTCTAATGAATTAGAAGTTGGAGGGCAGCTGGGTTCTAGCCTCAGTTCTGGGAAGAGCGTAGGGTCTAGGGAGGGAGCGGGGGTGGTGCTGAGAGCCAGGACTCCTGGGTTCTCTTTCTGTCTCTGCCACTGAATTCATGCTGTTGGCAACTCTGTGCCTCTGTCTAACCCTATATAATGGGGGTGATAGCCTCAAGAGTGGAGCCTTGGGCCCTCATTGCTGAAGCCTAATCAGGTGTGTTATCTGTTGGAGGCTCTGGAGATAGGTGTGATATCGTTGTGTGGTATTCTCTCTTTTCATGTCAGAACAAAAAGGAGAATAACTCAAAACCCTCCGTTCCACCCCGAGCCGAGAGGAAGAAAACCCCAGAGACCCCCAAGCCGGTGAGCAGCCCCGAAGTGAATGCCCTGGTGGCTCGCCTGCCTTTCCTCCTGCCTCGCCTGCAGCCTGGTGAGAGACCAGTCATACAGGCCGTGCACTCCTCCTCTCCCATTTTGGCGCCCAAGATCGTGGCCACGTCTGTAGGGGGCACAGTCAAGATGGCTGCCTTGCCCCTGTCAGTGGGCACCTCTTCCTCTGTGCCCATCAACCTGGCACCAGTTGTGAATGGGGCAGCAGGGCTGGTCAGCCAGCAAGCAACAGTGCCTGTGATCAACATGATTTTGCCCAATGTGCCAGCTGGTGTGAGCATTCCCATGGCTGAAATCCAAGCCAATCCCAAGAGTGCAGCAGGCAGTGGCACTGAATGCTACAGCCCTGCCAAGACCAGCGAGGGGCAGGTAGGCAGCCCACAGGAGGCTCAGAGAGCCAAAGGGGTTAAACGCTCCGTGGAGTCGCCTGGTGAGGCTGCCATCCTTAAGAAGAAGCGCGGTCGGCCCCGGAAGAGACCAGATGAGGTGGAGGCCCATTCACCAGATAAATGCAGCAGCGTGGAAGAGATACTGCTTGACACAGAGGAGGGAGCATTTCCTGACACCAGAGGAAAGAGCCACACTGGCCCAGAGAGCATCACATCACAGGGCTCATTCGTCTCAGGTGGGAACCAAGAGTTACCCAGCCCAGGTCCTGGAGAGGTGGAAGAGCTCTCTGAGGGAGACCTGGACAGACGGGCTAAGGAAGGATCATCTGCTGCGAACAGAAGTAGCTCTCTGGATGCTGGCCGAGCCATGGGCACCTCCCAGGTGAGTGTCATCCAGGATGGCCGGTTCAGCAATCAGACCTGGCCGAAAGCTGGCACTCCAGAGCTGAAGATGGATTTGTAGGTACAGATGAAACTACACGAGGCTGAGCCAGCAGTGGCAGGAGGAGCCTGGCTTCTGCAGCAGGTTCCCAAGGCCACCAGAGGGGAGCTCTCACTCCCGCTTCCCCTTGGGAGACATCAAACCAGAGAGTCCTGGGAAAAACCCATCAGCAGCTATCAGCAGTCCCTGCCCCTGATGACTGTGCTCAACTCTCCACCTCCAGGAGCTCCCCTAATTTTCTGTCAGACTTGTCTGGCTTGGAAGAGGAGTCGTCAAAGGTGTCAGCAGGTGTGTGCTCTGCCAGCACGAGTGTGGACAGAGCAGCCATTGGCCACTACAGCTCTGCTTCCCAAAGGCTCCAATGCCTCCCAGTCCACAGCAGGGCGCACCTGAGCACACTCTCTGCAGCACAAACACCTCAGCAAGCCAAACATGTTGCCTGCCCACAGCCAGGAGCCTGCGCTCTGGCACAACCAGAGACCTTGCAGGGAAGATTTAGAAATGATATTCATTTGCTAACTGTCTCTGTCACTTCCCAGGGCTGTGGAATAATGCTCCACCTCCCTACCCTACCCCCTTGTTGCCATGCAATTAAATAAAGCCAATCATTGCCAGATGCAGTTTTTGTTACCTTTCCTGGGATCCAGAAGTTTAGTTTTGCTGCACTGGGAGGCCAGGGTAATGCACCTCCTCTTTTGCTCCCTCTGAGAGGAAAGGGTTGCTCCTCCGATGGAAAAGATCCCTCTTGTGTGTAGGGAACTCTCAGGTCAAGAAGTGACTTGAGTGACATCTGTCCACTTCACCCAGCAGGGGGGTGTGTTCACACTGCTCACTGAGCCTAAGTTCTGCCTTGGGTTTGAGTCCAAGCCCCTGCATCTGTCTATACCCAAATCAAAGACTTAGGTCAACAAGCACTCAGGACCCAGGTCCTAGGACCTATTGAAGACTGGATCCAAGTCCCAGTCCCACTGTGAGTTGAATCCAAGCCCTGTAATTTTGTTGTGGGGATGCAGCTCAAGCCTCAGATGTGAGTCAGATCTGAGCTGTGCAGTACAGACATTAGCATGGTTCCTTCCCTTCTAAACCTAAGTTTGCAGTGCCTTATGACAGCTCAAGTGCAGCCTTTGAACCACTGAGTTCACACACTCAGGTCCTGCAGATCCAGGTTCAGCAAGTAGTGTAGATGTACCCCAAGACACTGTGTTCGTGGTGCCCTCTGTGAGCAGTGCTGCTCTTGGATTTTGGGCAGCATGAGTGGTTTCAGGCCACTGATACAAATGTCCCAAAGCAAACCTCTAGAGTCAATGCCGGGGCCCCCCAAACTGCACCCCTTGTGCCGTGGGAGTTACACCAGGGGCTGAAATCTGAGCATACCAAGGTTTCTGGGATGCATCCTGACTCCTGCTGCTAGAGGGAGTTGTTTGTGGCTGCTGTCCAGTGAAAGTCAATGTACCCTTGCAGGTGCCAAGCACCCTCCAGGATGGAAGCCAGTCTCCAACATGATCCCAGGTTTGATTTAGAAACTAAAGGTTATGATGACTTTTTTTTTTTTTTTGGCTGTGGTGTCTCCCCCTTTTAATTTTTCTCTTTGGTTCGTGCTTTGACCTTCTCATGAGCATAGCTAATCAAGCAATGAGCCAAAGAGATGAATATGTCTGGCCTGTGCAATGCAGAAAGTCAGACCAGATGATCATAATGCCCCCTCTGGTCCTGCAACCTGTGACCCTGGGCATATAACAAGGAAGCAAAAATCACTGCTTGAAGGGGCTTAAAAGGAGGTGGCCTTTACAAAACTGGGCTTTACCAGTGCTGTCTGGGATATAAAGGAAGCCTTAAAGCTTGTGGTTCATAGATTCCAAGGCCAGAAGGAGCAAGTGTCATCTTCTAGTCTGACTTTTTAGGTGATAGAGGCCCTAAATAATTCCCAGAGCCGATATTTTAGAAAAGTAGTTAGTCTTGATTTTAAAAAAGTGTCTGGTGGAGAATCTGCCACGACCCTTGGTTGGCTAGAACAAAGAGGGCATTGAAGGGGTCTTTGTTTCTGAGACTGAAAAATAATTCAGGGGTGTCAAATCTAGTCTTTCTGGGTTTTACTGGATTTCTTGGAGAAAATTCCTACATTACCTGAAAGAGTTGGGATGTTGACTATTTAACAAAGATGTCTTTTATCCAAAAGCTTGATCGGTCATTGGAGTTAACTAGACTTTACTCCTTTAATTTAAAAAAATTTAAAAAACCCCGAAAACAATTAAACCATCCCCTTCCTCTCTCAGTAACTCAGCATTTTTTCTCCTGATGTCAGTGTTTCACTATGTTTCATGCCAGCCCAGACCTGGCCTATGTTAGGATTTTATTTATCTTCTAACCTTGTTCTAGCACTGATGCAGCTCCCTACAGCTAGAGACAATGAGAAGCACTAGTATAGATGAAGGATGGGCATTTCCATCATCAGGAGGCTTGGCCTGCATTCATAGCTTACTGAGGGAATAAGGAGGAATCTCCCTGATTCTCTCTGTCCGTTAGACCCTCCCCAAGTGCCTCATTGGTGCAGAGGAGGTTAAAGTGATGGGCAAGCTGCACAATTGGTATCCAAATGCTTTAGACCAGGGGTGGCCAAACTTATGGAACTCGAGCCACACAAGTCAATTATTAAACCCTCGAGAGCTGCACTGAGGCATATAACCACATACTTTTACCTGTTCCAAAATTACTAAGCTTAAAATTTATCATGCACTTTAATCTTACCTTAAAAACATGGCAAATATTGATCCTACTAATGTCAGATTCTAACCATTACTTAAGGTTACCGTGAAAACTAGGCCTGTACGGTAAAAATGTAGCTGTTGCTGGATGTAGAATACTGCAGGCTAGTGGCAAGTTTTTTAAAATCTGGGCAGTAACTTGTCAATGCAGTATATAAAAGCTCTCACAGGTGCTGATCTCTAAGTATTGCACAATGTTTTGATTTAACAAATTTCATTGTGGAATACAATGCTTCACAGCAGTAAGTTGTGCTAAAAATTGAAAGTAATCTACATTCAGTTTTAAACTTTTCTCCTTTGTATTTTTGTTTTTTAGTATTCCACATCATCTTTAGGACTTGTAAAACACAATTTAATCAAAGGAGTAAGCTGCATTAGGGCCTATGAGAAAATCTAAACATGCCACAGCTTCCCAGACCATGTCGAGCTTCCCCCCGCCACATCCCTGCCATCTCTTACCATGCCACTGCTTCTCTGCTGTCCCGACCATTGCTCACTTCTGTTGTCTCCAACCATGCTGCCCTTCCCTGCAATGTTCCCTCTAAACTGATGATACAGCTTAGCAACTTTTGGATGCAGCTGAGCAAATTCCCTCCTGGTTCCCTGACCCATTACTGGGCCCCTGCTCATTTGCTCCCCAAGTGCATCCATAACTTGCTCAGCTGCATCATTAGCTTAGAAGGAACATTGCTCCTGTCTCCCATGACAACTTAACTGTCCTGGGAAACACTTTCCTATTCCATACATGGCCCAACACTTGTCTTTCAAAACAGGCTTGGTTTTGTGGAATAGGATTCTGCATAAAATAATTCTGAAGGGGTAGGATGCTGTGGAAAACAGCTCATTCCTGGTCCCAGTTCCTGAGGGTCTCTGAAAAGCCTCAACTGTCCAGAGCTCCAAAGAGATAGCCGTGTTAGTCTAGTTCAGCAAAACAAACAAGGAAGCCTACAGCACTTTTAGGGTATGTCCACACGTCTCTTTTATTTCAAAATAACACTGGTTATTTCAAAATCAAAGAGATTAGGTCCACGTGACGTATTCTTATTTTGAAATGATGGAGCCTGTCATTTCGAAATAAGAGCCGTCATTTCAAAATAGCTTAAACCTTCTTAAAATTGAAACAGCTATTATTTCAAAATAATGGTGTTCGGATGTGTTATTTCGAAATAACCATTACTTCAAAATAACACTTTTGCCCTTCTTCCCAGGGTGCCTTCCTTTTAGCCTATATTGGGTGGGGGCATGGCACAGAGAGGGTGCCATGTTACCACACCTCCCATGGAGCCCCTCTCCTAAAGTGAAATACCAAGTCCTGTGTTTGGACATGCTATTTCGCTTTGAGCTTTTCCCTTAATTCGAATTAACATTTTCTGAATTTGAAATAACTTATTTCGAAATAACGATGTACGTGTGGACATAGCCTTAAAGACTAACCCATTTATTTATCGCATGAGCTTTCATGGGAGAAATGTGATAAATAAATGGGTTAGTCTTTAAAAGTTCCATAAAACTCCTTGTTTAACTGTCCAGAACTCAATCTACAGGTTTCTGTAAAGTTGCCAAGGAGTAGGATCCTTCGTTGGCTTATTCCTTCTCCCTCTGATACAATGGAAGACTTTTTGACCTGTTTCCTGACTACCATACTTGTAAAGGGAGTACATGAGGTGCCCTTGGTTTGTAAGGTGCTGTGGACAGGACTGAGGCTGCCATGGCATGTGGTATAAGGTACATACAAAACAAACAAACCCACCCAGACCAAAAGAAAAAAACACAAAAGTACACAAAACTAAAGCAAAGCAAAATAAAATCCACACTGAAATTTATGAAACAGAAAATAACTGATAATAATTTGTTAGTCTTTAAGTCCCTAACAGCTTGTCTCCTTCCTGATCCCCTCAGTCACTTCCCTCATTGTCTCCATTCCCTGAAGTTCCCTTCTTCGAGTGCTGCTTGGATGCATTCAGTATTAGGTGTCTCCGTGCCAGTGCCCTGGATCGGCCTGAAAAATTTTGTCCTAGCCTGTCAGAAGAGGGGAGGCAGCCACCACCCCTCGCGCCACCGGCGGCTACATATACGGCCGCCTCCCCGCCCCCTCCTCAGTTTCATTTCTTCCGCCTTGCACGTTGGATCTGGAACATCCGCTCCTTGCTATTGCAAGTGGCCTGTCCTTCGAGATCAGCTTTCGCCGACCTTGAGAATCTACTTGTGGAATTAATTCCACTACAAGAGCCTTCCACCGTTGGACTGAAAGCCTACAATCATGCCAGGGTTCAAACCCTGTGCCAAATGCGGCAGGGCCTTCCCCAGGGACGATCCCTATGGGAAGTGCCTCAGGTGCCTGAGCTAAGACCACATGGTCTTGGCGTGTTCCTTTTATCTCTCCTTTAAACCCCAGATCATCAAGGAGAGGGAACAGCGATGCGGCGCCCTAGCCTCGGAGGAGGCTCAGCACCTCTCACCTGAAGCTTCGGGTTTGAGCTCGGCGCCGGCACCTACATGGCACTGTGCCACTGGTGTCCGCCACCACCACACCACCTCGGTGCCGACTCTGGCACCGATCGGGGTCACCATCAGCCAGCCTGGCACCATTGGCACCGGGCTCACCTCAGCACTGATCGAGGTTGCCCTCAGGCAGCCCAGCACCATCGGCACCAAGCTAACCCCGGCACCGTACCATGTCGCCTCCGGTGCTGATGACCCAGCATAGCCTGGCCTCACTGGTACCAACTTCACCTTGGCACCAGCTAACCCCACCATTGGTACTGCAGAGTCCGGTGCCAACAGAGGGGAAGTCCTCCCACCCAAGCAGTCCTTCCTTCCCCAGCGAGGACCTGCCCGTGGCCCATGCGGGGGAGATCCTTGTCCCTTCCACGCCGGAGGCAATGGAGGCAGCATGAGCTCTGCTGCTCCTCCCAACTCCTCCTGCCCCACCCCTAGTCAGAAGGGGTAAACCGGCCTTTTCATCGAAGGCCTGGGCTCAAAAGGGACGTTTCCTCTCTCCCCCCACTACAGAGGCCAGCGTTACCCCACCGCCGGCACAGGGCCAGAATCCCAACCCCCTTTCCCTGGCTCCAGCCCAGAAGAAGGGCCGTCTAGGGGCTTTAAACGGCCCCGGTGCCGAACAGCATTTCCCTTCCACTTTTGAGTGCAGGAATGGTCTCCCGAGGGAACTCCATCCCCTCCCAGATGAATCCCCTGTGCTGTGCTGTCCCTGGCACCGGAGGCGTTTACAGGAAACCTCTCGGCACACTTCGACCTGCTGCGCCAAGCTACAGCCCACTTAGGCATGCAGGTGGAGCCTCTGAGCCTTCCCCCCAATACTCTGTTTGGATTGGCATTTGCTGCCATGGAGCCCTTAGCAGTTCCACCCCACCCAAGCGTATGGGACCATGCATGCTCCCGGTGGCAACACCCATGCTCCGTTCCCCTGGTTTTGGATACGGCGAGCATGATGTATAGGGTACCAGAACCGAACTACCCCTCACTTGCGGGCCACCCGGTTCCCCCTCGAGACGTGGTCCAAATAGCAAGGGGGGCTGGAGATCCCCCTAGGGACTCCCTCCCCTCCTCTAGGGAGCACAGGGAAATGGATCTGCTGGGCAGCAAGGTGTATTCTTCATCGGCCCTTCAATTGCGGGTGGCTAACATCCATGCCACAACCAGCAGGTACCTACTGGATATCTGGGAGTCACTTGGGAGGTTCAGGGACATGCTCCCACCTGAGGCTAGGGACAACTATGATGCTTTCCTGGAGAAAGGTAACACAGTCTCACAGGACCTTCTCCTCTCTGCCCACGATGCGGTGGACACTGCTGCCCATACCATAGCATCAGCGGTTACTCTCCGCAGGGCAGCCTGGCTTAGGGAGGCTAGAGTGGCCCCTAACGCACAGCAGGTGGTCTTAGACCTGCTTTTTGAAGAAGTCCTGTTCCCTCCTGAAATTCTCCCAGTGGTGGGCACACCCCGAGATCCACGGGGGGAGACCAAGTATTTCGGCCTTCTTCCTCCCGGTCCCACCCCACCAACTTAATTCCCAACTCTTCGGGCAGGTCAGCCCCTTGCTTTTTGCTGTTGCATTCGTGACGGACAGAAAGGTTTCATCCACCCTCAAGGGCGTGAGCCTTCTGGCTACTGCTACCCCCTTGTCTTAAGGGGACAAAGCCTAAGGCGCCACTAGGCCCCCCCACACACACACATAGGGAGGACAGGTCTGCCAGGAACTTCCTAAGCCCTGTCTTCGTATTCCTCCGGCCTGGTTCCTGCAGCATCGGGGGTTTGGCAACAGTGCTTCCCCTTAAACAGCGACCCTCCCAATGGAAACCACCCCTCTCCCATTGCATCAGCTCCCTTCCCAAATACATCCCACCGTGTTCCCCACCCTAACCCCCGCCAAGGGATGGAGACGTGTCTCGTTGTAGCCTAGCTTCAGCAGGGGTCCGAGACACGCATGTCCGAAGACCCCCCTAGTAGGACTGTGCCTGTGATCATGATGTGTGTCCCAGGTAGGACCCTGCGTTTCCGGGTCAGGGAAAGTGGGGGACATCCCTGGTCATACAGCTGCCCCCTGCACTGAGACCTCAACCCTCCGGCAGGATTATCATGCCCAATGAAGGTGACACATCTCTGTGGGAATACAGTTGCCTGGGAAGCCATTATCGGGAAGGTGTATATAGAGCGGGGTATACCCCTGTATGGACCGTAGGTACGGCCCACTCCCCCCCCCCCTTCCCTCCCACCCTTGCACAAGGGCCCTATGGTGTGATGGATAGCACATTGGCCTTCTAGGCTACTGCCAGGGATCTAGCAACTGCTAGTGATTCAAAGGGTGTGAGTTCAGATCCCCCCAGAGTCACTTTATAAGAACCTTCACCTTGGTCTACCACCTTGGGGGTCGCCCCCGGGCCTGCCAAAGTATGACTGGGGACACCTAAATCCTGTAAGGGGAACATGTTGTGTTCCATACGTCAGGAAACCGCGTGGGGCCTACCCCTTTGAGTGCCCTCGCACATATAGTACCTGATAGCTGCTGCCTTGGGGATAGCTGTCTATATTAGACAAAAGGTCCCATATTTCTGAGGCACGTACATAACCCATGCCCTTTGATCTGCCTCCTGGCGTGGCTGCCCAATATACCCTGTGCAGCCCCTTAGAGCTACTGCTTCCTCCCCACATGCATTGGTGGCGCCCAATGCTCCCTCTAAGGGGAGAGGGCAGCTGAGTGCCTGTTGCTCGCTGCGCTCCTTCCCCCCCATGAGGCCCACTGTGCAGCTCCGCCCCCCCACTCCCGGCGGCCTCCCCCCGCTCCCAACAGCCCCCCGCTCCCAGCATTGCACCCCCACTCCCGACATCGCCCCCCCCACTCCCAGTCCCCCCGCTCCCAGCATCGCCCCCCCTCCTCTCCCACTCCCCCCCCCTCCCGGACATCCCCCCCCAGCCCCCACAAACTTACCTTGGGGCTGGACTCGAGGCAGGGCCAGCCCTAACTTCTGGGCCAGAGAAGCTCTACGGAGCATGCCCAGATTTTCTGGGCATGCTCCATTTAGAGCTTCTGTGGGTGGGAGTTTTCAAAACTCCCTGCTCCACAGGAGCTCTGTGTAAGGACTCTGGCTGCCGGCAGTGCGCTGCTGGCAGCCTTCTGTGCGCTGGCGGCCAGCGCAGCTTACAGGGAACATTGGTGGCACCTGGCATATTTGCGGTCTCCTCTTGCCTTTCTCAAGGACCCCGTTGACACCACTGCCGTTCCCATGGTGTGATATACAGAGAACCCTCTTCCTAGGCAACATATAGCAGTTTTGGGGGGTTTTCCCCTCTTCTCTTCCTGCTTCTAGGCCCCCTGGAGGGGACCCTGTTTGATTCTCTGATGCCAGGGTGTCCTTTGAACTGGCAACCACTTGGTTTAGGCTCCCTTCTCGAGCCTAGAAACAATACCTGTGTATTAAGAAATGCCCTCCTTGGCAACCCTGGCTGGCAAAAGATAGCGCTACCCTTCAGACAAACACCATAGGTACTGAGTCTGGACGTCTTTTCTTCCGGCTGTCCTTCAATCCCCTCAGTCACCTAGGGACTCACTAGACGATAGTGAGAGCTCTTTTCTGCTCCTCTCCATTTCCCTCATGCTCTAGTGAGAGCTTCAAGGGGCAAATCCAGCAGGTCTAGACTGGGGGGACCCCTCCCTATATTCTAGCAGCCTATAGGCCTTCCCATCAGCATCGCTCAGGCCACGTTGTGGCCAGCACTTTGAGCCTCTCTCCTGCGAGAGCTGGTCATAGGGCCAGCTCGGTTGAAATTATGCGCTTCTGCGCTACCAGATCATTAATTCACACTGAAGGCCCTGTGTTGCTTGACCCAAACCCATATGCTGTGGGCCGTGTTTCATGGCCTCCCCAGTCAACCCCGAGCCGCCTTGTGGTTTATACCCTTATTTCCCTCTTTGTTCAGACGACCTGCGTGTCCGCATACTCTATAGCGGCCATTGCCCTTCTCCCTTTGCTTCATGCACACCTAGCAGTCACCAATCATGACTAAGTGGCTCCTGGAAGCCTGTGGTGCTCTATTCCCCTTTCTTTGTGTTCTCGCCGAAGATGCACCCACTCGGCTAGTCCTCTTGCTAGCCTTTAATGTTTCTCTTGCACGTCCACAGAATGCGTCCTAGGCTAGACTTGTCGGCCAGTTACATTCCGAGTTTCTTCTTAAGCAGGGTACCCGTGCAATCTGTTCTTTGATTGCCTTCCCAACTCAACCCAGGTGACCTGGCCTGACCTATATTTTATCGGCCTCGATGGGTTCAGGCCTACCCCATCCTGGTGGATCCTCAGCCCTTGCCCCTCTGGGCCATCAGGCCCGCTCACCACTTTCCTCAGCAAGTGTCTTGCTGGAGGGTCTGCCTCGCGGGGCTTGTTGCTATGCTGAAGGTGGAAGTGCCAACTCCACCTGCCATCCGTCAGCATAGCTAGTAGTCACCTAATACTGAATGCATCCAAGCAGCACTCGAAGAAGAACGGTGGGTTACCTACAGTAACCGTCCTTCTTCAAGATGGGCTGCTTGGATCCATTCAGGTCCCTCCCCTCCGTCCCCGCTTCTGGAGTTGGCGACTCCAAGGAACTGAGGAGGGGGCGGGGAGGCGGCCGTATATGTAGCCGCGGGTGGCGCAGGGGGCGGTGGCTGCCTCCCCTCTTCTGACAGGCTAGGATAAAATTTTTCCAGCCGATCCAGCGCTCTGGCACAGAGGCACCTAATACTGAATGGATCCGAGCAGCCCATCTCAAAGAAGGACAGTTACTGTAGGTAACCCACTGTTCTGTCCTTAGCCCCCTCCCACCCCATAGCTTCCCTGAGCTGCCAACTGTCTCCTCCCCCACCATCCTCTGAGCCGGGGCTGCTGCCCCCTCTTCCCCATCGCTTCTCAATACTCCCTGCCCCCACCCCTCCTCTGAACTGTGGGCGTCCTTCTCCCCACCCCTCCTCTGAGCTGCTGGCTGCTGACCTACTTGACAGGCCAGAGATTTTAACTCCCCAAACCTGAAGCAGCTCCTTGCTGGTGAGCCACACTTTTTTCTTTGAAGAGCCACATGCAGCTCCCAAGCCACAGTTTGGCCACACCTGCTTTAGATCATCTGTAGCATCACCATGCAAAGGGATGAATGGGGTATTTATCTGGTGCCCCTCTACGTGCCATGAGCCTCAGTGTGAGAGGTGGGGACCTTCTGTCTGTGGTTTGGATAAAGTCCTCCAAACTGACCTGCATGGAGGTGAATTGGAAACTGCTCTTCAAGGCAGGAGAATGGACCTGGGGTGGCCAGACCCCCTCTTTGGATCCAAGAAGCAGGTTTTGCTCTAACATGTGAAAAATGGTTCCTGGAATTCAGTTTCATCCATTTGCATTAGACACAAAGCCTTATGAACAGTAGGGAGATTGGAATCGATTTGCAGGGGATCCAACAGCTGCAATGACTTTCTTCTCCTTCTCACCGCTTATCTCTGGGTCTCCTAGAGCTACTTATGTCACAGGATGGATCTGAGCAAAGGTTCCCTCACTAATCTCTGGGCACTGGCCAGATAAAGAATCTAGTTAGTTTTCATCTTGCATCACCATCACAACTTGTGTTTGTCTCAAGGCCTGTCTACACATGAAAGTTAATCAGGATTAAAGTAGGATTTAAAAAGTAGGACTTTAAAATAGATTAACTATTCATGATTAATGCTCTGTGTCTACCCTCGTTTGAGAATAATTCCCCATGTAAACAAGCCCTCAGAAGTCAGTGCTGCACTTTGCTTCCATTCTCCTTTTCTGTCAGCAAATAGTAAAAATCACTGTTGTGTGATTTATTAGGTGTATAATGGTAGCACCTGGGCTCCCCAATCATAGACCAGGCCCATATGGTCCTATTGAATCAGGTGGTGGTGCGCTCATCCACTTCTAAAGCCCCTCCCCCAGCCTATGGAGAGGTGGCACTGGAACCTGGTCCAAAAAAGTTCTGGGGACAACTAATGAAAATAAAAGGGATGAGTGTGAGGTCATAGGTGTATAACAAGGGACTAGGAAGGGGACACCGAGCAGAGAACCCCGGACAGCGCCCCCAGGCCCATATGGTACTAGGCACCATACAAACTCCAATGAAAAAGGCAGTCTTCCCCCAAAGAGTTTGTTTCTTACAGTCTGGTTTGCAGGAGGTGGATTTATAGTTGAAGAAGAAAACTTGCCATAGGCAGCAAACCCTAGCTGAGAATATTTGGTTTTAAAAAAGAAAGATTGCAAGTAGCAATTTTAAAACAACAGATCTTAGTAACTCTGTATTTGTGGGGTCCAGGTGGGTCAGAGGATTGGAAATCCTTACAGCAACACCAGGTCCAGGCTGCATGAAATATTTATGTGGCCCTGTGGCCTCCTCCCAGCAGTCTGCAGCATCTCAGCTTTGACTTTAAAGAGGAAAGATGAGTTTGCACTCATCATGAGTGCATGGATAACTTTCCAGATGTGAAACTCGAAGAGGTGTGAACTTCCCCACCTGCCATTAATCTCCCAGAAGTGTTGACACTAAACCCTAAGGAGTCTTTAATCAAATGTCAGCATGAACTATTGCTTTTTGCTTTGTCGCAGTGATCTGAGGAAGGGACTGGGACTGGGTTGTAAGGAAGAGAAGGCCTTGCTGAGTCTTCAAGGGGAGCCTGTTTTCCAACTACCATCATCTCCATTGTCACAATGCCAATGTCTGTCCCTACATGAGAGCTGTGGTCAGACATCAGTGCTAAGACAGAGATCAGCTGTATAGTGGGGAGAACAGGTGGTCTTAAATGTATACTGCTTGGCCTGCTGACCTTCATTAACACGGTGATTCCTCTCTCTGGGGAGTAAACGGGGCTGCACCTGGGGGAGCTGAATCACAGGAGTCAATACTGCAAGTTTCCAGCAGAGGACCCCGGCATCTCCCTACCCATGGCATAACAGACCTGTTGTGACAGGAGAACTGCATCTCAGCCCCTTTGCTAAGTGCTGGGTTGCCGACCCTACCCAAGTGTGACCATTGCAGGTTCTGTAGCAGGTGCAGGTGGAGGCTGTGGACTCAGGAGTTGCTTGGGGTGATGAGAGGAAGGAGAGCAACTGGACTGCTCCTCCTCTGAGAGTGTTGGGTGTCCAGCTGTGTGGCAGTTGGGTGGGATGAGTTTGAGGCTGATAGGCCTGGATAACCCCAAATCCACTGCAGTTCCAGGCCAGTTCTCCCCACATGGCTTGGCTGGTTCCCCTCACTCCTGAGCCATGACCTTCTGCTATCTCAGGCCTGGGTTCCCCATTCCCACCCTAGCTCTTGACCCACAGTTCCCCTCCCCTGTGTTGTGGGTCTAGTGGCTAAACTAGTGTCTGCAAGTCAGGATTCTTTGGGCTTGGTCCCAGTTCTAGGACTAACTTGCCATGTGACCTTGGATCCAGTCACTCTTCCTTCTGTGCCTCAGTTTCCCTAGGTGCCAAACAGTGATGTTCTTTCCCTGGACTTTTCAAATACTTATTACCCATGAGGAGAGGTAGGAGCCTCATTGCTGAGCTGAGCAAAGGAAGGCACAGTGCTAAACCCAGCCCAGGCCAGTAACACCTGGCAACCAAGCTGGTGACACCAGGCTAGTAACAGTGGCCCCAGATAGGCTGAGTGATTCAGGAAGCCTGCCTAACTTGGCCAGCTCCACCCACACAGCTTGGGCCTGCTCTTCTGGTTCTTCCAGTCATGGGTGGGGTTGTGCCAAGGGAATTTGCACAGCTCAGGTGCAGGGAGAGCTCTTGAGGTTCAGGAGGAAATGATGAAGAAGCCTCCAAAGCAGCTCTGAGGCAGATGAGTTGCAGCTGTCCTCCAAATTCCCTCCCTGTGATTTTAGACCAGCAAATCTGAGCAGGTGCCTGGTTCCCAAACTGTGGGCTTCTCTGACTTTTTTGCGAGGAATAATGTGCTGATGAAAGTGCATGTACGCACATGTAAAGGGGTGCACACAGATGTGTGTACACACACTCATGCACCAACATGTATGTGCATACACATGATTCCTTACCGATTCTCACCCTTGCCTCACTTGCAGTCTCATCCATTCGTCTTCACCTACACAGATATGTCAGATCCACCCAGCCCCCCCACACCCTTTCACACTCAGATGCACTGAGGAGAAAAGAAATAACTGACATCTCAACCACATGCCCCCTTAGCCTCTGTCCCCTTAAAATCCCAGGAGACACTCCTGTTTCCCACACACCAACTGCAGGACAGTGTAGCTGTCCCCTCTCCAGAAAAAATGAGAAGATAGAGGGGGAGATGGGAATCCCAGCCTCGTGGGCCAGGTTGTCTTGGTGGAGGACTAAACCAACCAGCCTGTACTTGCAGCAGCCCCTTAATGAGCACAGATTGTTCCAAGGAGATTCCCAGGCAGGGCTGTGCTTTTTTATCTGGTCCACCGCACCTAGGCCCTTGACAATCTACCCTAAGGGATAATGGGAAAGCGATGATTCCTCGCCCCAAAAACTTATGCACTGGAATCCTCCTGGGTCTCTATGCCGTGTTGCACCTTGGCGCACTGGTGTGCCATGGAATTTTTTGAGTTTTGGATTGGCTCATGAATATTTATAAGTTTGTTTGGAGACTATATGGTAGTGTGCCTCAAAATAATTAAAGGCAGCACAGTGTGCCATGCAGAGAAAAGATTAGGAACCCCTAGAGACACATGTATTAACAGATGTGTAAGAAATGACCAAATCATCCGTCATGCATTCGAGCCAGAGTGAGGTGCTGAGCACTGAGATGCCTGGCCAAAGGATGCCTCCTTGGACTCCTTTAAGAGCAGTGGGTGCAGTCTGTGGTTCTCTGCTCAGTGTCCCCTTCTGGTTTCCTCATTTTGCCCCTATGATCTCAGCTGTTCCTGTTTTTTTCTTTTGTTGTCCCATGCCGTTTAGTTGGTGCCAGGCTTGGTTGCCCCTCCCTGTCAGCTAGGGGAAGGGCTCATAGCTGTCATCCCATTGTGCTGTGCACATACCCAGCCACCAAACTGTGCCAGCTGTAGGGATTCATAGATGAGGAGCCAGAGAGCAAGTGAGAAGTTCCCTTAGGTATTTCCTTCCACAGAGTGACAGGTAATAGCAGGGGGGCTGCAATAATTTCTGGAGGGAGGTGCTGAGAGCCATGAAACCCCTGAAAACCCTGTAAGGAAATCACTTCAAGCCAGATGGTGAAGCAGCAACGCTTCCCCCTACCCCAGCTAGTTCCAGCACCTATGGGTAACAGGGTCCCGAGGAGTGAGAGTAGGTGGCAGGCACTCCCTGAGAGCAACAGGAGGTAGGCAATTACAGGGAAAGCGACTTTGCATCATGCACTATGAACACACTCGTGAGCTGCCTGGGAGTGACGTGCACCCTGCAGCAAGATGGTGGCTTGGTGGGTATGAGCTGTGGACGCCCACATGCTGCTGAGCCTGCCTGGGAGGGGTGGGTGGCTCTGCAGTGCAAGGGGCTGAGTGAAAGAAGGATGAGAAGCACCCCACCGTTTCCAATTACAACATGAGTCTAATGCTCTGAATGGCCCTCTGCTGCTCCTCCAGCATGCTGCAAACAGCCATGACTCAAGGCCAGGATCATTATCCCCATCCTACAGCTTGGGGAAACTGAGTCACAGATTGGCAACATGACTTCCCCAAGAGCAAACAGGCTGTGTGAGAGGCACCATTGTCCAGTGATGCAAGTAGAGGTTGGTGGGGGAGCGCCTAGGAGTCAAGATTCCTGGGTTCTGTGCCCAGCTCTGGGAAGGGAATGGGGTCTGGTCTTGTGGCTAGAGCACGGAGCTGGGAGTCAAAGACTTCTGTTCTATGCAAAGCTCTCGTATTGTCTCAGGGCCTGTCTATACTTGCAGCACTTAGGGAAGAAGTTACCTGAGCCAATGGGAGGCCTTCCCTTTTCCCATCATTGTAGGCACTCCACCTCCCCAAAAGGCAGTAGCTATATGGATGAGAAAAGCCCTCCCATCAACATAATGCTGTCTATGGGGTTAGGAATCTCCACATCCCTGAGCAATGCAATTACACTTATGCATGTTGGTGTGTGATGCTGAGTGATTTATCCCCAGCACACACAAGGAGGCACTCATCCTTCTCAGCAAAGTGCTTTGGGATCCACAGGAGCATGGTGGGTTATCACAAGGTGCAGTCACTTATCAACCCAGCAAAACTCAACAACTGAGTACCAGGCACATGGACCTGGCTGAGCCCTGGTGCTGGAACACCCCACAATACCTCCATTGGTGTCCTGCCCACTCTCCTGCGAGCCCTCCTTGAGGAGTGCTCTGCTCCTGTGGGAATCCTTGGGACTTCCCAGTGAACCACTCAGTGCGGGTCTCCTGGGTGATGCATGGTTTTCCTCTGCTCTCAGATTCTGGCACCAGAACCAAGTTCTGAACATGGGTCAGACCTGACCAGAGCAGATATATGGGCCTGTAGCAGAGGGGAGCAGTTAGGCAGCCGCCGAGGGGCAGCTGAGCGCCCGCACTCCCCCTACTGGCCAGAGGAGATCCAGCAGAGCGGCCGGGGCCGGAACCCAAGGGGAGGGCGCCGAGAGCAAGAGGACTATAAAAGGGAGCGAACCAGGCAGCCATGGTGGGACCCTAGAGAGAAGTGGCTGCCACACCTGGCAGACCTCCCTCCACCGGGAGTAAAGGAGGCTAACTGGCGCCCAGACTCTCTACCCGAGAAGAGCTGGGGGGAGGAACCTTGGGCAACTGCACCCCTGGAGAAAACTCCTCCAGGGGAGGACCTTGATGAGCTTCCCTCCGCAGAGAGCCTGAGCCCTGTGGACCAGCCCGACGCCAGGGAGGACCTGGAGGAGCTCCCCTCTGCTGGGGAGGACAGCGAGGCTGCCCTTCCAGACTCGTGCGAGCTGGAGGAGCTGCCGTTGGCCGAGGAGGCCGAGTTCCCAGCCTTGCCTCCTGAAGATAGTGAGGGCCTGATGGGGATGCCCTGGGGTTCCTACCCGGAGGATCACGAGGACAGCGTGCCCCAGGCCTCAGCGGGCAAGGGAAGGAAGTAGCCCAGGGACAATTGTAAGTCAGTGCGTTTCGGCGGGAGCTCCACTGACACAGTGGCCTTCTGCGTGGCCACTGCTAGGGCCCTGGGCTGGAATGCAGTGGAGCGGGCGGGTCTGTGTTCCCCTTCCCTCCCATGCTACCAGCTGAGCCACGGTTGGTTTGCCTTACCCCAGCCGGGGTTGAAGGCCTGAACCTACTGGCTGTTTGTTTGCCTTACCCCAGCCGGGGTTGAAGGCCTGAACTTCCTG
>ML682099.1:2367665-2507825 GCA_007922195.1 Podocnemis expansa
TGTTTGTTTGCCTTACCCCAGCCGGGGTTGAAGGCCTGAACTTCCTGACTGTTTGTTTGCCTTACCCCAGCCGGGGTTGAAGGCCTGAACTTACTGACTGTTTGTTTGCCTTGCCCTGACGAGGCGAGGACCCGACAACACTTGGTGGAGAGTGCGGGCACAGATCCCCCCCCGACGTAAGGGGAGCATAGAGAAGGATGGATCCCGACAAATTTATGACCTGGTGGGCTAAGACACAGAGGGAGCTGCTGGTAGACTTAGGGGCACAACAGCAGCAGATGATTAAGGAGATGGGTGCACAGCAGGTGGAGCAACAGCGAGAACTACTGAGAGAATTGCGGAGCCCGCAATCCGCCCCAGCACCATCAGCTGGCCCAGTGACCTCCGGGCCCGGGTCTCCAACGGCCCTGCTTTGCTTGACCAAGATGGGTTCGGAGGACGACCCAGAAGCTTTCCTCGCCACCTTCGAAAGGGTGGCTGGGATGGCAAACTGGCCGTGGCACCAGTGGGCCATGATACCGGCCCCCTATCTGACAGGCGTGGCTCAGATGGCCTACTGGGGCTTGCCAGAAGAGGAGGCCCAGGACTATGACAAACTAAAGGCGGCCGTGTTTGACGCCCTAGACGTGAGTCCTGAGACATTCCAACGCCGGTTGCGGAACGCAGTGTACAAACCCGACACACCCGGCCACGGGCCTTCGCCCAGCAGCTGAAGGAAGCGGCCACTCGGTGGCTAAGACCGGAGAGCCAGTCAGGCCCAGAGATAGTGGAGCAAGTGGCCCTTGAACAGTTCCTGCATGCCCTCCCCTTGCAGGGGCAGGCTTGGGTGAGGCGACACCAGCCCGCTACCCTCGAGCAGGCCGTAAGGCTAATGGAGGGTTTTATGGCCGCGGACGGACCGGCCCCGCCGGCCAGTACCCACTCGAGCCAAGCCGGGCTGCGGGGAAGAGAACCCCTGAGGGAGCAGGCACAGGGCTCAGGACGACAAGCTGCAAGGACCGAGCACGAACGCCTCAGGGGGAACCTCTCCATGCAGCTGAGATACTCCTGAGGTACGGCCGCAAACCCCCGACCCGTGGAGCCCAACCATGTGGGACCCTGTTTCAGTTGTGGCCGGTATGGACATCTCCGGCGGCAATGCCCTGGTGGCGAGTCCCTCTTTGGGAGTGTATATGCGGGCAAGGGTCAGGCCCAGACCGGAGAGGGGCCCAAACTAACAGTGCGAGCAGCTCTTGCAGGCCAGGAGGTGGAGGCCCTGTTGGACTCAGGATGCGGGCAAACCTTGGTTCGAAAAGGACTGGTGCCTGAAGCCGCTGGGAGCGGTGGACAAGTCAAGTTACGGTGCATCCATGGGGATTTGAGGTCCTACCCCATGGTGCCGGTCCAGCTGGCGATTGACGGAAAGGCATATTGCCTGAGCGTGGGGATAGCTGATCGCCTACCATACCCGGTGATCCTTGGGAGACTGGCCGGAGTTTGGACTCCTCCTGCAGAAGACGGCATGCCCAGGGGAGCCTGGGGCCGCGCTGGGAGAATTGGAGAAGTCGGACCCATTATGCCCACCTAACGACCCTCCAACAGCACGAGGAGAACCGGGGAGGGTGGCCCCGGCTTTGACAGACCCTCCTGACCCCCTGGGCAACCCTAATACGGACCTTTGTCATGGCCAACGGGAAGACGAAACCCTACGTCGAGCTTATGAGCAGGTGACAGCCGTGGATGGGGTCCCAACTAAACCCCAAGGAGACCGGACATGGCCCCGGTTCGAGCTCTGGCAGGACCGCCTCTACCAAGTTGACCTAGACCCCCAGACCAAATGAGAGCATGCCCAGTTGCTAGTCCCCAAAATACACTGGAGGACTGTGCTGCGTCTGGCCCATGACATTCCCGCGGCAGGCCATTTAGGCAGAGACAGGACCCTTGCCCAGGTTATTGCCCGCTTCTATTGGCCAGGCATTCATGAGGACGTGCGCAGATACTGTACTTCCTGCCCAGACTGCCAGAAGACTAACCCCGCTGCGGTACCACGGGCCCCCCCTTATCCCGCTCCCGCTGGTACAAAAGCCCTTCGAGCGGGTCGCAGTAGATTTGGCAGGACCGCTGCCGGCGAGCACCTCCAGCTATCGCTACCTATTGGTGCTAGTGGATTATGCAGCGCGCTTTCCCGAGGCGGTGCCCCTCCGCAATACCACTGTCCGCACGATCGCAGGGGAGTTGATAAAGATTTTCACCAGGGTAGGCCTACCGCAAGATCTTTTAACCGATCAAGGCACTAATTTTACCTCGAGGCTGCTGCAAGAAGTGTGCGATATCCTGGGGATCCGGAAGATTTGGACTTCGGTGTACCACCCACAGACGGATGGGTTGGTGGAACGCTTTAACCGAACGTTGAAGGGGATGCTGAGAAGGTTCTCCCCTGAAGAACTACGAAGGTGGGACCAACTCATCCCACCTCTCTTAATGGCTATACGGGAGGTCCCCCAGTCTTCCACACAATTTTCTCCCTTCGAACTCCTCTATGGCAGGCGACCTCAGGGAGTTCTCGACCTGGTTCATGGAACGTGGGAGCAAGCCCCCTCGCCCTCGCAAGGTCTTCTACAATACGTAACTAAACTAAGGAAAAGTCTGCAGCAGGTCGGGCAGTTAGCCCACCAGAACCTTCAGAAGGCCCAGCAAGAGCAAGCCCAGGCGTATAATAGAAATACCCAGCTTCGGAGCTTCACCCTGGGGGACCGAGTCTTAGTATTATTGCCCTCTTCGGAGTCCAAGCTGCTGGACTGGTGGCAGGGCCCCTATGAAGTGATCCGGCAGGTGGGGCCGGTCAACTACGAGATACGACAGCCGGACCATCGTCGGAAGAGGCAGGTCTATCATATTAACCTGCTCAAACCCTGGAAAGAGCGGGAACACCTATTTATCACCCCCTACCCTCCTGACCCGGAACTGGGGCCCCGGGTCCCACGCCCAGAAGACGAAGGAAGCCCCCACCTCGGTCCAGAACTCACACCCCAACAACGAGAGCAGGCACAACGGTTACTCGAAGCCTTCGCAACCACATTTACGGCCATGCCAGGACAAACAAACCGAACCCAGCATAATATTCAGACGCCGCCAGGGACAATTGTTCGTACAGGAACCCGGTCGATTTCCCCGAAGCTTACGGCCTATGGTGGAGCGGGAGGTCGAAGACATGCTGCACCTGGGAGTGATCGAACCGTTGAACAGCGAGTGGCGCAGCCCCATTGTGCTCGTTCCAAAACCAGATGCATCGACGTGCTTCTGCATCGACTTTCGGCGAGTGAACGCTATTTCAAAGTTTGATGCCTATCCAATGCCACGGATTGATGAACTTCTGGAACGCCTTGGCTAAGCACGATATTTCACCACCTTGGACCTGTCGAAAGGCTATTGGCAGATTCCCCTGGAGCCCACCGCCAGGAAGAAGACCACCTTCGCCATACCCCATGGCCTGTACCAATTCGTCTGGATGCCTTTCGGTCTCCATGGGGCGCCCGCCACCTTTCAGAGACTGATGGACCGTCTCCTCCAATCCCATCAAGCGTACGCCGCCGCTTACCTGGACGATGTGGTAATCCATAGTCTGAACTGGGAGGATCATCTGCCCCAAGTAGCAGCTGTTCTGCACACGCTTAAGGAGGCTGGACTGACGGCAAACCCAAAGAAATGCCGGGTGGGCTGGCAAGAGACAACGTACCTCGGCTATACAATCGGTCGAGGCCGAGTGCAGCCCCTAGTAGACAAGGTCCAAGCTGTACGAGAATGGCCCCAACCAGCAACCAAAAGACAGGTTCGGCAGTTCCTCGGGCTGGCCGGATGCTACCGTCAGTTTGTCCCCGACTTTGCAACCCTGGCAGCCCCTTTAACAGACCTCCTGCAAAAATCTCAGCTGATGCGAGTGCACTGGGACCCTGCTTGCGAAAGGGCTTTCCAGGCACTTAAGAGGGCCCTGTGCTCAGAGCCCGTCCTGTACAACCCTGACTTCCAACGCCCGTTTATTTTGCAAACGGACGCCTCAACAGTGGGCCTTGGGGCCGTCCTGGCCCAGGAGATAGATGGGGAGGAACACCCCATCCTGTATATTAGCCGAAAGCTCTTCCCCCGGGAACAGAAATACGCTGCCACCACCAAGGAGGCGGCGTTGGCGGTGAAATGGGCAGTAGAAGCCCTACGTTATTACCTCTTGGGGAACACCGTCACCATCATTACAGATCACGCAGCCCTTCGGTGGCTCCAGCAAATGAAAGACACGAACTCCCGTCTATTGCGATGGTACCTAGCCCTCCAACCATACAACTATACAATCCAGCATCGTGCAGGTAAACACCATGCCAACGCAGATGCGTTATCCCGTATAGGCGAAAAGACGGCTACCAGCTCTGGACCTCAAGAGCTGGTCGGGGGGGGGGGGGGGGGGGGGTAGCAGAGGGGGGCAGTTAGGCATCCGCCGAGGGGCAGCTGAGCGCCCGCACTCCCCCTACTGGCCAGAGGAGACCCAGCAGAGCGGCCGGGGCCGGAACCCAAGGGGAGGGCGCCAAGAGCAAGAGGACTATAAAAGGGAGCGAACCAGGCAGCCATGGTGGGAGCCTAGAAAGAAGCGGCTGCCACACCTGGCAGATCTCTCTCCACCGGGAGTAAAGGAGGCTAACTGGTGCCCAGACTCTCTACCCGAGAAGAGCTGGGGGGAGGAACCTTGGGCAACTGCACCCCTGGAGAAAACTCCTCCAGGGGAGGACCTTGATGAGCTTCCCTCCACAGAGAGCCTGAGCCCTGTGGACCAGCCCGACGCCGGGGAGGACCTGGAGGAGCTCCCCTCTGCTGGGGAGGACAGCGAGGCTGCCCTTCCAGACTCATGCGAGCTGGAGGAGCTGCCATTGGCCGAGGAGGCTGAGTTCCCAGCCTTGCCTCCCGAAGAGAGTGAGGGCCTGACGGGGATGCCCTGGGGTTCCTACCTGGAGGATCACGAGGACAGCGTGCCCCAGGCCTCAGCGGGCAAGGGAAGGAAGTAGCCCAGGGACAATTGTAAGTCAGTGTTTTTCGGCGGGAGCCCCACTGACACAGTGGCCTTCCACGTGGCCACTGCTAGGGCCCTGGGCTGGAACGCAGTGGAGCAGGCAGGTCTGCGTTCCCCTTCCCTCCCCTGCTACCAGCCAAGCCATGGTTGGTTTGCCTTACCCCAGCCGAGGTTGAAGGCCTGAACCTACTGGCTGTTTGTTTGTGTGCCTTGCCCTGACAAGGTGAGGACCCGACAACAGGGCCCCTTGTTATTGCCTGTGCTCTTGAGTGGAAGAATGGGCTTGTGGCTTAAAGCATGAACTAGAACAGGGTACCAGGACTCTTGGGTTCCACTGTCAACTCCACGAAGGGAGTGGGGTCTACTGGTTAGAGCAGTGGCTAGGAGGCAAGCTATCTGGGAAAGGAGTGGGACCTAGTGTTGAATATGGGAGATGGAGGTCGGGACTGCGGAGTTCTGTTTCCTGCTCAGGGAAGGAAGTGGAGTTTGGTGGTTAGAATAGGGCCCTAGGCACCTGGGTGCCTGGGTTCTGCCCCCACGTAGTGGAGGATGCGTCATGTAATGATGAAAGCAAGGTATGAGGCATCACAGGATTTATGGATTCTAATTTCAGTTGTGCCAGTGTTGCACAGCATGACCATGAACAAACCAGCTCCTCTGTCTACACTCCTGTTAAGCAGAGACCCTGCTACCCACCTCACCTAGGCGTTTCCTGTGAGCAGCCCAGCAGCCTTTACGAACACTGTGTAATGAGCCAGCAGCTCTGGCCCAAAATTAGAACAGCTCCCAAGTGACTATGAATAGATGCTGCCGCCATTCATAAGCATTTGCTAATGAGTCCCAGAGACTGTGCGCCTTGGAGGGTACTCCAGGGCAATGCCAGCCACTGTCATGCTGCTGGAAGTAGCTGGCTTGGGATGGGAACTAAGTTGGTGTGAATTACTGGAAAGTGTCATGCTGGCTGGCAGCTGCCTCTGCGATTTGTATGTTATCTGCTGCCTTTGGTATGGGGTCAGTCCCTGGTAATCCATGTAATTTACCATGGGACATTTGCTCTGGAAGCCAGAAATAGCTGGGCTGCTATTAATCCCCAAGCTTTTGGGCAGGTTTAGGTCAGGCAGTACTGGGTTTTTGGCACTCACATAGACTGAGGAAGGGGCCTAATGGGGTAGGAGTGGGTGGGTTCAATTCACCGGAATCTCAGCTCCCCCCATCTGGGTCAGATTTCCCAGAGCTCAGCCCCTATTTAGACACTTACAGGAGAAGGACTAGTTTTCAAGAGGGTTTAAAAAGCAGCAGCTCCCAGTATGGCTGGATTGTCCTGATGTGCTGAACTTATTTCATGGTCTGGCCTGTGGGGCTGGATTGACTCAGCTGGCTGGTTGCTGGCCTGGAAGGGGTCACTTTGCAGTGTCAAGAGAGGCAAGGGGAGCACCAGCTTCCCCTCCTTCTCAGCTCATGTCTTCCTGGGGCAAAGAAGACAATTTCCCCACAGAGCCTGTAGACAACAGGGACCACTCTTCAACATAAACTGGGCTGAGACCCAGGAAACACATTTCATCCGTAGACCAAATGCACACAGATTAGAGTTGTGCCCATTTTGGTAGAAGCTGCTGTCTATATTATTCAGACTACCAGCATTAAGGGAGCTAACTGCTCTTCTGCTCACAGGCTGCCTCAACAGAGGGGCTGAGGCCAAAGTGAGCTCCTGTCACTCCACCAGTGGGGATCTGGGGTGGGACGCTTCTCCCAGAGAAAGAAACAGATCCCAATATGTCTGCACACCATGCCAGGGGAGACACTGTTCAGTCTGCCCTAGCACTTAGGCCACTGGGCTGGGACTCTGGAATCCTGGCTCCAGTCTGAGTTGCTGATCTGTGCCTCAATTTTTTCATCTGTCACAGGGCGGAGATAATGAAGTGACCTCCTCTAAAACACTGTGAGATCTACTGATGTGAAGTCCTGGATGACAGCTAAAGGTTATTAGGAAACTTTATTGGCACCATCAGGCTTGTGAGGGGTGTGGTTGTGTTATTCACACTTCAGAAGGTTCACAGCCATCTGAGAGAAAGGGAGTCTGGTGACCAATCCTGCTGGGTGTCCTCACATTTTTTATAAGAGTAGAAAATATGAGGTTTGTGCTCTTGGTCAGTTTTCCTCTTCTCTTCACAAAGTTAAGCAACTGTGCTGTACTGTTGCCATCTCCAGAGGTGGCTGCATTTCCATAGCACTCTGTGTACAGGAGCTGGGCAGTGCTATGGGATTTTTCAAGCTAGAAGGCACTGCAGAAAGGTAGAGGTTGCCACCCTTGCAACATACACACAAGGATCAGCTTCACACAGTGATACAAAGCAACCATGGTTTGGTGTATTCCTAGGCTACAAGGTAGGAGACTGAATCACCGTGACCCCGCGTCACCTAAGCACATACTTAAATCTATTTCTATTTAGCAAAGCATTTAAACACATGCTTACATCCCACGGGGACTAGACACAGTCAACAAAGCTAAGTCTCCAAGTCTTTGCAGACTCAAGGCCTTAGTTTTGTATTCTTCAACAGCCAGCATTTCACAAGAGACATACTGAAATACCATATAATGAAGTGCTGCAAAAACCTTGGAGACCCACCACTAAATCACACACCTTTACTTTTATAAAGGGGAACAGTTCAACTATGTCTTTACCAATTCAAAAATAAATCCTGAGTTTAAGAAGGAGCCATAGTCTTAGCTGAAGAACAGCCCTTCTCATCTATGTCTGTCTCTCCTCCTTTTCAATGTGCCACCAGCCTGTTATAGGAAAGCAGTATTACCACAGATCTGTGGCCTCGCACTGCCCTGCATGGGAACAAAAGGGGGAATATAGAGCCATTTGCCTCTTACGGCCTGTATTTTACATTGTAAACTCTTTGGGCTGTCCTTTAATATTTATACAGCCCCCATGCACAGTGGGGCTCAACCTAGTTGATCTTTAGACACTACCACTAAGAACAAATAAAGTAATGTAACCCTTCTGCTAGGGCAGGCTGGCAGAACAAGGGCCAGGTTCTATACCTAGGGGTTTCCCAATAATGTAGCACTACCAACCGGCTTGAACCCCCCACCCAGATTTCTGGGAAATCCTGAACTGTTCCCTGGGTATGCCAAATGAGTAAGGCTTCCCCACTCACAAGCACAAGTCTGAGTGTAGTAAACAGAACTTTTAATAGTAGTAAAACGGAGTGTAAAAGGCCAAATAACAGAAATCAGTGCTGATCTAGCAAATCAGCACAGAGCAAAGTTCCCAACAACCCACACCACATAACAGAACATATAAGACCTAATGGCAAAACCAGCACTGAGCTGGGGAATCAGTGCTAATCAGGCCTCCAACATGATCCCACATATCATAACAACAAAGGTAAACTCGCTAGCAAAATCAGCACCGATCTGGAGAATCAGTGCTAACTAGGCTCCCAACCAACCCTAGGGTACGTAGGGAGTGTCTTTCATGCCAGCTGTCCGCCAGCACCATCTACTGGCCACTCACTCCATCCAGTAGCACCATCCCTTGGCTCTGCCTGCTGTCCACCAGCTCCACCCACCGGTCACACTGCCCAGCTCGCTGCTGGGCGCTCACCATCCACTGGTTCCGCCCACTGCCTGCCAGCTCCACCTATCAGTCACACATGCCGCCCAGCTCCAGACTCCCACCATACGCTAGCTCCCCTTCTGTGATGTCAGCTCAGACAGGGAATTTTCTTTCCATTGACTGTAGCTCAGAGACAGTTTGATTCTTTCTCTAGTGATGCCAGCTTTTAACTTTAAGTAGCTACAAACAGCTACCTCCATCTAAATGACAAAGTCTTCAGAAGAAGCCTAGCCATAGCTATCATTAGACAAGCAACAGGAAGGAAGACAGAAATAGCCTCAACACTCCCCCCCCCCCCTTTCAGGCTGAAAGATGTGGTCACCTTTCCTACAAATCTTTTTTTAACTAAGGGTAACTTTTACCCTTTAACTAACCCAGACAGATTTGAAACAAACAGAGAGTAGCAATTCACAAAAAGACAGTATTTCATATTTCCCTTCAGTAGAATTACAGATATTGACAGATTTGTGATCAGATTAACCCCAAATACCATTACCCATTATGTCCTGCACCCGGTATGCTAATACCTAATGGTGCTCTTTGTGTTCATGCTAATACAGGACCCACACAGATTAGATGCCCCCCCTCAGAAGCTGTTAAGCCTACCTTACATCAACAACATCTTGATGCTGCTTACATGACTCCACTTCACTTTGCAAATCTCTGACATGAGATCCCAGTGAAAACTGCAGAAAGAAACATTAGATGTGGGCCAATAAGCCTTCAAATAGTGTGAACAAATTCCTGTTAAACTCAAAGGTGAAATTTTCAAAAGTATTGAAGTGACTAAGTGACACACTTACTGCTCAAAGTGTCATTTTCAACAAAACAAGCAAGGAATCCTGTGTCCCTTAAAGAGTAACAAATTTTATTGTGTGACCTTTTCTGGGAGAAAATCCCACTTCATCAGATGCTTTGAAGATGGGGGAACTTACTTGTCTGTAAGCAAGGAGACAGCCCCCCAACCTGAAGCAGATGCTCACCAGCAACTACAGTTTTAACAACAGCCATTAAAGCAGGCACACACCCCTGCAGCAAACCACACTGCCAACTCTGCCCACATATCTGGGCAACAAACACCATCACAGGACCTAATAAAACCAGCTACTCCATCAAAGTCTCATTCACCTGCCTATCCACCAATGTAATTTACGCCGTCATGTGCATTAAATGCCCCTCTGCCTTATATATTGGACAAACAGGACGGTCTCTGCAAAAACAACAAACGGGCACAAAAATGACATCAGAAATCACAACATTAAAAAACCAGTAGCTGAGCACTTCAATCTTCCTGATCAATCTGTTGATGATTTGTTAAAACAGCTGTGCACAAGCAATTGATAACACATCAAGGCTTCAAAAAGAATGGCAGAACTGAATTAATTTGCAAATTTTAATCTCTCTCTTCAGGATTAAATAGGGACTTTGGATTTTTTTTCTCATTACAACAGGTGATTTGAACTCACCTTCCTCAATACTCTGTTTCCCAAAGTTCAAATCTTAACTGCTTTGATTTGCTGTTACAGTGTAATCTGATACTCTGACTTACACTTCCCTGCATTTATTTTACCCCCATTCTGTAAATTCCCGCATCTTCAAAGCTTCTGATGAAGTGAGATTTTCTCCCATACAAGCTCATGAAATAAATAGATTTGTTAGTCTTTGAGTGCCATGGGATTCCTTGTTTGTTTTACTGAACTAGACGAACATGGCTACCTCTTTGGAACTGTCAGCAGAGATTCCTGAGTCCAGGTCCTCGATGGTATTGAGACACCTAAGTCTGCTGAGCCCCAGGAATCCTAAATCTTATTGAAAGTCAATAGGACATAGGCTACTTATTCCTAAACCACTCTTCAAAATGGCCGTTGGCTCCTTAGTCACTTAGGCACTTTTGAGAATTTCACCCCAAGCCAAGACAGAACTAGGGTCTCAAAAATGACAATGTAACAGCAATCCAAAATTGTATAACTCTGAAAAATAAATTACTGTGATCTAAAACTGAAAAAAAAGAAAAAGAAAATGCACATCAGAGACTGAAATATTGATATCAACCCTACACTATGCAAATAATAACTCCAAAGTTGATGAATAATATTGAAATCATTAATGTACAAATAATAACGCAGCCAAACATTATTGTAAATCAAACCAGACACTTAGGCCCTGATCCAACAAACACACACATTCTTTAACTCCCGGCCTATCAGCAAGTTAACTGAATTCAAGAGAGCTACTTAGAGTAGTAATGTTAAGCATATTTGCTAGCAGGAGCTGGGCTCTAGTAGAGTACTTAATCTTTCGCAGTGTGAAGTGTCCTTTCGTGTTGCAATATAGCCCAGTGGCTACTGTGCTGAACTGGGGTTTGGGACAATTGGTTTCTATTCTGAGGTCTGCCAGGTGGCCTTGATCAAGTCACTTCTCATCTTCCCCCTGTAAAGTGGAGGTGATGATACAGGCCATCTTTGTAAAACACCTTAGGTCTACTGATGAATAGCACTAGACAACAATTAAAATAATATCATTATTATTCACAATGCCCATGGTTAAGCCCAGTGCAAGTCTTTGCAGGATCAAGGACTCAGTTGCTAAAAATATTGTCAATCCCCTCCATCCCCCAGATGCACAGAAATGTATGGCTATTGAAAAACAAAGCAAAATTAACACACAAACACACACACACAGAGCTTACAAACACTGAAACTTCGTAAGTTCCAAACAGAGTAGCCATGTTTAGGCCTACCAGATACCAAAGCTTGGAAAGGTGGACAGGGAAGTACGAAAAGGAGGACATGGGAGGACATGTGGAGAAAATGTAGTATTAATGTAATACTCTTCTGTTTTTGGGGGGCCCTGGAATGCTTCCCCCTAAAAATAAGATATTCTGTGGCATTCCAGCATACTTTAACCCCCTGTAAGTAAAAAGCCAGACAAAATCATGTATTTTAAAATGCCTGCCAGACAGAGGAAGTGAAGGTAAAAAGGAAGACACAAAGGTAGAAAGGAAGACATGTCCTTTTGCCTGACGTCCGGTAACCCTAGCCATGTTAGTCTAGTTCAGCAAAACAAACAAGAAGGCCTGTGGCACTTAAAAGACTAGCAAATTTATTTATCACATGAGCTTTCGTGAGAGAAAGTAGCACTTCCTTAGAAGGTTTGATGACGGGGGAACTTACAGAATGGGAGGCAAATAAATGCAGGGATGTGTACAGTGTGACCTGGCCCTATGACTTACACTTCCCTGCAGTTATGTGCCTCCCATTCTGCAAGTTCCCCCATCTTCAAAGCATCTGAGAAAATGGGATTTTCTCCCACAAAAACTCATGCAATAAATAAATTTGTTAGTTTTTGAAAGTGCCACATGACTCCTTGTTTGTTTTGCTGAGGCTTACAGAGCTTCTAATCCCCTATCAGGCACCCTAAATTACAAAACTGAAGAAAACAACCCAAGAATGCAAGGGTGGGAAGGGAACCTGTTTGTCCTGTCTACAGTAACTCAGCCCATGTGAAGAGCTTTGGGAAAATTTTGGGGAAACTCCCCCGAGTGGACATTGCAAACAACAGGCAGGGCTAGTTTATGGCTCCTGAAAAAATGCATTTTGAAACAAAGCTGCACTATTAAAACGTGGCTAAACCAGCACAATTCTGCTTCCCAGGGGATGCATCATCTGCTGCTTTACTGCCACATGCCATTTGGCCGCTCCCTTGTGCAACGCCCCCAGCCTCCCCCAGCTGCAGCCTGCGCGAGCCATCGACTCGCCAGGGCCCCTTTCTGATCAGGCGGTGAAGTAGCCACCCCTCGGAGCGCCATAGGTTTCTATGGCTGCCTGGGGTCCTTGCCTCCTAGCACCACCCCCACGGACAAGACGCCGAGGAGGGCAGGGGCGTCTGGCACGAAAGGGATTCCTTGGTGGGGTAATTTTTGGGGGCTCTTCCCTGGCAGCTTGGTGGGGGTGTTGCGCGAAGGCCCCACAGGCGGTGAAGCGGGCAGCCCGGAGCTGAGGCCTGCGACTGCCGCTGCGCTGCGGCTGCCGGCGGGTCCCGGGGAGCGAGCGCGTCCCCCGCCGGCAGGTGAGTGACGGGGCCGGATCCACCGCGGGAGGGGGGAGTCCCCGCCCCGTCCCCTCCGCCCCCTCATCCGCCCCCTCCAGAACCGCCCCCCGACCCCCTCCAGCCCCTTCTCGCTCCCCGATCCCCCCATGGACTTCCTCGTTCCCCTCCCAGTGCCCGTCCTCCTCCCCACGGGGTCCCCTTCCCCTGGCCCCCCCCCCCGCCATCCTCCAGTGGGTCCTTCCTGTCCCTGCAGGGCAGGGATTTCCCTAATAACCCCCCCCAGTTGGCAGCTACTAACAGTGTTATACCAATGTAGTGACTCCCCAATACTCCCTGCACCCCCTGAATTTCCCAGCACCCCCCAGTTGTCAGCTACTAACAGTGTTATACCAATGTAGTGACTCCCCAATACTCCCTGCACCCCCCTGAATTTCTCAACACCCCCCAGTTGTCAGCTACTAACAGTGTTATACCAATGTAGTGACTCCCCAATACTCCCTGCACCCCCTTGAATTTCCCAGCAGCCCCCAGTTGTCAGCTACTAACAGTGTTATACCAATTTAGTGACTCCCCAATACTCCTTGCACCCCCCTGAATTTCCCAACACCCCCCGTTGTCAGCTAACAGTGTTATATCAATTTAGTTACACCCCCAATACCCCTTGCACCTCCCTGAATTTCCCGACACCCCCCCCAGTTGTCAGCTAGTAACAGTGTTATACCAAATTAGTGAGTACCTCCTACACCCCTCAAACCTCTTCCTACACCCCCCCCCAACCTCCCCTAATTTCAAGTCCTGTGGAGAATACTGCTCCAGGGTTGTTCTCTCTCTCTTCCTGAGCCCCTGCTAGGTGCTCTGTTTCTTCCCCCTGACCACTGGGACCCATCCCTTGGCTTTGCTTTAGCCCCTTGCTTGCCCCCCACTTTGTGTCCTTGTCTTCCTGTGGGGTGCACTTGGCTTTCCCTCCCCACAGGGTTGTTCCCATGCTGGGCCTCCCTGCTGACTGCTCCCCAGCTGGCTGCCTCTTGAGCTCTTTTCTCTGTGTTGCTCCTAACAGACACCCCCCCCCCACTTCCTTCTTCCATTCTGCAATCTTTCCTGTTTCCCCCCCATTGCTGGGATTGTCATTCAGGCAGCCGCTGTCATGCTTAACTGTCTCTGGTTGGTATTGCCCCATAACTAGTGCCTCCTTTCCTGCCACCCCTCACCTCCATGCAATCTGCCCCCTCCCTGCCCTATTCTCCAGTTCCTGCACTTCCCCCTACGGAGTTATAGTTTCTTACCTCTACCTAGGCAATCTGGGATTCCCCTTCCAATGATTTAAATCCCTGGCAGTGAAATTCATCCTCCTTTCTGGGATAAAATCCTGCTTCGTGGGGTTACCCCCTTCATCTCAATGAACTGACTTGTAATTCTTTATGGTGGCATAGCTGGTGTGATGGCTTTTCACCCCCCCCCCCCCCCAAATGCCACTGAAAGTGACAGCCCAGGGCAAAAAGAAATCCCCAGAGCTGGGCCTGGAGACAAGAATTATTCTTTTGTCTCTAATTTCCTTCAAGGTGCTGGGTGGAAGAGGCTGTTGTGATCGTGATTCTTGTGTTGACATTTCTAGCTATTGCTTTGGATAAATTCTGCCTCCACTCATCAGTCTTCCAGACTTCAGAAGAGCCTGTTCTTTGTGATGTGATCTGCAGCCAGTCTCTTGCTGCCGCAGCCAAATTTCACTGTCTTTTTCAAAAGAGAAAACTGAAAGGGTTGCATGAAGCCTTAATTGTCTCTGTAAAGCTAGGGAGGAGGGACTCTGTCCTGGGAGTACTGGGAGATGGACAAAGCAGGTTTTCCAGACAACTGGGCTACAGACTTACAAGCACTGGTATTCGTTATTCAAACAGCTATGGATTATTATTGAACTCAGTCAAGCAGCAACCAGGGCATGTCTGGTCTATTTTGGTTACAAGAGAATCTCTTTATTCCTGAGGAGAATCTTTTTTTTTCCCTCTCCTCCTTCAAACAGCTGATTAGGATCATCTCTGAGAATCCACTTGAGTCTGCATTGCCAACGATGACTAGCTCAATCGCGTTTGTGTTCATGCATTCGAGAAGGGAGAAGCTGACGTGTTGGATACGATTGCACCAGGTACACAGCAATCTGACCTTCTGTTTCCAATGCCTCCTCATAATCCCCCGGAAATATATTTGTGTGAGTGAGTGAGAACAGACAGAGAGGTGGTGGTCCCAGGGAAAGATACTGCATTGATTTGGAGACCAGAAACCAAAGTCCTGGGAATATTTCTTTAGCAGGTACAGTGGCAATATAAGCATGTCCTATGCTTTGCTTCAATCCTAATTTTAATATTAACCATTAATGACTTGTCAGTTCTGACAGTTTTGTATGCCAGTCAGTCATTGACTTTTCTGCTGTGAAACTGTTTAATGTTGGATCTTGATACAGATAACTTCTTTTTGGAACTGGATCAACACCCCTCCCAACTCGTTTTATGAACCTCAGATAATATCTCTGTCGTTAATGTCCAGGACTGAATTTGAATGGCCTAGATGTGGGGGGATTTGTAGACTATTAACAATCGACTGAGTCATCCCATGCTTTGTAAATGCTTAAAAGGATGACTTAATTATGTGAGGCCACTGGCCTTCAGAGAGGCAATTTTTATTAACATTAAATTTTCATGGTGTACTATATATCAGCAGATCTGTTTGTTTTTTTTTGCAGAATATGCTCCAAGCTGATAGTTCTGTAGGTTTTACATTCAAATGGTCTATATATATTACCCTATTAATTCATTCACCTTCTGGTATATAGGCATAAATAATACTTTGCACTCGTACCTTTTTCTGTCTGTGGCTCTCAAAGCACTCTTACCAATGGTAGGACTTGAGGAACTGACGGGTGAATTATTTTTGCCTGAAGTCACAGAGCAAGTCAGTGGCAGAACAGGGGACAGGACCTGGGAGTCCTTCCTTCCAGCCCCTTCTCAGGTCACTCTGCCCTCTTGTCTTAGTGGCCTTGATAATGTCTAGGAAAGCTTGTGCGTTTCACCTCCTCTGGTTTTATAAGCTGTGCAATGGGCTATTTTTATATTACCCTTTGTGCTGCAAACTGTGAGCCAGATCTAGTAACGATGATTGTAGTCAGTGGTTCACATAGATGCAAAGAGCCTGCTGAGTGGATCTAGCTGCAGGGTGACGACCTGAGTCTGCAGTTTCCATTTGATAGAAAACTCCAACAAGTAGATTGACTTCTCTTCTGAAAAATCTGAATGTGACTGTAATAGAAACTCCATTCCTGTGGGCCTTAGATCGCTGCTGAAATTTGCGCCTCCATGTTTAGAACAGCAGGAGGTAAGATACTTCTGTCAGTCTGAGGCATTTTAACAGTTAAAGCAAGTTCTTTTCCCAGGTCTTGCAGTAGCTTTGGGCAGATCACTTCACCTCTTGGTTCCAATATTGATAACTTAGGGTATTCTTGTTAAAATGGGGGGGGGGGGGGGCTTTCTCTAGGGGCAGGCTGTACCATGGCTGCCGGCCTGCAGAGTTTCTTCCTCTGAAATGTTTGGTATTGATCCTTGTTTGAGACAAGCAACTGCTCTAGATAGGAATTGCCAGAGTACATTACACCATTGAACCCTGGGGTTTTCTACGTTTTACATTCTATAGCGGTACAGTTGCAGTGTGGACATGATCTAAGCTGACAAGAAAGGTTCTCCTGTTGGTGTGGTAATCCACCTCACCAAGAGAGGGGTATTCTTCCATTGACTCAGCACAATCTGTACTACAGTTATTAATGTAATTACATTGCTCATGCATGTGGATTTTTCTTATGTTGCGTAGCTGGGTCAAGCTAACTTTTTAGTAGAGGTCAGACTTTGATTTATCTCTGTTAAAAAGAGGTGGTGTTTGCAAAGTGTATGGAGATGAGAGAGCTTGAGAAGGGCAATTATTTTTGAAGCAGTTTTAAGAGTTGCAGGTTGATTGTGTTGCAGCTGCAGTTAAATGTGTTATGGTGGGTATCTAAGTTTGTTTTTTGAGATGATCTGACTTGTTTCATAATTTTGTTTAGCCTGGGTATTAAGGTCCCCTTTCCAAAGGAGCTGAATCCCTGCAGCTTTTCATTGACCTCTGTGCTACTCTGGCTCTCACAGCACCTCTGAAAGTCAGGCCACAAAAATTTTAATATGGAAAAATTAACATAAAAATATGTAACTGTATTTAATTATTTTTCAATGCTACAGACCTACAAGCCAGCATATGATTTCCTTTATGATCTTGGCAAAATTGCTTCTGTTTCTGCCCTTCCAGCATTGGGTACATGCTTCAGAGTGGGGTAGGATGAATAAAGTACTTGAGTCTCATGGAGACTGCTGCAGAAGGACAGAGCATGAGTAGTTTGCATCCAAAATCTCTGTTAATAGATCTTTGTTCAAGGAGCTTGCTGCTTCATTAACCCTTAATACAATTATGGAGTAGTGATTTATTAGAAGTCATTTTTGTAATATCTTTGATATCATTGTTTTTTGCTGCACATCCTGCAGAATGGATCAGTTTTAATCCAAATTCAGGAGAAGCACTTTGTTCGGGTTACAGGAGCCCTAGACTTCTTACTGTTTAAGTAACTCAGCATTGGCTGAATCAAATCTGGCATGAAATGAAGCCTTGTAAAATCGTGAAGGGATATTGAGTGCTTATAACCCAAGAATTTTTTAGTCCAGACTGGGGCAGAAACCTCAGCCCCTATTGTCAAACTATTTGGAACTCTGTCTTAATCTGAGGTGCATTATTATGGCAAACTTGCAAAATCAGGCACTGTGCTTTTGCTGAAATGGATTTTATGAGGTACTTGATGGTGAATCTCTAAGTGGGATCAAGCCACTGGTGAACAGTCTCAGGTTAGCTGATACTCTGCCTGGCTCCTATAATATAGCATAAAACCCCTGTCCAGTTATTGATTGAGGAAAAGCAGCTATTGGGCAGGTGCATTAGAGTTTTGATGTATGTGTGTGACCCTATTGATTCAGTGGGAAAAGAGCTGGATTAATTTTACATGGTAGCCACAGATCTATCAACTATGGGTTTCCTTTGACCTTGACGAGATGTGCCACAAAGGCTCAGAAGAAGCAGTGATGACACACGGACTATAATCCCTGTATTAAGGAGTCCCTGAGTACCCGTTGACAGTCCATCTTGTACTTTTCCTTTCATATGTTTTACATATTTTTACTCCAAAAATGCAGGCTAGTGGTTAGAGTTGAGGGGGCTAGGTGATGGGACTCCTGGTTGCCAGCACCAGCTTTACTGCTGTCTCTCATGGGTACTTAGCACCACTGCTGCTGCTCCATGAATGCTTTTGTTGGGTATCATGGAAGAATCTGTCCCTCTTTTCTGGAGATTAATAGAGAAAACATATAAACCTGACAGCTCTCACAATGCAGCTAGTTCCAGATAACCACGCTCCTCTTTTCAGCATCTAGCCTGCACCTCACAGGTGCCACAGCTTGGGTCATACTTTGTAGAACCATGTACTGTGACACCAGTTGGTTTGCAGGTCAGATACAGAAATGAGGAGATGGTTGCCTGGAATTAGTTACCAAAGAGTTTGATAAATTAATTATGTACGTAAGTGCTTTGCTGGATGAGGGCCAGAGGCAGGATGAAGACTCTAATACTACCCTCCTGTGCACATTCACACCACCACAGGTAGCATTGAAAACCTTTCTCTGTGCATCTCCTGGCCCCCAGAACAGCTGCCCTTCATTTTGTCTCCTTAGTGACTTCCCATCTCTCATCAAATCTCAACCAAAAAAAATTTCATCTTTCTTGTGCCTCTTAATGTTCCTCTTTCTGCTATTCATTATTTAAACTTGTTATTAGGCTTGAAAGGGTTAGATTTTTATTAGCAAACGTCAGTCTCATCCTACCTACCCAAACTGATGGAAAAAATATCTCCATTGATGACGATAGAGATTGACAGATTGGCAAAGTACGTATAACATTGCTTGTGAACTTATTAGATTTTGAGTTAAGGCTAAGTACTTTGTTTTGAAATGTGAAGTTGACTTTTTGTGTTTTAGCTGTTGTAAAGTTGTAGCTTTCTGAATCTCAGAATCTACCCATCACTAAATAATTGTCTGACCCCCTCCCATAATTTCTCACAACTGTGAAGATTTAAGTTACTGAAAATGGGGAATAGTGCTTAAAACCCATAGTTTTGTGCAACTCCTTATATTTAAATTATAAAAGCTGTAAAAAAAAATCTTAAATAAACATTATCTATTGAAAGTATAAGAGGATAAAAACCAAATTCTGCCAAGCCTATTTGTTCTGTAAAGTTTTTTTTTTTTCGTTTCTTTGTTTTGAGGGTACAGTTTGTGTGAAAAACACAGAACTGAAAACGTTTTGTTTTAGAACAGGGTACAGCCTTAAGGGCAGAGTCTGTCCTTGAGTGTGTCTGGATTTTGGAGGGAGTGAGACATATATATTGTGTACAGGTTTAATCCAGTTCAGCCAGGTGTGAAAATGGATGGCAATCCATCTGTGCTGATGCTGAGAGAATTTTTCTCCTACTAAAGAGTTTCTTACTTGAAAGAGAGAGAGACATTCTCATATAGAAATAGTTGATACTGATCCTTGTTTAAATGCTGTTTATAGCAGTCTACTGCAGCCTCCCTATGTGATCTTGGGCTAGTCACATCCATGTGTGCCTCAGTTCCCTATCCTTTAAGGTAAGAATAACACCCTGCAGGGAAGGTTGCAAGGGTTAAAATTTGTAAAGCACTTTGAATTCTAGTGAGAACTGCAGTGGTAGTGCAGAGTGATGATATAGTGAAGGCAGGGCTGAAAATAAAGTCTTGATTTAGTTTATATTGAAATTTGTTTTATTCCTCCACCTCCCCCTATCCTGGTTAGTGTGTCCTGAAAAATGTGTGGAGCTGGAGGGAACTGCAGTAAATCATGAATGCAGAGCAAAACAAAAAGCAACACTGTGTAATAGAGACCAGATGTTTTATTGACTCTCCATCCTGTATTTCTGTTTGCTTGCCAGTCCTAATACGTCAGTGCTAATAGTCTTTATTCAAGTCAGGCAGGAGCAGAACAATTTTTTTAAAATGCCACCCCGTCTGTTCCTGTAGATCTCCCTCAGCTCTTACAAGGAGTCGCCAAACACAATGCAATTGTATGATTTTGTTAACTCTTCACTGCTTCAGGTATGAAATTCCGTATTACTGAGGACTGTCATTTATTTTGTGCTTTGTTGCTGACCGGTTCAGAATTGTGGGTGAAGAAAGAACTGCATAAATTCAGTGCAAGCGGTGGTTTTCAAACTTTTTTTCTTTGAGACCCAGTTGAAAAAAAAATCATTTATGCCTGCAACCCAACAATTACGTCTTTCAGCAGTGCATTCCAGTCTTTTGGTGGCGGCAGTAGCAGCGTGTACCACAGCACAGTGCCTGAGAGTCTGCGACCCAGTACTGGGTCCTGACCTGCGGTTTGAAAACCACCGTACTCCCATTTTGTAAGTTCCCCTCTCTTCAAAGCATTGGATGAAGTGGGATTTTCTCCCACAAAAGCTCATGCAATAAATACATTTGTTAGTCTTTTAAGTGCCACAGGACTCCTTGTTTGTGTTGGATTTGGCTCTCACAGTTCTCTAATCCAAGTTTTAACCCACTGGACGGGGTGTAAGTCTTTCACCGTCTTTCGCCCTTTATTGCTGAATTGATACCACTAAAAGTAGTGCCTCTTGTGTTGTTCCTGAGCAAGCATTGCTTCCTAAAGGGAAGGCTTTTGGGTGCATGTGGGGGGAATAAAGGATTTGATGAATTCTCTTGGGCTTTGCAGCTGCTGCATCTTGAGATTTACACGTGGTGGAAGCGCACTTGTGCTTTGATGAGATACATAAAACTGTGTTCAGGGTGACACATGGCATGTAGTGGCCTAAGTCATGGAAGCTTTAGGGGGAGTTTACAGCTCAGCATTTCAGTGTGATCCTTTTCTTGTTTCTAACATGTCTGGAACACAACACAGCTGTTCTGTGCAGCTTGAGTAAGTTAAAGAGAAAATCTTAAACATTTCTTTTTCTAATAAGATACAATGAGTCAGGATACCCTGCAATTTTAAATCTCTTTAATCAGGGGCCATTTTATGGCTTGGGGAAAGAAGTACTGAAAAGGTGGAAAAGTGCTTCCTTACCTGGATCTGTTGCTAGATGCTCTATTTTACTTTCTTCCAGTTCTTTTGCTGACTGTGTTGCAGAGCTAGGAGGAATAATAAATCTTACCCTGTTATGTCTAATGCTGACCTTTGTTGTTTTATTTATAGTACAGTGTCTTCCATTGTGCTAGGTGCTGTATGTACATATAATAAAAGACCATTCCTGTTCTGGAGTGCAGAATAGTCAAGATAGTTTTTCAGACATCCTACTAGAGATGAAGGCGTTTGCTCAGGGTCGCACGCAGCTGGGAACTGAGCCCAGCTCTCTTGAGCTTCAGTCCAACATCTTAACCCCATGGCCATGCTTGCTTCCATATATGTAAGTTTAAAACAAGTGTGTAGGAAGACACTTGTTTAATTGGATCCCTGTAATATGTTTCCTCTGCAGCCTAATGAGAAACTTGTCAAAAACATTTCTCTCTATCGAATAGAACAGAGAGACTGTGACTACAAAAGTCCTCTGTGACTGTATGTTAGATTTGTTATATTAGTCAGGGATGACTTGTCAGCATGGTATAAAAGATACTTTTGCACCTGCCATGTGGCTAATGATCTGGGGTTGGGCTTTAAGGAATACCACAGGTGGTTGGTTTGTTTGTTTGTTTTTTATTTAGTCTGTTTTTGTCATCCCAATTGACTTGATGTTAACATTTTAAGGCTTCTGTCTTGTGGAATTGTTTTGGAATTGCTTCTCTCAGTTGTAGGCAGACTGAAATAAATACCTACTGTTGTACCACAGTCTTAGACCTTTGAAATACACACTGGAGGAAGACTTCTGCTTTGTCCATGTATCACTAGTGTTAAATTTTCATGGGACAGAAGAGAGCCAATTGAGGGGGAAAATAACTTTCTTCTTTTTTCCAGATGTTTAGTAGCTAAATACCACAAATATTCAAAGCAAGCGGGGGATGCACCGAATGAAGAGGTGGACACAGAGCTTAAAAATGCTATTTGTGTTGTTTCTGTTCAGAAGTGAAAGAAGCAGTTACATTGCTTCAAATTGCTAGAAAGTTTTAAAAGACTTTGAGTGTTGGTGAAGCTTCATTTATCCAGAACTTAGAAGTAGAGCGGCTCTGTTTAAAAGAGGAGAAAATCTTTATTTCACAGAAATACAGAAACTAATGCATTCAGCTCCCTACTCTGCCAAGGATTTCCTCTCTGAGAAGACACTATCTACACAATGAGAAAAATAGTTCTTCCCTCCTTATGGGTTGCTGAGGATAAGTGTGGACTCTGAGAATGAGCTCCTAATTAAAGGAACCTAACAACTGCCATAGATAGGAAATCTCCCCAACAGCCCTTGGATGTTGTCCTCATTACACAGGTGAGGAAACAGAAGTACAGAAAGTAGAAAGGACTCTCCCTATGCCAGTGACGCACCACTGGATCAAGTTTTTATCTCTTAGATAGATGTTCAGCTTTGGTTGGACAGTTGCATAGTAAAGAATCAGCTTTACAAAAACTTATGTATAAGGCTCTTTCATTAGTTTGTTTCAGGATTATCTTCTGAATTGACAGATAGAAAAAGGCTTTTTTTCCACCTCTTAAAGGTGGGTAAGGAAAGGAAGAATAGGTCTTCTGGCAGCGAGTGGAAGTAACCATGTGTTTGCTTGTCTTCAAGTGTTTTAGACTATGGGTTAGCCGATAAACATGGCATTCACTCATAAATAAAACAAGTAACTAAATTAGCAGAGAAGTGTCTTGCCCTCTGCACTGTCAATATGGATTTCATAGGCTGTAAATGTTGAGTTGGGTCAGATTGTGAACGAATAGCCTGAAAACTGTTCAGTGAATTCTTTCCACAGTAAATAACATACCATATTTGTATGTGAATGGAGGGAGGGGGAAGAGAGAGCAGTAAGAGTCCTACTGAAATGGTTATATATTTGAAAAAGGTTTAGTTGTGGAGTGAGCTATCTTGTATAGTATAAGACAGGAAAGTGATTAGAACTCCAGTAACAAATTTGTATTAAAAGGAATATCAGTTTAAAAAAAAAAATTTTCCACTTGGCCCTGGGTTTACTTTTTTCTGGCTGACCGTAGGGTATGTTGACAAGGTCCAAAGGGGTAGACATGTTAGTCTAGTTCAGCAAAACAAACGAGCCCTGTGGCACTTTTAAAGACTAATGAATTTATTTATTGAATGAGTTTTTGTGGGAGAAAATCCCACTTTGTCAGACACTTGAAGACGGAAGAGCTTACAGATGGGAGGAAAATAGATGCAGGGAGGTGTAAGTCAGGGGGTCAGGTCAAACTGTTACTGCAAATCAAAGCAGTTGTTTAGATTCAAACAGTGGGGAAAGTGGCATATAAAGGAAAGTGAGGTCAAATCACCTGTTGTAATAGGCGAATTCCTGGTGTTCCCTATTTAACCCTAAGGCAGTGGTGTCAAATCTGCATATGAATTCCAGTTCTCTTTGAAGCTTTGGATGTGTAGGATATGTTGCTGTTGATGGCAAAAGCAGGAAGTGCTTCCAACTCTTGGTTAAGACTTTCTTATGACAAATATTAAAAAATGAAAGTGGATTGTAGGGGGAGGGATGTAGCCCAGGCATCTGAGTATGGGACTTGGAGCAGGAATTTTTGTTCTAATTGTAGTTCTGGCAGGACTTGTCCTTTGCCCTTGAGTGAGGCACTTAGCTCAATTTCTCAGGGCAATGCACTTACCTACCTTGCAGGAGTGTCATGTAAATTAACGTTCAAAGCACTAGGTAAGCACTGTCACAAGGGGAAGCTGAAATGATAAAAGCCAAGTGGGGAGAGATTTATTATACTCTAGCTATGAACAAAGCACTTTGGATACACCCAGCTGGGTGTATAAAGCCACAATCCCTTAATGGCTACATAACCTTGCAAAATTCTTTTAGTATATGGTGAATGGAGTTTCCTGGTTATATTTTCCTTTGCATGTTGTAACGCCAGACTGTAGAAAGGGCCCTGAGAAACAATGTAAAAGCCAAATATAATCTACTTTAAGATAAACAGTATCACTGTAAACAGAATGTGCAGTAGAAGCACCAACATACGTGCCATTCCTGTCCAGACAAGATCATAGTTTAAAAAAATGTTTACCCCCTGATTGTCTTAACTCTATTCTCTGAGGTACATCCCAAAATTAGTGTACCATGTGCACTCCACCTGGCAGGCTCTGCAACAGGTTAATAGGCAGATGGTCTCTCTCCCCTTCCCATACTGGTGCCACTGACCAGCTTTTGTGTTGCTTTGTTTTCAGCTTTGAACAGAGCAGACCTGCCGCTGCTATGGGTGATGCTGTTGTGGATGCAGCCCCTGGGACAGCTTTGGCTCCATCGTCCAGCCCAGTGCTGCAGGGAAATGGAGGGACTCCTCTCAGCATCATCAGAGAAGGTGTTGGGGAGATGGCGGTTATCGACCCTGAGGTGGCAAAAAAAGCTTGTGAAGAGGTCCTGGAGAAAGTCAAGCTGATGCACGGGGTCTCCTCGGACAGTGTGGCTAAGTCAGATGATGGCAATGAAACAGAAAGCACTCCACGCAGCAACCTGGAACTAGCCAATGGAGATGTTGGAGATGGCTGTGAAATTAAATGTTTGGATAATCCACCCAACACACCCTCCAGGATCCAGGAGGAGGATGAGAGCCCAGCTAACACAGTGAAAAGTGCCCGGAAGCGGCAGAAGAACAACTCCGCTAAGCAGTCCTGGCTGCTTCGGCTCTTTGAATCCAAACTCTTTGATATCTCCATGGCCATTTCATACTTGTACAATTCAAAAGAGCCCGGGGTACAGGCTTACATTGGAAATAGGTTGTTTTGCTTCAGGAATGAGGATGTGGACTTCTACCTGCCGCAGCTGCTAAACATGTACATCCACATGGATGAAGATGTTGGCGATGCTATCAAACCCTACATCGTTCATCGCTGCCGGCAAAGCATCAACTTCTCCCTCCAGTGTGCCCTGCTGCTGGGTGCCTACTCCTCAGACATGCACATCTCAACTCAGCGACACTCCCGTGGGACCAAGCTGCGGAAGCTCATCCTCTCTGATGAACTGAAGCCGGCTCACAAAAAGAGGGAGCTGCCGTCTCTGAGCCCGGCACCAGACATGGGGCTGTCACCTTCCAAAAGGACTCACCAGAGGTCCAAGTCAGATGCTACTGTGAGCATCAGCCTGAGCAGCAATTTGAAACGGACCGCCAGCAATCCAAAAGTTGAGAGTGAGGATGAGGTAATGTTGGAGTCTCTTTAAAATGTAGCCTGTCTGTGAAAGGTGTGTCCACAAAAGTATATATGTCTTGTAATTTTTCCTTTGCTAGTGATTTTATATTAACCGGTGCAAATAGTGTATATTTTTACTTTCTTTTCCTGAGCAACGTGGCATTATGTGTGGTAGTCGTGGTGGGAAAGCACAGAGTCTATTCTTGCAGGAAGTCTTGACTATAATGAAAGAAAATACTTTGCCCTTTGCCAGTCCTTTTTATCTGAAGGTCCTAGAGGCGCCTTTGTGAAGATGGGTGAGTATTGCTTCCCTACTTTGATAGGGAAGCTAGGAAAGGAAGGTTGACCTTGTCATTAAGGCAGTGGGCTGGGATTCCAGAGCTCTAGATTCCTTTCCCAAGCCACAGATTTCTTCTACAACTTGGGCAAGTCATTTAATTTCCATCTTGGTTTTGCCGGTTGGTAAAAATAGAGACGACTGTTTCCCACCTCATATGGTTCTTGGAAAGATAAACTTATTGTTATTTATGAAGTGCTCCTATTCAACAGGGCTGCATCCCTATAAGTAGGTAGATAGTTAACTTACATAGCGATTTAATGCTAGAGATAAGAATAGTTCCTATTCCTCAACCCTGAGTCCTAGCAGGGTTGCTCGTATTACAGGAAAGTCCTCTATAAATTTAGCAGATATCTAGAGAAATGCTTTATGCCTGTTAACAATAGCTACTGTATGTGGTTTCATGGCCATTGTTCACATGAATGAGTCTCTTAGTGATCAGTCTTTTCTCTGATAAATTGGTTAATAAATATGATCAGCACATCTATAAAACACAGCTGGACACTTGTCTTTGGTTCCGTGTTCCCAAAAGATTTTGTTTTAAATTAGCCCGTTAGGGCACTGGTTTTCAAATCATGGGTTGGGACCCAGTACTGGGTCACAGAGCCTCAGATGCTGGTTTGTGGCACACCTTGCTCCACTGCAGAAAGACTAGCATTGTTCAAAGATGCAGTTGTTGGGTCTTGGGCATAAATTGTTTTTTCCAACTGGGTCCTGAGGGAAAAAGTATGAAAACCACTGCATTAGGGGATGCTGCTTGGCTCCCTTAGGACCTCATCAGGTGAAGAACATGAATATGAAATTGCTGCCTTGATTGTAAAGTACAGAATTAATATTTCAGGCCTCTGCTGAACTGTCATTCCTTGTCTCCCTCCTTGGCATCAAGGAAGTTGTAGGGATTCAGAGCAGAGTTCATATCCATAATCGTGGGGATGCATCTAAGTGACTCTATTGGGTAGGGGAAGAAGAGTCACCCAATTTCAGCATGGAGGGCTTGTCCTTCATGGTACCCTCTGAGAAGAATTTCGTCAAAATATTAAAAAATAATTTGGTGCAAGACAAAACTGCCTGTGTGCAGATAAGCTCAGACAACTCCACAGCTTCCTTTCACTCTTTTTTTTTTTTTTTTCACTTTCTAGAATTAATGTCTGATGCAAATGCCCTCCTTGCTTTTGAGAAGAGAGTAGTGGCAGCCATGGCATTTTTGTATTTGGCTGACTTTTTGCACAGTTGCCTCTTGTAATGAGACCTTCTTTAACTGATCCTCCTTTCCCCGCCCTGGCCATTAAACACAGGGAAATTAAACTGTATGCTGGAAGATTAGGCTGTGTGTGAAGCACTGCCAGTTTGCAGTGATAAACAACATTAAATAACTAAGTCTGACTTGTATGCACATGTCCATTTCCCTGTCATGCTTCTTCCAGTCCTGAATAGCTCTCACAGGCTTCATGACTGACTTGGTGAAACTGAGGGGCAGCCGTATTAGTCTAGCTCAGCAAAACAAACAAGGAGTCCTGTGGCACTTTTGAAGACCAGCACGTTTATTTATTGCATGAGCTTTCATGGGAGAAAATCCCACTTCAATCTGCAAGTGTCTGACAAAGTGGGATTTTCTCCCACGAAAGCTCATGCAATAAATAAATGTTAGTCTTTAAAAGTCCCACAGGAGACAGGACTCTGTGCTTGTTTTGACGAAACTGGTTATTTAAGGGCAGAAAATATCTGCATGTATGTGAGGATTTCATGTGGTCTTTGCAACCATATTGTTGCCTCTACAGAGCGCTTTGTCTGTTTGTCAGCGGGTACTGTGTTTATTTCTGAGGCACTCACTTGAGCTACCTCTCTTACAAAAGAAATCTACACACGTCTATGTCCATTTCACAGGTCCAATAGATATTCTTTCGGTACAAAAAGATAAAGCTGTATCCTTGGCTTTTGAGGGCAGGAAAAATGATCTGTTCTCCACATGTTCTTTTGGAAACTAAGGCAATGAGAAGTGCAGCTGTTGTTTCTAGTGCTAGAGTATTAGCTCTCAGATCTGCACTCTATCCCTCCCCATCCTCTCTCCAGCTACGATCAAGACATTGGAGAGGAGCAATGCATCACATCCTCTCTATTAACTCAAGCAGTTGAAACACTCCCTTGGGGTAGTGAGTCATCTAACCAGAAGGGATGGTGTAACAGACAGAGAATTCAGCTTGTTGCACCTATTCATCACTCCACAGGTTCAAATCAAAGCAGGGCTGACTCAGCCTTTCATCTTTCCATGATACACACACATTGATTCCATGTGGCTCACTCTGGATGTATGTTTGTTTGCCTCTCTTTCAGAGGAGACCTTGAAAACCAAGTTCATCTCTTCTCTGTCTAGACTCTAGAGATCTTGTGGCTGTTGTTGTAACAGCAGGGAGTTCAGCTGACATCTTTGGCTAATGACTCCCCCATCCTCTCTGTTGGGGAGTCTGTTTTGTGAATCGGGGTGGGGGAGTGCATAATTCTTGTGTATAAAAAATTATGTAAGCTTTTTAGGAAACCTTGAAAAGTGAGATTCTGCAGAACCGTGAAATGTTAATGATGTCAGCTGAACACAGCCTGGCTGACTAGTGGTTAAAAATGTCCTGTGTTCCTCAGCCCACAAATTCACAGGTCATGTGCCAAGGGGAAAGTACCATGTGGCAGGGTAAATGGATGTTTCATGTCCCTGGCAGTTCACTGCTTGGTATAAAACAGCTGGCTGACAGAAAGCTGGACACGTGGAGGTCTCCTTAGCTCATACTGGCTGCAGCTGCTCGCATAATGGAAACTGAAGCTTTCGTCCATAATTTATGTAAAGCTGCACTGAGAAGAGTTTTGCTTGGCAAGGTTTAAAGCATATTTTGGTCCAGAGGCCACACAAGCCTTTTAAATTGTATATGGCAATAGAGGAGGCTTCGGCTCTCCAGACACTCTAAAAACTTTCCCAGATTCAAAATATTCAAGAAGCTCGTCAAGGTCCACCGTTTGCTGTTTAGCTTCTTAGGAACATTGTTGTTTGATGTTTAAAATGGCTGAACTCCTGTGGAAAACAGTGCTTGGGCAGATTTCGGGTGGTCTTGAGGCAGCTTGTCAATGCTAAGTCATTCTCAGATACTACTCTTCTGCACTTGGGAAAGTGTCAGACTGTGGCAGATAAGATGTCTGTAAGTCGTCTTTTTTTCCCCCCTCACTTTCCTGTGTTCTTTGGCGTGAAGGGCCCTGCCCTGCAAATGTAAGTAGGTGCTAATTTGCACAGTGCTTTCCATGGCTTCTGGGAAGCAGGGAATAGCTGCAGTTTGGTGTCCTCCATCTAGACCCTCAACATACACAGGGTGCAGGGTCCTCTAGAACAGGTCTCGCCAGATCTGTTTCTAGTTGTCATGGTGACCAGTTTTGGTAGCCTGTCACCTAGCTCCACTGCGGAAATGTAATGGAGGAGCACCCTCTGGCGATCAGAAGTAAAAATTGCTGGCAGCAAGCTGTGAGCCAGTTTTGTCCACCACTGCTTTAGAGTCCTGACACTGGCCAAGGAGGCCCCTATACAGAAGGATCTCAGGGTTGTGTCCAGCCTCTTTGTGCTGCAAGAATGGCACAGGGCATTAGCTTAAGTGAGCACTGGGGCTTTCATTGCCCCAGTGAATTGTTGCTATTCTTACAGCTGTTCGAAGAACTTTACTGAGTGCCTCGAAGCATTGACCATGTGGGTGAACGGGGGTGCTGCAAAGTCTCCACCAATGATGTCTTTGTAATTCAGCGTTTGCTGACGTCATTTAACTTGGTCATGCACCATAAGAAGTGTGTGTTTAATTATGCTCCGAAAAGAGTGTCTCTGTCTTTTTCTGACTCCCCAAAATGCTTTCTCTTGAGATTTTGCAGAGCTTGTTTATAAAAATGAAACCTTTGTTTCCTAGGATTAAGAAAAGCAGTGGCTTACTAGGAAGGATCGTGACTGAGCTTCCATACGGTTCTGATCTTATTTATTATGCCTTCATCCAAACATCTGGTCATGCATTGGCATCGGCCTGCTGAAGGCATTCATTAAATACTCAGATTTGTCCTATTTTTATATTTGTAAAATCCTCAGATATGACCAAGGATAAAATATTAAATGTTCAGCAACTAGCATATATTATAATCGGAATACTTCTGTAGTACTATAAACTTTCATCTGCTTTATGAACAGCTACAACCTGCTTGCCGTTTAAGTAAGACAAAGGGAGGACAACAGTTCAGGAGAAGATGGGTCTGTGGATGGAGTGGATTGCTAGATTTATGAGAAAAGTAAATCGTTTCATTAGCTTTAACCTGGTCTTGGAAAACATTTAAACTACAAATAATGGGAATAGACTCACTCCAGCACCACCAAAAAGGCTGTAGGAATCAAGAAGCACTGGAACACTGGGCCGGTAATTGCAGTTTGAATATTAAGGGATTACTCTATATTCAAGGACGATTTTTGCCTTGCTGTTCTTATTTATGCAGTCTTTGATGAGGCACACGTCCCTACTGCTTCAGGTCCACACAGGCCTCTGTAAATGCCTTCAGTTCTGGATTAGGCTAGTTCAGTTTAAAGCAGGTGTTAAATTCCTTTTTTAAAAACCAAGTGCATTCCTTTTAGAGCATAAGTGAGATGAATGTTAGTATAATCCAATTAGTTGCCAGGCAGTCTGATGCCAGCACGCTTCACAGATCTGGTTAGTGCATTTTGAATGAAGGGCTGGGACTGAGAGTATTTCCAAAGCTCAGAGGTATGGTGCTACATCCCAGCTGGTAAAGAAGTATATAGGAGTTAGCACTGAAACACTAGCGATAAGGGATACCTTGATTTTTATGACAAGGCAATTTGGTTTCTTTACATCACTGTAATAAATCACCATTTCTGTCTTTCTCGGGATATGAAACTACTTTCTGTTCCTCTTACGGGCAAGTCTCTGCCTCCTAATGGCTTCCTTTGCTGATGACTAACATGGTATCTTGTGATCATGTGATAGGGGGTTGTGGGGGCATGATGGAAAGTAGACTGCTCCTCTTGCTCCCTGAATATAAAGCACACACCTTGTTAATCAAGTCTTGGAAACATCAAGAAGTCCTGTAATTAGATCTTTATTCCTTCTGTCCTCCTCTGCACTCCATTCTCCTTGCTATTTAACCAGAACTGTGTCTTCCTAGGGGAAAAGGCCTGCTTTCAAGTATTTTTGCCGTGGGCCAGATTGAGCAGATGTAGCTCCCATTGAACACACTGGAATTACACCAGGGATGAATTTGGTCTTTCCCATGCTAACTGAGATGGTCTCGTATTGTTACTGCACGTAATTCTTTCAGTGAAGACCTTCTTGTTCCAGTTGTCATGTCATGCTGCATAGCTTCAGCAATAACCATACAGAAGGTGCATTATTTTAAGTACTTACTAAGTTTCTTTTTAATCCTTGCCTGGTTGTGCAGTCATAAATGAACTTTATGGTGAGTTTTAATGGTATATGTTTTGTCCTGTATTTCTTCCCCTTTAGCTAGTGCATGGGTAATGTAGTAAAAACCTGCAGGATTGAAATGGATAGCATTGTCATTCTGAATCCTTCTTGCTCAGGAACACGCTGGGTTGCTGTCATCCTCTCTGTTCTGGAATCATTTCCTCAGCTGTCCCTATCAAGGTATTTCTGATGCGTTCACAACCCGGGGGGCTCCAGGTGTACCTGGTCCCAGCTCAGATGAGAATCCAACAGTATCGGTATGTGGGCACAGGTTACAGGTACCTGGCAAACTTAATTTTCCACCTGAAGAACTTGAGACCTGGACATATGATAACTTGCTGTAACCTGACTCTAGAAGCAGAAATAGAAGACAGTAGGTGTCCAGTGCTCCATCCATAGAAAGTGGTCTGAAAAACCATTGTTGGAAATGCACAACATAAAATATCCAAGAACATCCTGTAACATGACAGGATTCCTACAGTCTTCCCAGGGAAAAAGCCGTAAGATACAGATGCCCTAAAAATTTCAGAGAGTTGCTGTTATCAGTCTCTTCTCAGTATGTCTCTCCAATGGCGTTTTCCCTTGAGGACTGGCTACAGAAATTCTGCTTGAACAGTCAGGATTGCATGCACCAGAGATGGATTCTCAGCTACTTTTGGTTGAGGAGACTGTTCTTGCCCCCACTCCTTTCTGTTGTCGTGGCTATCACATCCCTTCTGTCACTTGTTTGCAACTGTGGTGTCACCATTTTCTTTTGACAGATCCTTTAGCTTCTGTTATGTCCTGTCCAGAAATAATTTCCTTCTCTTTTATCTCTGCTGGATTAGAGGTGCCAGGGCAGGGCAAGGAAGCAATATGGTGCGCCCTCTGCAAGTTGTGAACCTGCTGACCACTTCTCAGTGCAGACTAATTTACTGATGGGCAAAGTGGCAAGGTTCTTCAACATCTGTAATATTAGCTTTGTAAATTTAGCAGACTGAGGATCAATAACTGTTTTTGATGGAAAAATAAGTGTCATAATAAGAGCTGGCAAGAAGACTTCGTGCCTTGGCTGGAAAATTGTCCTGGCAGTTTCATTAGCACTGGAGTTCACTGTTAGTAGTGGGAAGAAATAGGTTTCTTTTGCATTCTCTTTTCAGCAAGTAGGGTAATTTCAGTGCAACTTGAACATTGTGTGTAAACTGTGCTTGTTTATTCAGCTATGACAATGGTTCTTAAAAACTCCTGGTTACAATTTTTTAAAGAATGTTTACCCCCACCTTGCCTGGTTTTTTCATGAGCTTGAAAATGAGGAATTAACGTCTTGCAGTCTTTTCTGACTCTGTGACTTTTGTACAGGGAGATCTGCTTGCTCCATTTCTGGGAGAAGAGTTGCTGTAGTGACAGCTAATGGAATGATGTCACCACGCTGGCTTGTTGAGTCAGTAAATGTGTCGATTTAACTGCTGAATAAGTTCTCGTCACCAGTTTCCCCTGAGTAGAAAAAAGGTGGGTTTAGGCAGTTCTTTTGGTACGGAAGGTTACAAATGGGTTTGGCCAGAGCTGACTCTGAAGGGAAAGTTATGACTCCACTTATTGGGCATTTCTAGTCTTTTGTACAAGAGCTTAGTGTTTAGTTGCAAATAGTAATTACTGTCTGTGAGCGGAAGCCAGCCTGGCTAACGTCAGCTGATTAAATTCCAATGGAAGTATGCTGGTCTCAGGGCTTATTCAGACCCTGTTTCTTATTCACCCCACTTAAGGCTTTTTATTTTTGGGGAAGGTGGGGTGGTTTGAATTTAGAGTGACGGATGTTGTTCCATCAGCTGCTGTTTCATTTTTGGCTTTGTTTAAATGAAGAAAAGTTCTGTTTTGTTTTCTCACATCCCCTCTGTTAGTCTAATAGGATTTAATTTAAAGATGCAGAGCATTCTTGTTGGTGCCCTTAGGACAGGGTTTGTTGCAAAAGTTTTAAAAAAAAGCTTCTCTTACAAACATGTCTTCATCCGGTTCCATCATGATCTTCTGAGCAGCAAATAGTTTATGGATAGCGTCAATGGTAGTGCTGCATTAACCAGTTCTGTAGCTGATGTTCTGTAGGTCTAGCCTGCTACTCTATAATATTTTGGTACCAGAGGCTTGTCTACCTTGTTTTAGAGTGGGAGGACTCAACTTTTGGTGATCTGAATTCTGCTTAAAGTGAGGGGCTGACAGTGCTGTGTAGATGATCCTCTTCTACTTATCATTTACATATCGTCCTTTGTACATTGAAAACATGCTATGTGTGTAACCCATACAGCTCCTTTGAGAGGTGGGAGAATAAATGTCAGTCTTGGACTCCCTTGCTCAACAACTCTGCCCATCCTTTTGATTTTGCCAGGATAGGATCCCAGCAGAGCTCTACCAGTGCTCTTTGGTCTTGAGCTTGTGTCATCCACTGATATTAAAGTTCTGCTCTTCCACATTAGCTGTTCTGGTATCCCATTATGCTGAGTCTCTGCAGCCCTCTCCCATTCCAGTCTTCTCTTTAGTCCAGTTCTTCCAGTACACTTCACTCTTGACTTCCCATAAGCTCTTTGAGAGAGGGATATTCTTTTTGTTCTGTGTTTGTGTAACATCTAGTATGATGGGATCATGGTCCATGAATCCTGGGCCCCATTGCAATACGGGTAAAATACATATGTTGGCAGACTGATGAGTTGTGGTACTTTAAACTGAGCAGTAATTTGGCTTTTTATGAAGAGAGAGAGAGCTACTTTCAGAGATGAGTTCACACAAGGTCTTTCTGGAATTACAGTGTGTTTTAATAAAAAATAAGTCTGTCCTTGTCTAAAGTTACTAAACGGTATTTTGTCTTAGTATCATGTGACATAATGAGAGAGCTCTTGTGATGAAGGACAGTGCTGTACTTTGTTAGGTTATGCTGCAAAGAAGAGATCCAACTTAAATTCCCCCATCGAGAATGGCAGCAAAGTAACCATTTTGTATGGCTCATTCACTCTTTTGTGCCTGTCCCTCCTCCTCCTGCCACCCACAAGATTTTAACACCCAGAGTACAAAAGGATTCTGATTTCCCCCACCCCCATTCTACATCAGTAAATTCAGGCCATCTGGCTTAACTGGAGTTTTTTCTTAACTAAAGACCTGCCCAAGATTTTACTATGAACTGGGAGATGGTGGTTCTTGGGTCCTCACAGAATTGGCTCCTAATTTAGTTTTCTGCCCATAAACAGAATGATTTCTTATTTGAGCTGGTTCAACTGGTAAGGTAAAAATTTTAATTAGAAAACTCCTAAGTGAATAATAGTTGGGACTGTAGGCTGGCTGCCAAGAGGAAGTATTGAAAAGGACAGTCTGTGCAGCTGGTTAGGAGAGTGTTTGCTTGGTATGGCAAAGAAACTCAGCTTTGGAGTGATACCAGTTTGAAGATAAATGTGCAGGCAGTGATTTTGGTCTTAAGTAGCATAAGCAAAAAGTGGTGGCGGCACTGGAGGATTGTGTAAAATACAAGTCCCTCTGCACTTCATATAAAAATCTAATCTTCTCTGAAGAGTCTGAATCTAAAAACTACTTTTCAGTTGAAAACATTCTCTTTCCTCCCCCCACCTTGCTATCTTAGCATCCATGATTCTTGTTCCCCTTTCCCTTCTAAAACAAATGCACGAGTTTTGCAATGCCTCACAAACACAACATGTGGTTGGTACAACATCAGAGTTCGCATGAACAATAAGAAAGAGGAGGAGGTATGTCTAGACCAGGCGTGGCCAAACTGTAGTTTGGGAGGCACATGTGGCTCTTGAATGAAAAAGTGTGGCTCGCAGAAGAACATCAGCAAATCAATTTAGTAGGTAAAAGTATATGGCTATATGCCTCAGTGCGTCTCTTGAAGATTTAATAATCAACTTGTGTGGCTCGAGTTCCATAAGTTTGGCCACCCGTGGTCTAGACTCTAGGATGTTATGGTGCAGGAGAGAGGGCGTGGGCAGAAGAGCTGAGTTCTCGCCTGCTGTTGCCCATGTGACCCTGGTCATTGAGCTGCTCAGTGTTTCAGTTCCCTGTCTGAAAATTGAGTTGGCCCGTGGGGCCATGCTGTGCTCTTGGTTGGAGCCTCTAGATGCTACCATAGTACAAATAATAATGGTTAGACAGCCACTTCTCTGAAGAAGAAGAGACTGTAATCTGGGAGAAGGTGCTAGAAGTATTCCATATAATAGGGTATCAAGTAAGCTCATTCGGGTTCTTTGAGTAGGTAGTACACAGTTACGAATGTTGTGAGGTCTTTGCATGAGGGATGCCATAGAAGTAAGTTCGATCAGTGCTTTTCAAACTTTTTTTCTTGGGACTGAGTTGAAAAAAATCATCTATGGCTGTGGCCCAGCAATTACATCTTTGAGCAATGCGTTGCAGTCTTGCGGCAGCAGTAGCAGGTGCCGTGATCCAGTACGTGAGGACCTGCAACCCATAGTTTGAAAACCACTGTGTTAAATGAAACCAGGTATGGCTAGCTTTGTGTGTGTACAAAGATCACTTAAGTTATTTTTTTTGTTGTGATAATGACTGTGTTCATTGGGTAGAAAATGTGTGAGTGGTATTCTAAAATTTTGCAAAGCTCTGTGAATGTGAGCCTGATACCATGAAACTGTAACCAGTTCCTTAAAAACAAACTTAGTTTGACTTTTGAATCTCTCCTTGGTGCAGAGAAATACCTTGTGAGCATAATCATAGACTCAGAGTATTAGGATTGGAAGAGACCTCATTAGGTCATCTAGTCCAACCCCTTGCTAAAAGCAGGACCACTCCCACTAAATCATCTGAGCCAAGGTTTTGTCTAACCAGACCTTAAAAGTTTCCAAAGGGGGAGATTCCACCACCTCCCATGATAACCCATTTCCATGCTTCCCCAAATTTCTAGTGAGAGAGTCTCAGGCAAGAGCCATTTATAGTGAATGGGCAAAGGCTGCTAGTGTCCATGAATGTGCTGTGAAGTTTTTTTTTGTTTTTTGTTTTTTTTTTTTAAATAGGAACTTTAGAGAATATAATCTTGAAGGCTTCTTGTTGCCTTGGTGACAAATGTGGAAATTTACCAGTGGTTCGCAGGCTTCACCTTTATACCTCTGAGTTGCTAAGGAGAGGAGTTGGCTTTTGGCCTGCTTTGGAAACACTCATTTCCCTGCTCTTTTGTTTTCTAAAACAATTTCCTGGCAGGCTGCCACAAGGCTACCTGAATGTAGGCTGATACCATTAGCACAAGAAAGGAGAAACTCCGATATTGAATCGAAGCCCCAAGTAATAGCTTGTTCATTGATTGCTGAGCCTGAAGGGCAGATAAATTTCCTCGTCAGCTGTGATGCCCCAAACTGCCTGCTCTGCTAGAATCGACCATCCAGGAATGAACAAACTGCGGGTGCCCCTTTGTGTCCAGAGAATGCAGCCAGGTAGAGATAAGAATGTGAAGGGGATGGGGTGACTTCCTGCTAAGGAGCTGTGGAGCTTTAAATGCCTTTTGTGAGCTTACTTCACCTGAGTAATAAATTGGAGAGGTGAGAGTGAAATCACAGAAACATCACTGAAAGTTGTTCCTGGATTCCTCCTCTTGTCTCCTAAGATGCCAGTGATTATCGTAGAGGAAGTGCTGCTTATTTCATTTTGTGTTCAGGCTTTGTGACAGTTTTTTTTCACCATTTTGTTCTTGGTTGTGGGTTACTGAGAGGGTTTAGACCAGGGGTCTCAAACACGTGGCCCATGGGCCGCATGCGGCCCCTAAAGCTATTTCCTGCGGCCCGCAATGACACAATTGTAACTGATATTTGCAATATGACTGTATGGAAAGGTTTCAATGGTGCGGCCCTTGGGCTACCATACTAATCCTTATGTGGCCGTCTACTGGTCCTCATGCGGCCCTCGTGGTGATTTGAGTTTGAGACCTCTGGTTTAGACCTGCTGCGAAATTTTATGTCCTCCCATCTCATGGTCAGCAGCCCTCTAGAACTGGAGAAGCAAATTCTACCATTTTTCTCGCTGTTTCATATAGTCAAGAGCACTAAAAATGAATGGGGGTAGGAAAGAGCCTGGTGATAAGAGGTTCTGAGATTCTCGAGGTCATGCCTAAAGTCTGTGAGGTTAGAAAAAGCTAATGTTGAATGAGGCATTCTTGTCCAAAAATGCACTGGATTTCTTTGACTAGGGGCACAGCTTTGTGTGTCTCATTTAAATGACATATGCAAACACTTCCATGATCTTTAGTCGGTCAAAGATCCATCAGCTATACCTTGCTATGCCCTTTGTTAGTCAGTGTAGTTACTTCCTCCTTTACTTTCCAGCTGACTGTTACACATTAATATTAGATCGCAGTAAATCTGCCATGCATGATGCCATCAACTGATATATATCAAGCTCCACAGATAATTAGTGCTACAGGAGTCCCACACTGCTTTGTTTTCTGCAGCTGCTGTTCTTTTGTGCCTTGTGGTTTTCAGCCTTCAACACTAGTTTGGAGGCAGAATCGAGATCTTGCTGGCGTACCTGTAAATAAGTTTTCTAACACATCTTCTGGAGGGGAAGATAAATCTTTTGGTTTGTATGTTTGCATATTTGATGTGGTCCTGTGGTTTATGTAGCCAGCTTTGTTGTACCAATGTGAGCTGCAAGGGTGGTCAGTGAAGGGCAATAGCTTAATAATAAAGTAGAAAATAAACTTTGAGGAACTCGACTTGCACTGTGGAGTAACTGTTCCTTCCCTGAACCAGCATTGGCTTCTGTGAGATGGCGCAAACATTTGTTGCATCAGTAAATAAGTCAGGTTACGTTACAATGCAGAAGTGGGCACATTAGCCTTTTATTCCAGTCTGTACTGTGTTTGGGATGTCTTATTTTTAAGATTCTGCACCATGGTCCTTATCGGAGCAGTGACTGAAGTCATTGGATTGTATGACCTTCATCTGATCTTGGTAAAACAGCCATGGGCAAGAAATAAATTCAGTTGCGTCTTACCATTACTCCCTTTAATTACCCTACCTAAGTGTTGACTCTTATCAGCATCCCACTCATGGACTATGCTCTGCCAACCCTGTCTTACCAAACCGGTCCTCTCCCACTTGTGACTCCATTCCTTCTTCTGTCATTCTGCTCCCTTGTGCTTGGAAGAGAGCCCAGTCTAGTAGTCTCCACAAACCTTATTCTTTTCTTTCAAGCCCCTTCTACATCTTCACCTCTTCTGGTAACCCTCCTACTTGTAGCAGGTCAGTCCTGCTCTGCCCTCCTGTCATTTATCTGTTCATTTAACTCATACCGCTTTTGAATTTTTAAAAAAAATCTTGCAGTAAACAAAACACAAGCCAAACAAGGTGCAGTTCCCCTGCTTATATGCTGTGTCATTACTTTTCTGCTTTTGTTTTGGTTGTAGACTATAAAATCTTCAAAGCAGGAAACATGCCCTTTATTGTTTGTTTTTTAAAAAAAGAGAGAGAGACCTACACTAAGGGCACCTATCACTGTTCCCTCTAAGGCGCGCGGCAGCGCGGCCGCGCGCTTAAAAAAATCCTGCCGCGCAGGATTTTCCTGCCCCCGCGCATGGGGCAGTTCAGGGCGGCAGCGTGGCCGCGGGGAGACGCGCCGGAGTGCTGTGTCCGAGCACGAGCCTCACCCCAGCCCCTCGGCCAGAGGAAGAGAGGGTCTGTGGGCTTGGGTCAGCCCTGCCACTCCTCCCTCCCCTCCCTTCCTCGGAGATTGTGGAGGCTCCGCCTCTTCCAGCCGGGGTCTGGCCGTTCGCATGGCCAGCCCCAGCCTCCAGCCCAGGCTCGTGGTTGCCGGCCAGCACCGTGGCCTCCTGCCCCCTGCCCAGCTCTTTGGCCAGTGAAGAGGGCTGGGGGGGGATTTGGGTTTGTCAGGCAGCTGGCAGGGAGAGTGTGTGGGGAGGGGGGAGAAGGGGTCAGGATGGTGGGCTGGGGAGGGCTTGGGGGGGCTGAAAGAGGTGGCATGAAGATGTGGAGCTGGGGGTGGGGTTTAGGAGGGCTGGAATGGGGGCAGGGAGCTTAGGGAGTCGGAATTGGGGCAATTCTTCAGCTTTTTAAACAAGAGGCATGGCAAAGAGTAAGTGCCATTCATATCCTGAAGTTTGAAACTCCTCAAGTGGGAAACAGGGAGTGCATGGTGCCAAAATGTCCCTTCTGTAACTAGATAAAGCTGTGGAGGTGAAAAATCTCTAAAAATCAGTTGTATATTTCCTGAAAGCTAGTGTGGATGTTACTTAAGTGGAGTGACTGAACAGTGAGAGTGTTTGAGCATGTTAACCCCCTGCTTTCAAAGAACCTGGAAGATGTTTTCTCCAAAATCCTGTAACTCACAACAATTCATTACAAAACAAACAAGGAGTCTTGTGGTACTTAAAGACTAACAAATATATTGATTGCATGAGCTTTCATGGGAGAAAACCCCATTTCATCAGATGCTTTGAAGAACAATTCACAGAAATTTTAGAGATGTAACGGAGATATCAGATAAGTACTTGTTTTAAATATAGTAACAGCCAAAAGACTGGGAATCAAAGGAGCCATGAGATTATTCTCTTCACTATGCACCCTAATCTGTCCATCAGAAGAAACCATAATGCATTAAAGTGATGTGGTATTTTGGCAGAGATTTTCTCTTAAGTTGAAATGTAGCCCCAAAATGATGGGGCAGGTAAAGATACAAGGGACTGAAAATAGGCTTTTAAGAAATACTGTAGCCTTATCTTAAAGCAGCTAGAAGCCCATTGTTTTGATTTCAGCTGTGTTTAGCATCCTTTTTGTAGCAGCATTTTCCTGAAAAGGATGCCTGGAATCTTTTTTTTGATTTTTAAAATTTCAATAGAATTTACCCCTCTGGGAGCATCAAGACATCTTAAATGCTGCCAATTTCCAAAGCGGTAGCCATGTTAGTCCATTCCAGGAAAACAAAACAAAACAAGGAGTCTCCCACGAAAGCTCATGCGAAAAATAAATCTTAGTCTTTAAGTGCCACACGACTCCTTGTGTATCTTAAATGCTGTCAGTGATAATTAGCTGTCTTCCGTGTAAACTGTAACTCTGCATGTAGAACACAGGAGATGAGGGTATTAGGCAGAATTGTGACTCCTAGGATCCTGATTGAATATAACTTTGGTCTTGGGTTGTTTGAAAGCCATGGATTAGTTTCTTTTGATTGTATAGCAATTTGGGTAAATTTTAAATAAATTCGGTGATTTTAGTAATAAAAAACAACTTTAAATAGTTTATATTAATTTTTCATTGGTCTAGATTTTTCAATAATTTTTGTTGCACGAGTTTGCACACAAATTTTATTCAGAAAAAGTTTTGCACACGGGTTGAAAATTTTGCACACAAGCCGCCAAACCTTAGAGGGAACATTGGCACCTATAAATAAGATTTTAAAAACTCAGACCCACAGATTTATATAAACAGAGCACAGGTTGATTTGAATGGCTTTCTGTGTGTATGTTTCATAGAAACAGGAAATTCATTGATATAATCTAGAATCTATGCTGATAGTGCACACAGTGAACTGACTTCATTATTGTATCTCTGAATGCTAGATGAGCTATATACACACATTTTGTTTAGTAACTAATTGCCCAAAGAGACCTGTATTTCTTTCAGTCCACTGCACTAGGATTGACACCAGAAGAAAGCCAGATTTGGGACTGAGAGAATTCAGGTATTGTTTGTAATTATTCAATTATCATATTTTTGTCCATGTTGCTTTAAGCTGAACTTTTTTTAATTTAGCAATTTATATAAACACACCTGTTAAGTTATAGTAAAATGTTTTTGGTCAAAGCACAGCTTTTGCCTGAGCTTTAAAAAGCCAACTGGGATTTACCCACACAACACCCATTTGAAATTAGTGGAAGTTGGGTGTATTTAAATCCTACTCAAAGGTTGAGGTTTCCAAAGCTGTCTTTAAAACAGCTTTGAAAAGTACTCATCTGAAATGGTTTCCAGTGAGACCTACACTTCTGGTCCTCAAATGTTATGTGAGACCCTCAAGAAGAGGATTCCTACTGGCTTTTTATTTCATTTCACTGCATTTTAAAAACAATGGCCTAATTCTTACAGCCAGAGTGGTGTTAAAAGGGGCTTTATGATGGAAGGGGCGAAAGTCTTATTGTTTTTAGTTATTTAAGGTAACATTGTCAAAAGCACCTCAATGATTTAGCGGCCTGAATCCCATTTTCTAAAATGACTTAGGCGGTCAGTCAGTGGGACTCTCTTTGTAAACAATTATAGTTACTAAAATATTGTAGATTACACTGAAGTTTTTGTTCATTGAGCAAGGAACTGGGGGTAACCTGGAAACTGATAATACAGTCCCCCCTGCTGTTGGCATGGGGCAGAAGAGACTGCATGAGAGTTGAGTTTGTGTCTGGAATCCTGACCTGCTCTGTTTTTCATCCCTCTTTCAGAGGGTCCTGTTACTCCATGATTCACCCTCTGAATGGGTCTGTAATTGGTATATTTGCTTCAGTTTACACCTGGTTTAAAAAAATCCCATCTATTTAATTTTTGCCAGGATCAAGCAAATATCGCTGTTTCCATTTAACAAAAAAAATTCCGAGCATCCCATCCACTGACTCAACCATATTATAATTTTCATCCTCTTGTTGACTCATCTGGACTCTGTGTATGTCTCAACCCAGGTCACAGTTTTTGGAGCTGGCCCATTGTGTGACTAGAAAGAGTCCAGTGTTAAACTCTGCAACAAAGGTTTTCACTGTAATGTGGAAGAAATGCACGTTATGGCCACAGACTGTAAACAGTCAGCTATTCATACTCTAGTCTGCTTAGCGCCACAGAAATATCTCATTAATATATAATTAAAGTGATTGTTCAGTTCAGTCATTATGGGCTTTCAAAATGGTGAAGTGTTTGAGCTGTGGATAAGAAGCACTGTCTGTTTTAATCAAAATGAAATATGGACCTGATTTTATGAGGTGCATCTCCGTTCCCACTGATCGTGATGGGGAGTGGAGGGATGTTTGGCAGCTATCAGAAATAGGCAAAGCACATTCTCCAGTTTCACTTTAAAGGGATAGATTCCCCTTTTCTGCTCAAAAGAGGAACATGACAAATGACATTCCTGAAAGCCAAGTTTAATGTATGTAGTCTCCTTTCCCCAACCTCCCCTTTTTCTCAAAGACTAGCAGTTTCTGGTGTGCTGGTTATAGATAGTTAACGGAAGACCTTTCTAAGCAGCTGGAAAAGTATCTTGCTTTGTATTGCCGGATGCTGTTCAGTCTAAACCATTTCTGTGCCACATAAAACACTATTTAAACTTCTTTTCTTTTGTAGTGGGATTTTCCCTTTAAATGAGAGCCTATTAATTTACATAAGGCAATTCCTGTCTGATTTTATAAGTCTTAATTTAACTTTTGTTATTTTTTAAAGTACCCTTTGAATAAAAATAAAGAACACATAATATTCCTTCAATGATATTTCTCAATCCTGCTTTACAGACCTCTAAATCTGACACAGACCCTTCTGGAGAGAGCCAGCGCAAAGCTAAAGCACCACTTTTGTCCTACTTAAAACCTCTGCATGGTAGTAATTTCATCCTAACTACCCTGGCTACTTGTGAGAGTACGTTTTTACTGGTTGAAGATTTTTATTTAACTCTAAAGAGATCAGAAATGATTTGGCTGTATGCAGTGCACATTACTAGTTTGCAGTAACTTTGTGGTCACAGGACTTAAGAGCTGCTTTATATGAATCACCTCCAAACTGGTTTTGTTGAATGCTTAAGAAAGCAAACAGTGCATAGGCATCTCCTGCCATGCTTGTTTTAGTTTTAAACACATAAGTCATGGCTAGCAGCTTGCAATGATGTCTAGCACCAGAGTGCCTTTTATAAAAGGGGTAGTGTGGAATAGGAGGAAGGAATCTACCTGTTCTGCTGTTTGGCAAGCAGGGTAAAAGGTGCTGGCATCTGACATCAAATTTCTGAAATAATGAATGTTTTCTGCACCCGATATCTGAACAGTTATAGGAATGGAACCCAGCTTTGCTAGCTGAACTGCAGCTTCTAGATCTTGTGGCACAACAGTGCATTCTTAGGAGAAAACTAGATGTATTGACTATAGAACTTTTTCTGTTATGGGAGGTTGCAGGCAACAATCTTTTTTTCTTAGCTCCTAGCCCAGCCAACCCCCACCTTCTCACAAGTGTTAACTGTACTGAGGTGGGCAGCAGTCCATGTAACAGAATATCAGACACCTTGTTCATTATCTGAAAAATGCCATGTTGGAGATGGGGAACAAGGTATTTCAATTAAAGGCCTTACCGTGCAGAACTTAGCTATGTTGGGAGTGTCATCAGTGCATGTGAGACTGTCTGTGTGCAGATACTGTTTGGTAAGGCCTTTAAAGTGTGTTTTCCAGGGTCTCCAGTGATATACACAGAGATTAGCTTGGCCAGTATCTCAAGTCAGGTCAGTACACAGGTGCAGTAGTTTAACTGATTCTGACTTTATACAGATCTTAGTTAAATTGATGCAATTTGTGTGTGATGCTTTTGAATTGATTTAGACCTGACTTGTTTTAGCTTGTTAGTAAATTTACCAGTGCATGCTAAAGAGAAGTAAGTTTTACATAGGTATGAATTGTGCATTCAGGATGAAGTCAATAGATTTTTAAACAAGGTTTGTTTAAACTAGTGCAGGTTTTGGTCTGTAGACAAGCTCAAGCTTTATGTGATGATATCCCAAGGTCTGTATCACAAAACAGAACGCTACCTCACACTTTTATTATTATTTTCTCTACTTCTTTGTATAGTCAGAAAAACTGTGGTAGAAATGTTGAGCTTAAAAAAAAGGGGGGGGGTAAGAGGGGAAGAGATGCAAATCTATTCCAAAACCTGCCTGGAATTGCAAATAAAGAGCAAGAAAGATGGAGGTGTGTATGAAAAGGTTTGCTATGTAGTTTTCTTAAAGGGGGCATTGGTGTTGAGGAATGCTTCAGTTCAAAGAAACAAAATTCACCTGAGTTAATAATTTCTCATGCCAACTTCTTCAATTTGTATTTGTGACTTCAGAGTTGGAGGTAAATCTCATTATTGCCAGGCTTGAAGATGGAAATCTAATTACAGAACAGGTACAACAAGGACAGCAGTGTCAACTTCTCTGCTGGGACCAGGAAGGTCAACTTTAAAAAGTGGTTCATTCTGCATGGCCTGTTTTGTCTTTGATCTCTCTGGATATGTCTTCCTGGCAAATTTAATCAGGGCTGTGTCTTGGGTGTTGCTCTTAACTACCTTCCCACCCACATAGAAACACCTCTCATGGGCTCCTGGAGGCTTTTTGGTACTAGAAGGCACAGCTGAGGGTAGAGGCTTGAGCTCAGGTTTCCTTTCAGTCCAAGCTGGTAATCCATTTATTTTGCAGTGAGAAGTCCCATATGTAGTTAATCCTCCAGTCTATCCTACAGTTCCACCTGGCGTGTACTTTCTTGTCTAGGTCCTGACTTCTTTTGCGCTGCAGTCAACCCTATATTTTTTTCATCTCTGCTCCACTTCCAAAGCATTTGAACAGAGATACTAGCCCAGAAATCCTTCTCCTGTTCTGCCAGTTGGCCAGAAGTTGGTCTCAGACTTCTACTAAAGCTCAGGTGAGGTATCGGTAAGATCTATAAGAGCAATTAACACAGAGAAGCCGAGGAAGGACAGAAAAATTTTCCTATGATACACTGCTAATAACTTAATAGAGGGGCCTAGTATAATGAGCCACTAAGAACCATGAAATGCTCTGCTAGCAGTCCTCCCCGGCACACTGTTGTGGACCCAGCCATATACCGTAGGTTTGCCACCACTAGTTCTTTTAGTAGGGATGCTTCATCCAAGCTAAGCTTGCCAAGTCTGAACTAATCTTGCAATGAAGATGTACCTTCTGAGACTAAGAAGGAAAATTAGTGCCCCTTATGGTCCCCCCCCCCATCTCTTGGGACCTAAACAGAGACATATGGCACCCACAAAATAGCCCTCACAGGGTAACAACTTTTAGTCTGCACCTGAATTTGTGCAGTAGAGGTGAAACATACAATTGAAATATTCCATCTCCAATTCTTATCCAGTTTCTCCTTTTGTCTTTGTGCTACAAAACTGATGTTTAAACAATCTTTGCTTCCCAACTTACTTGTTCATTTATCTTCATTCTGCTTTGTAGTCATCATTGTGAATGTGGGACATCAAAATTAATTTATAAGCCACAAGTACAGGGCTCTGACTCCCCTGTGGGATCCAGGGCAGGGAAAATTGCCCAATGAAAGGAAAGGTGTTCAAAGCTAGAGCTTCACTAATCGGCAAGTGGAAAGCACAGGCTTTGTGAAGTTGGTTGAGTTCTGCTTGTATGTGCACAGGTTTTGTCTGTGTGACAATCCATCCTTAATATTCATACTTGGATTGTTTACCTATTTTGCACCTTATTTCCTGAGCTTGAAAGCAAATAGTTACTTCATGATGAGCCTTCCTAGGCTGTTGCTTAAAAAAAAAAAAAAAAAAACAAAAAAAAAACACACACACCTGCTGTTGCCGCTGTCGTTAATCACCACCACAGCCAATCTTTTTTTGATGTGGTCACAAGGAAGCTATTAATTTAAATGCGATTATTTTTCAGAGTAAGCCTTGTGGAATCAGCATATCCCTGTAATTAACATACTAGAAACAGGTCTGTTTGTTTCTCTTTGGAAAATGGTTTTTATAATTCAATCACGCAAGTCTCAAGGGTATGAGGTTCCATTATTTGTTCTTTTTGTGTGGAAAATAAGAGATTGAAGATTTTAAATGAGGATCTACAGAAGCATTGGTTTTATTCTTAACCATACTTTATTCGAGAAATCAGAATATTGCTGCCTTTTAACTAGATGAAAAAGAAAGGGGGAGTGTTTTGCATAAACATAAACACTTGTGGGTTTTGTTTTGTTTTTTAATTTATCATACATAAGAAGGTCCTTGCCAAACCTTGACCACAGGTTACCGATGTAAAATTAAATTGGCGGTTTACTGCTATCTGATAGGAATCCCTAACATGGGGTAGGCAAAACTGGCTCACAGCTAGGCATCAGCTATTTTACTTTTCATCTCCAAGGGGTGCGCCTCCATTATTTGTTCAGTGGAGCTAGGCAGCAGGCTACTAAAAGTGGTCGCCATGGTGACCAGAAACTTAGATTTGTCAAGGTCTGTTCTAACAAGCACAGAAGTGCCCATCCCCACACAGATTAGCAGCCCTGCCGAATGACTAGTTGCAATGTACATTGAAGGTCAACCCTCCAGGTTTGTTTGACTTTGAGATATGGAGCTCATCCCAGATCTGTGGGTACTTCATGGAAAGTACTCTACCTCCAGGTCCCCCCCCCCCTTTTTTTTTTTTTAAATCAAGGGGGAGCCAGCATTGCATGTGGCAATTTTGACAGCTAGGCACGACAAGAGAGGTGGGGCCTGAAATCAGAAAGGTCTCAGGACATTTGCGGGTTTATAAACCAAAGCAAGCACCTTAAATTGAGCCAGGAAACCGTTAGGCAGCCAGTGCAGATCCTAGAGCGGTGGTATGTGTTGATGCTGCCAAGAAACACTAAACAGGTCACTGCATTTTTTGTGTCATCTTAAATTTCTGGATTGCATTATGGGGTTATCACATGTTTATGTAAATCATTTCTTTTCTGCAGGAGTCAGAAGAAAGGTTGCCCTAGTTTTGGCTTCATGAGGTGCCTTTTGGCAGTATTCCAGGAAACCAAGGGCTGCACTGAATTTGTACAAAATAGAACCAATTGTAGTCACCTCCATTTTCAGTACAGAGACATGCTCTGGGTGTGCTGCATACCTTAGGAGTTTTTTTAACAGGCTCCTACTGCAGCTTTCGGAGATGGAAGCTGTCTGGATTTTCGTCAAGTATGGGAGAATCTCTCCAGTGAAATGGCGCACCAGAGTTTCACCGTGACTGTCCACTGAGCTGGGTTGCAAAGATGAAACTGACTTTTTTTCTGCAATGTGAAGTGGGGAGAAAAATGACTAGAAGATGTGTTCACTCACCAGAACTGCTTGGTGATCTGTCTCTGCTAGTTGCCCTAAGCGCCCTTGCTCCGCAAGATTATGCGGTCTAGGCTGAATTCACAGTTAGCTCGGTAGGGTAGAATAGCTGCTGTTCATTTATATTAACACTTCTATTCTATACACTTTCTGCTGCCTCTTATTTTCCACTTTTGGATGTTGCAAGGCTATGGAGACCATAAAAATGAGTATAGACCATGAATGTGTAAACAACAAGATAATGTGAAGACTGTATTATAAGTAATTAAACAACAAATATTAAACTGAGGCCATCTATCTGCTCATGGATGATTTGTTATGGAACCTAAAATAATCATTTACAACTGCTATATAAAATTTGTCTTTGTCCTCTGCACAGAAGTCTAATAGCAGGGCCACAAGCACAAACTTACAAAGAAGCTTTGCTGATAGCATGGGGAACATACTTCTTCAGTATCCTCGCCAACTCGATTATAATTCTGCCTCACCAGCTTGATTGAGCAAATGGATTAATTGTTGGGTTTTTGCCTTGTTCTAGGAGAAATTACCATGAGGATAATTTTCTAGTGAAAAGGCTGTCCAAATTAAAGTATGCAGTGGAAAATTGTAGATGGAGATGGATTCCATGGTGGAGAAAGGGTTTTGTAGTTTCGATCGTGAACAGTTTTGGGGACAATCTTTGTTATGCATGCGGCATCTATCACAGTAGGACCTTGATCTGGGCATTTTAAATAATGCCATCTGGTTTGGATTGTAGAACGGATCATTTCAGACAGCACTAATGTGCTTTGGAGAATCTGGAGTATTTCTGAGCTTCATTTTTTTGTGGGATGAGCAAAGTTTTTTGGAAAGATTTTGACCAATGAAAATCAAGGAGTAGCTGACGTTGTAAGACTTCTCCAGTAACACACCTAATCTAATGAGATCTACCTTACACTGTGAGCTCTTTGGAGCAGGAGCCCTGTCTGTGTATTGAAAAGCTTCATGCACATAGCTGGCATTATATTAGTAAATTATAAAGTTATTTCCATATCACTTAATTCTGATCACTGTAGTATTATCCAATGAAAATAAGATTCTCTTTATCAGCTTTTGCAATTTCTTATTAAAGGTTACCAAGCATGACTTTTATGAAGTAAATGAGAAATGGTCTTATAAAGTTGGAGCTAAACTATTGCCTTTTCTCCCCCTTTCTTTCTTCTTTAAAAAAAAAAAAAATCCTTTCATCCTTTTCCCAGGAATTCTCATCGAGTACGGAAAGTCTTGATAAATCATTCTGTTCCGTAAGTGGCCAGTTTTGTTCTAGTGACTGGGTTGCCTGGCTTCCTTATTTTACAGCAGCATTTCCTCTGTGTCCTGAACTACTAATCTCTGGTCACCTGGCAATGGACTTCAAGCAGCTCTGATGTTAAAGCCACTCCGTGTAGAATACTGCATTGCCTTGAGAAGAGTAAAAGCTCTGCCTAAGCCAGCATTTGATGCCCAGTGCATGCATTCTATTGGCTGAGACCTCTCAAGCTATAGCAAATTTCTGCTATCCTGTCGGCAAAATGAAGAAGTTGGTGATGTTTTGATCTGAACGTTAGGATGACATTTGTCCAGTTTATGCTTTTCAGTAGCCTGCAGTGAAAGGCAAATTGAACATGGGCAACTGGGCAATTTACGTGTACAATTTTGACTAAAGTAAGCAACAAGCCATGAGGAGGCCTGAAAAATAGATGTGGGAACTCATCGATAAATAACTAGTCACAGCAATATAAACAGTAGCATTTAAAAAGAATTAAAAGCTGCAGCACAGATGAATAACCTGGCTGATCATAATGAATTTAAAATGTTCAGTCAAACCCTTTGTGTGTTCTCCCTTCTAGTTAGCAAATGAAAGAGGAAATGCTGTTTCCTAAAATTTTCTTACAAATTGTCTGCCAGATGGAATTTAATTTGCTTTTTCCACAAAAATCAGTGTTCTGTCTGTTAAAATTACTTTAGATCAAAACTGATGTTTCCTTAATAATTCTTCTTTTAATGTGAAACATTTTTTATTTTTAATCAAGGGCATCTTTCTCTCTCTAATTTGTAGCATTTTCCTAACAGTGCACATTCTCACCTTAGGATTCCTAATTGGTTTCCCAAGTATTGAATATGTAGTCCATGATCAAAAATGACTTATCTAGACTCGTGGGGTTTGTCTTTTTAATGTAATTATTTTAGTGTTTTGTTGTATTTTGTTAGTAAAACAATTTTAATAATGTTGAATTCCTCATGTGTTAATGAGGTCTTGGAAATGTATCCGACACTGTCTTGGTCCTCTGAGTGGATCTGAAGTCTTATTATGTTCTAGGATTGTTTCCACAGTTGCTGTGTGGGAAACGGTAAGAGAAGGATGGTAAATGGAACCTTACAGTGGCCTCAAGGTGACTCAGTGTTTTCTCACAACCTGTTTAGAAGCAAAACTGTGAACTGGGTTATCATTTATTGATCTACTCAGCCAAGCATAAAATATATGCCAGGATGATAGGAAGCCTCATTTCTCAAGAGGTGACATACACCAGAGGTTAGAACATTGACAACTGGGAGCCAGAACTCCTCTGTTCCATTCTGAGCTCTGCCAGTAAATTGCTGCATGATTGTGGGTTGCTACATTTTTCTATTCCTCGCTTTAAAGGGGATAATACTTAAATACCTCCACAGGATTGTTGGAAGGCTTAATGTCTGTAAAATGCTTTCAGATCCTTGGAGAGAAGGGTTTACAGAAGACCAAAAATGTACCTCTGTTTTATAACTATAGTTATGTTACTTTCATATGAGTGATTTCAGTGTTATAGGTCTCTCAGCAGTGTTGTCTGGAGCTTGTGAGACCTACTTACAGGTTAAATGTCTGTTCTGTAACCTGAAGGGACTCAGTGTGGTGTTGGCTTCTGCCTTTCTCCCTTTGGAGAGAAATCTATTCTTCAAGCTTCACTAACCATGGTTTTTCATGTCATGCTTGAACATGGCATGCCTTTATTGTAGCAAATCAGACTCTTTGCAAACATTTCTGTCCCTATTTAGAATCCAGCTGCAGACACCTAGGTCTTGCTAAATTGCCTAGGTATTTATACAGATGCATACGTTTGAATATGTGATAATTCCTCATAATTAACATTGTTAGCCTTGAAATCTAGTGGCAGCGTACTGCTAGCTAGAGGAACCCAGATGCCCTGTAGGTGATCAGTTCTAATCTATATACCATTGCTCCATTTCTGTAAAGGCCCATGTTCTGCTTCTTGTCCTATATATCACCTGCAGCTATTGTCTGGCTTTCAGTGCATCAGGTAAGATTTTCTACAGTTTTGCAGTTGAAGTGAAAGAACATATGATGAGAAACTGGATATAACAAATTTAGTGGTGTATAGCTCTGAGACAGCACCTGGTGTGTGTTGCTCATTTCCAGGCACCAGAAAGGTAGAAACTGGAGGGTGCTCAGGAGAAGAAGCAGAGAGATTGGTGAAGGAGGCAGGACATGAACTGATTGGAGGGAAGGCTGAATGTTAAATCTGTGTAGCCTGGCTAAGCAATTGGTATGATCCCACTCAACCATTTACAGATATTTGAAGGCTGCACCCGTCCAGGAGAGATAGAGAGAAGAATTGCTGTGAGAGGACCAAGTGGGATATGGCTAGGATGGGGATCTGAAGATATAGGCTGAATATTAGAAAATGATCTAAGATTGCAGAGTAGGTTGCCAGAGGAGGTAGAGACACCCCAATTACTTGTTGTTTGACCAAGTGGGTTGCAGCCCATGAACACTTATGCCTGAAGAAATGTGTTAGTCTTTAAGGTGCCACAGAACTTTTGTTGTGTTTTTCCTCCGTTATTGGGAAGCTTTAAAACTTAACCGGACAGAAGTCTTGGAGAAGAGACCACATCAATGCAGGCTGAGGGGCTGGAGTAGGTGGTGTCCATTTGAAACTGGAGGTGAAAATGAGCTACGATTCCAAAGGGAAGGAATATACTTATGAGAGGGCAATTGCTAGAGGATGCAACCCAAGCACCATTTCCCAAACTACTCATCCTGACTCCGGAGCAGACTCCAGGGCTTGCTCCAGATTAAACAAAAAGTCTCTTCCCCTTTTCTCAGAATCTGAGAAAGCAAAAGCCTCATTTTGCTCCCTGCAAGACAGTGCGCTGATGATTAATTTTCCGTTCGGTGTTGATACACTTTGTTCTTCTGCAGTGGTATGTCAGGATGCTGCTTGGCCCTCAGGAACTTAACGGGGACACTCAGGAACCAACAGCGAGGCCATTTCCTGTTTGTTCAGAACTGGGCTGGAGGAGTTGAGGGCCTGAATTGGCACTGAAGGTCCTTAAAGCAGTCAAACCTCTAAGAAATGTCTGTTCATTGTTGTGGTAGCTGTGTTAGTCCCAGATATTAGAGATACAAGGCATGCGAGGTAATAGCTTTTCATTGGACCAACTTCTGTTGAAGAAAGACAAGCTTATATGGTGCTCTTCTACTGAGAGCCTAGAACTGTTGTATTCGGTTCCTGTCTGAGAGCAGCTTTGTACAAGTCTCTTCCTCTCCCTCCCTCAGTTTCTTTTCTCCATACAATAGAGATGATGATATGTAACTTTGTAAAATGCCTTGGGCTTTAGGTAAAAAGTGATTTATATGCCAAGCGTTCCTTCAGTGGAAGGACTGAGGCTTAATTGACTAATGTTTGGGAAGTCCTTTGCCAAATAGAAATATTGTCTGTACCGTAATTATTAATCTATTAAACAGTTTAAGAACTGAAAGAATAGATGTTCACATGATTACCGTTGCTGTATGAGTGATCTCTTCCTAGCAAATCAAGACTTGGACAGTCCTCATGAGGAAAGCAGGATTGCATTCTTTGCACTTTGGATTTCCATTTGCTTATTATCTCGCAAGCACAAATCACTGCTGCCGTAACTTTGTTTTACTGAATATACCTCACAAAGGTGCAGTGCAGTATGTATAAATTATGCTGTTTGACTTCTGTGTCGGAAATTATCAGATGCACACACATCAAAGGTGAAAATTGATTTGAGCCGTGTGGCAAAACAAACTTTAAAATAGTAGCAACAATCATCATAAACTATCACAACGGGGAAAAGTGAATGGCTTAGGTATCATGGATACTCTTGGACAGTTAGGATATGTGTTTTGAGCAGTTTGTACCTGTCCATTTAGTTACTCTGTTAGCCTGAGAGTAGTGGGTCAAGAACAAGAAAGAGCTGAGTTACCAAAGAGATGGAGAGGTATTTTCTGTATAGTGGATTGTGAGTGTCCGTCTGAAAGATAGATGGGTTCTAGACGGGCAGCCATGTCAGTCTAGTTCAGCAAAACAAACAAGGAGTTCTGTGGCACTTCTAAAGGCTAATAGATTTGTTTATTGCATGAGCTTTGGTGGGAGAAAATCCCACTTCATCAGACGTTAGAAGACAGAGAACCAAAGACCCTATAGACAGGTTTGTTATGCCTTGGATGGGGCTTTTTAAAATAGAGGACTGGACCTACCAAATGTAGTTCTGATGCATGCATGTTGAAGGACGCAACATCGGATGGCACAGGGTTTTTAAATAGTCATTCTATACCCGATGGTGGCAATTGATCATGCTTCTTTTTGATGCTATACAAACATTTCCTTCTATCCCAAAAATACCTATTGACCAATGTAGCATGAAAAGGAAAAGCTGCTCTCTTCAGTAGTGTGACAACTGACTGCTTTAGAGTAAGGTGCAGTACTTACATTGATGCATGAAAGCTTTTTGATGTGGACTACAGACAAAAACTAAAGCCCTCTGCTCTTACAGAGGGTGGAAAAGGACATTAATATACCTAGATGATGGCTACTTTTCTTTTTTACCAACTTCATTTAGTCTTTTATAGTTCTAAAAGTGCTCTGTCATAAATCATTTTCCTTTGCTGTCTTTTCTTATGCCACATAGCTTTTGCATGTGCATTTCTAGCATGGCTGGTGATGGGGGCACTTTACAGCTTTTAATTCTGTATCTTTAGTGGCAAAATTCAACCATAAACTTTTACCATTTCAAGTTGTTGTTTGGTGCTCAAAAATGAGTAGAGCCCCATTTAACCTGCAAAACAGAGCCGCTGTATTCACAGACACACAACATGCAGACCAGCGTCCCTTGTAACCATTAAAGATTTGAAGTTTAATCCCACTGTAAAATGGTCAGAATTCTGAAAAATCATCACCAGGTTTTGACTTAAAATCTGCAAAATGAATGTGTGGGACCGGTAGAATTGGAGGAAAAGATCTGGGCTCCCTCTAATGGCTTTCTAGGAGTAGAGACTGACAGGGTTGCCAGAACTGTGCTGGGGCACAAAATAGACTAATTGAACAAAAATGGCCATGTTAATTTAGTATTACAAGGGAGTTCTGAAGTGAATATTTTTATTTCCGTGGAAATGGCCAGTTTTAAGACAAGTGAAATAGTCTTGAACTTAAGAGGGATTCTTGTATTTAATAAGCAAAAAGTAGAAAACATTTTTGCAGTGTCCTGTTTTACAAATGATCCACCTGTTTATATTTACAAGAGCTTTATATTTACTTTATATCCTCAAGAGCATTAAACAGGTGAAAAAAACTTCTCTTCCATAGACAATTTATCCCAATAATTTTAGACTGATTCCTGATTGCCGAACTGTGAGTATCTTAAGCACACAGCTGTTGCCTTATAATTCTCTTCTGCTTCCTTAAAATGTTTTAGCCTGTCAGACTTGCCCCAGAGAGAGAATTCATCAAATCCCTGATGGCCATCGGGAAGAGGCTAGCCACTTTGCCCACCAAAGAGCAGAAGACTCAGCGTCTTATCTCAGAGCTGTCTTTACTTAACCATAAGCTACCAGCACGCATCTGGCTTCCCACAGCTGGCTTTGACCATCATGTGGTTCGGGTGCCCCACACCCAGGCGGTGGTGCTCAACTCCAAGGACAAGGTAAGAGTGCTTGGACAATGGAGGCTCGTCCTCTTGAAATGTTAAAATTAGCACTTCCCTTGAAGTATAACTTCACAGAACCCGGTGTTAAGAGCTAACTCGCTGCATCTTTTGGATGGCAAGCTTAATAAATAAATATATAATTCTGCCTTTGTGAACCAGGTATGAAGAAAATTCACGTGGTAGGTTCTGTCATCACTATGTGGTACAGACATGTAGCAGGTAGGGCAGCCCATGGCAGTGCTTTTTCCTCCCTGCTATCCTTGTCTGAGCTGTGTTATTTATCAAGGACTTGAGAGAGGTAGGAAGACGAATCCATACAAGGGCAGCTGTGAGCAGAGAGTCCAGAGTAGGCTTAGAGGAGAGGGAGTTTCCCGAAGCTTTTAATGTTGGGTTTGAAATGTTCCTGGATTCACATCCTTATTATCCACCCTCACACCCTGGCAACAGCCCTTCAAGAAAAGGGACAGATTTAATGATGTGCTATGAGATAGGGATTGGATTTCAAAGGTGCTGAGCTGCATAAGTCACTGTGAAATAAATGGGACCTGCAGGCACTCAGTAGCTGAGAGTCCAGCCCAATAATGTCCAAAAAAAAAACCAAAAACCCAACAACAACAGCCAAAGATACGAAGGGTAACATTCTTAGTTGGGTTGCATCTGAGCCTACTGGTACCTGGGGCAGAACAAAGTTACTTTTTTAAAAGTTAATTCTGCATGGTTTTGAGCTCTCTGGCCATGATCTAGCAAAGCCCTTAAGCATGCACTCTCTCACCGATTTCAGTGGCATGACTCGTGCTTCAAGTTCAGCATGTACTGATATGTTTTGCTAGAGTGATGCCAAAATATTCAGCACCTAACAGGATTGATCCCTCCATGCAAAGCAAAAGAGACAGACTGGGTTTTTATATTTGTGTTTTCTTTTGTTGGTTGTGAATTACTCTTGCATTCAGGTGGATGTTTCCCATGTCTTTTAAAGATCTGAGTAAAATATACACTTTGTCTAATTGTGCTAAATTAATTTCTGATATTAAGCAGGTCTTCCTTTTAGCTTACTCTGCACACATCTGCACTAATGGAACAGAGCTACTGCTGGTTCTGAGCTGCTGCAATATTATTTTATGAGAGCTTCTAATTTTCGATATCAGTACAAATGACTGTTACCCACTTTGTACCATAATCTGGAATGTGCTTTAAAGGTATAGTTTAGTTACATGATTTAATCATGGTACCACTGAAAATTGTAGAGAGAGCAGCAAGATGTGGCACCGACTTGGTCTGTGAAACACAAACCCTTTTTCCCGTTTATAGAAAGATTTAGCTGCCACCCCATCCCCAAGGAATTATGAAGATGACCATTACTGTTAGCGTGAAGTTCCAGAGGGCTGTGTTGGCCTAGTCCAGCAAAATAAATGTCTGGTTGTACTTTTAAAGACTAACCAATTAATTTATCACATGAGCTTCCTTGGGAGAGAATCCATTCTCTCCCATGAAAACCCATGCAGTAAATAAATCTGTTAGTCTTTAAAAGAGCCACTAGACTCCATGTTTATTGTTAGTATCAGTATTATGGTAGCAACTAGGAGTTGTCATGGGCCAGGTGCTAGGCACTGTACAAATACAGAATAAAAAGATGTAAACTCTTCTGGAGACAGGCTTAATCTAAGGATAAGATGAAACTGTAGGTAGCTTGACTGATGATCAGAATTTGTTGATGAAAAAACTAATTACTGGCCTGTGTGAAAGGTGAACTGCAAAACAAGAAAAGAAGGATTGAGACCCTGCCCAGTGTGAATTTTTGTCACTGTGTCAATGACTTTAGTTTCTGCCTCCCTCAGGCTCCCTATTTAATCTACGTTGAAGTACTTGAATGTGAAAATTTTGACACCACTAATGTACCAGCTCGGATCCCAGAGAACCGCATCCGGAGCACGAGGTCTGTGGAGAACCTGCCAGAATGTGGGATTACTCATGAACAGAGGGCCAGCAGCTTCACCACTGTTCCCAACTATGACAATGATGATGAGGCCTGGTCTGTGGATGATATTGGGGAGCTGCAGGTGGAGGTGAGGTGGACAGTGGTGCTGGAGCCAAACACCTGCTGGTCGCTCAGACTAGAAACCCCACAGGAAAAATGAGCCCCAGCCATAGAACTGTGTCCATGTTATAAAGGAGAGGGGGTATGTAGTACGGTCTGCTTGCAGGGAGCGCAGCCTCTGCCCTGCTCAGTGGACGCTTCTTTTCGTGACTCTGCAACAAAAGAGGCCTGGATGCTCTTCTCTGTAGGATGTGCTGCCAGCATTGAGAGCAGCCAGAGCATCTTCACTTGAGCGGAGTTCCTCTTTGCCATGCTCAGCATGACTGTGATGTCTTGCTCCTTCTCTTTCTGCACGTCCCGCAGGGAGAGAACACTGAGCTGTAGCGCACAGCAGCGTTCTAGAGCTAGTCAGTGAATGAGAGCTTCCCAGTAGTGCTGCGTGCTAGGCTTATAAGGAAAAGGTATGTGCAGAACAGCCTCTCGTGAGCAGCCTCTTGTTCACTGAAATCATGTCTAAGGCACTGAGCATAAACAGCAGTGTAAAAACAGCATCCTAAAATGTTAAGATGCCATGGTATGGAGATCGAAATAGCAATTCTGCCTGGGGCCAGATTCAAACGTTGGCAGGAGAGATTTGGTCAGTCATTCATCCTGCCAAGGTAGATAATCAAGTGCTGTGTAATTCTGTCTCTGTGCTTGTTGGTCTCTTTTGAATGAGACCTTAAAAATTGGGTCCATCTGCTCTGCATGGATGTTAAAGATCCTATGGGACATGTCTTGTAGCCAAGGTTTGCCTCCTTTCCAAAATCCCTCTCCCTTCCCACTGTTCGACAGTGTGTAAGCTTCTACCTTCAGTGGTGGCATTTCAGTGGTTCTGAACTTGTTTAACCAGAGCCTTTGGAGTAAAAAGTTTATAAATGTCACACTTGATCATTTTGCAGTAAGGAGAATGCTGAGACTTCCTGGTCTGTAATTCAGTATTGTGTCTCTCTCTCCAGCTTCCAGAGATGCACACCAACAGCTGTGACAATATTTCCCAGTTCTCTGTGGACAGCATCACCAGCCAAGAGAGCAAAGAGCCTGTGTTCATAGCAGCTGGAGATATTAGGTAACCGTGATCTCGTATTGAGCATGGGAGATTTCCCTTGCTGGAACCGGGATTTTTCAAGATTGAAGAGCTGGAGATGGCTTTCATTGTCTTTATTTAAAACAAACTTCTGTATCTGATAGGGAGGAGTCACACAGAGTCTCTCCATTAAATCTATGGAGAAAAGGCCCATTAGTCAGTACTCCTCACTAGGATTGAGCATCAGAGTTGCCTGTATATTCCTGGACTGGAGAAGGGTGTAGTGGCTATGTGCAGTAAGAAGTTCATTCCCGAGCCTGTTCTAAACACATGCATGTGGTAGCTGCATAGTGGCTTCTCCTTCACGTAGGCAAAGTTCAGTATCAGGTCTGAGTATCTTGAAAACTAGCAGCAAGACCAAAGTCAAAAGATAAATTCTTCATCAGGCTAGTCAGCTGACCAATTAGCAGCTGTTTGGTGATATATGTGTGCTGTGAGCATGCACATGTTACAACAGACTTGAAATCTCAGAAGATAAACAAGCTTAGTGCAAGATCTCCAACAGAAACGTGAGATACTGCAAGATCTGGACTTGGAGTTCTTCTTTTGAGATAGTACTGATGCAATCTCAGCTCGCTTTAGGAGAAACAGTGTTGCTGGAAAGGGTCTCGCTTGAATGAGGTTGAATACTGTGACTCAGCCCATGTATTGTCTCACAGACAGAGTGGTGTAAGCCTCATTTTCCTAACTTGGAAGAGTACATTGTCCATGGAGAATCAGCTTCTGCTGTGTCACTTAGATATGGCAGTCTTCTTCGTCCTCTGCCTTAAACTGTTTTGTAGATTGTCGCACTGTTAAACAGGTGTCACATTCCACTCCAAAGCAGGGGCTGCATTTCAGTGATGGGTGAAGTGATCCCTGCCATACAAGCTTTGTAAAGCCCTTTTGGCTAACACGTGTATGATGGTGTTGGATTGTCACTTCCTTGGGGAAAGCAGATTTGCATTTTTAATGACTTTGCTTATAGACGGCGCCTCTCGGAGCAGTTAGCGCACACCCCAACGTCATTCAGGAGAGACCCTGAGGATCCTTCTGCTGTTGCCCTGAAGGAACCCTGGCAGGAGAAAGTCAGGTATGAGTGAAGACCTTCAGGTCCATGGGAAAACTGAATCACCCCCATTCCTGTAATAGTCCATGTTAAAATCTCAGCAGTATTTCTCTGTGCAATAACTTTTCTTGTGGCTTCCTGATTTGCTTTTCTAAGTAAATACGGGGCCTCAGCTTTTGGGCTTTAACTGCCTTTGAGGAACAAATATTGACTTGGGTTCTGTATTTCCAAACCAAAAGACTGTTCATACGCAGCAGTGTTTGATTCAGGCTCTATTCTGGTGTCTACTAAGTCCCACGAGTAAGGTGTTTGTATTATTTTGGAGGGTGGGAAAGAGGGATGAATTGGGGGGGGGTGGTAAGGGGAATGAGTAGAAAAGGGCCTCTTTCCTTTCAGTGCAGCTTAATTCCTGCTGCTGTGCAGTTCAGTATCTTTCCTGCTCATTTAACATTGATCTGTGGCACTGGGTCAGGGCCTCATTGAGTCAATGCTGTACAAATGTAATAAATTATCATCTCTCCTACACCCTCCCCCAAGCTGACAATCCTAAAGCTCAACTCAACAAAACACTGACAACTAGCCTTCTTTAGCAAAACACTTGAGCATTTGCTTAACTGCTTTGCTGGGTCATAGCTTGAAAGGTTGTGCTAAAAGGGATCTCTTGGTCAGTGAAAGAGAAACATCCTATCCTAGAAATTCTTGATTAGAAATCCACCTCACAGCACTGAGTTACAGCTGCTATCTTGTTACTGTGCTATTATGCTAGTCTCTCTTCAGAGATGCCATAGAGCAGGCTGGTGGTCTCCTCTCACATTAATCCTTTGCGATTTCCCCACAGGCGAATCAGGGAAGGCTCCCCTTATGGTCACCTTCCAAACTGGCGCCTCCTCTCTGTGATTGTGAAATGTGGAGATGACCTCAGGCAAGAGTTGTTAGCATTCCAGGTCCTTAAACAACTGCAGGTAGGAAAGGGTAAGATGCTGCATGTTTGGGCTGCCAGTAAGATGCATTGGTGCATTGGACACACACCTCTTTCTCTTTCAGTCTATCTGGGAGCAGGAGCGGGTGCCCCTGTGGATCAAGCCATACAAAATCCTTGTCATCTCCGCAGACAGTGGGATGATTGAGCCCGTTGTAAATGCTGTGTCTATTCACCAAGTTAAGAAACAATCCCAACTCTCACTGCTGGACTACTTCCTCCAGGAGCATGGCAACTACACTACTGAAGCATTCCTGACAGCCCAGAGGAACTTTGTGCAGAGCTGTGCTGGCTACTGCCTGGTGTGCTACCTGCTCCAGGTCAAAGACAGGTGGGCTCTATGTGGTGGAGTGAAGAGGCTGCCTTCCATCCACTGGGTGGCAGCGGTCAGGGCTTTGGTGTCTTGAGTATTGACACTTAGGGTAGGTCTGCACTTACACTTTAAATTGAAATAATGTTGATTATTTTGATCTAAAGTAGTGCATGTGTACACTAGCTTCCCTTGTTTCCAAATGAGGAACTCTTATTTGGAAATGAGGAATGGTCATTTTGATATAATAAAACTGCAGTTTATATTGAAATGACGGTTAAATTGAAATTATTTCAAAATAATGCAGTGTAGCCGTGGCAGTTCAAATTAACTGTTATTTTGATTTAACACTTTTTGCCCTTCCTCTTTCTATATATTGGGTGGGGACATGGCCCTTCTTGGGGGCCATCTTGCCACACCTCCCATGGTGCCCCTCTCCTGAATCGAACTAGCAAGTCCTGTCCATGGACATGCTAGTTTGATTTGGGTTTCTAGTGGGGACATGTTAAGTTAATTTAGTGATTTTTTTATTTCAGTTCAATTAGATTGAGTTTAAGTTAAATAGATTAACAATCTCAGTGTAGGCATAGCCTTAGGGAAGTGTACTAAACCTCTGAAGGTGTAGTGAGGTTTGGATAGGGTTACCAGATGTCAGGCAAAAGGAGGACATGTCCTCCTTTTTACCGTCACATCCTCCATCAAGCAGGCATTTTAAAAATGCATGATTTTGTGTGGCTTTTTACTTGCAGGGGTTAAAGTATGCTGGAATGCCCTGGAACACCCTGTTTTCCGGGTGAAGCATTCCAGAGCCCTCTAAAAACAGAAGAATATTACATTAATACTACATTTTCTCCACATGTCCTCCAAGGTCCTCCTTTTCATACTTCCCTGTCCTCTTTTCCATGTGCGTTGCTATCTGGTAACCCTAGGTTTGGAGGACTTCCCAGATTCTGTCCATTGCTCAAGATGCTGCTTACCTCACTTTGTGTTTTCTCCCCCCCCCCCCCCCCCAAGCACACAGCAGGGAATCCCTCCTAGTCATGACATCCTAGCATTGTGCTTGCTGAGGAATGGGACAGAATGGAAATAGGCTAGTGTGTGACTATAGGAGAACCTGAAATTGGAGTCGTGGGAGTTCCTGTGTATACTGAAGTGTTCCTGTTAGCTCTGCTGCCCAGAAGATTCAGTGGGTAACTGTAGGTTTCTTTTGTAAGCAGTAAACACCCATGTGTATACCCAATTACAACATTTTTGTTTGGCACTGGAATATGAGAAGCAGAGAGAGGAGCTGAGCAGACAGAATTTGCAGCCCTGTGTGTACTTGGCATTAACAGATGACACTGCAGGGTTAAACTAAAGCCAGTATCTGTTTGCTTTGTGAGAGCTCCAGCACTGGATGAGGACCTTAGGGCTTTTTACAGTGTGGGTGTGTGGTTCTCTAGCTCCAAGTGACTGGCAGGGAGATTGTGCCTGAAATATGAGCTCGCTGATCATTTTCTCTCCTGTTCTGTTTCCCCTCCAAGGCACAATGGCAATATATTGCTGGATGCAGATGGACACATCATCCATATAGATTTTGGGTTTATTCTCTCCAGCTCACCCAGGAACCTTGGCTTTGAGACATCTGCCTTCAAGCTCACCACTGAGTTCGTTGATGTGAGTGAGCTGCAGCTAAGTTCTGCTAGGAAGGAAGGTATTTTGGCTTGAGGCACAGGCCCAGGAGCCTGAATTCTGTTCCTAGATTTAGGTGGGGGTGTGAGCTGAGCTAGAGCAAGGGACTGGAACACAGGACTCCTGGGTTCTCTTTCAGAAATATGTTCTCTGTGATCTTGGACAAATCCCTTCTTGATATGTCAGTTTCCCTATCTGTGAAAGAGGGAGGATTCCTACTTCTTGGGGAGGAGGAGTTATAGATCATTTCTGTAAAGTATTCAAAAAAATGGGACTATAGAAAGACTCAATTGTTAGTCCTTAAATCAGGGCTTGACAAAACCTGGGAGCCAGCTTACCATGGCAACTGGGGTTTGTAGTCTGGCTTCTAGCTCTGCTGAGGAAATGCAGCAGTGGAGTGCCCTCTGGCAATCAAAAATAAAATTGCTGGTGCCTAACTGAGAGCCGATTTTGTCAAGGCCTGCCTTAAAGAACTCTCAGATCCTAGGAGGACAGTTGATATAAAAATGAAAAGTCATACTAGAAAAATAAATCCTTGTAAGAAAGATGCCTTCTCAATAATCCCAGATGTTTCCCCAGCTGTTCCTCATGGCAGAACTGCTGTTGAAATTTCCTCTCTCAGGAATGCTTTTGGTGTCTCTAGAGCCTGTGCTCACTGTCTGATCTGCTCACTAGGTCATGGGCGGGCTCGATGGTGATATGTTTAACTACTACAAGATGTTGATGCTGCAAGGCCTCATTGCTGCCCGAAAGCACATGGATAAAGTGGTGCAGATTGTGGAGATCATGCAGCAAGGTATGGTATTGCTTTTTGGTCTCATGTCTCCAGCCTGCTCTGCCACCTGACAGGACTCCTGTGTGATGGGCTTGTCACACACCTTTGCTGTGAAAGGGGAGATGCGCAAGTCACAGAAAGACAAAAGGCCACTTTGACACAAGTAGCCAGAATTTTGCTCCTGTCTCTGTCCTCTGGGTGGACTTTCTTTTCATTATGCAGCATTGGTCAAGTGATCCCAAATCAAAGGCAGACATTACACACCACATGAGAATCTTGGGCCTCAGTCTATATTGGTCTCTGGGATCTTTATGAGACTGGTGCAGCCATCTAAGAGCACCTGAATTGTAGTGATTTGAATAGAGAGGATGCATGGAGGAAGTCTTGTGTAATGGCGAGGGCAGGGGCTAAGGACTCAGGTCGCCTGCGTTCTGTTCTCAGCTTTATCACTCATGCTATATGGCTTCGCATGAGACTCAGGTGTTGGCAACCCAAAAAATAAGAGGAACCATTTAAAAAAATTCCTTCAATAACCAAGTGTTTTGAAGGCTGCAGTGGGTGTAGCCTCCTGGTTGGGGGAGTCAGCAGCTGGATCAAGGTGGGGGGGGGGCTGGAACCAGGAGTGCCCCCCCCGGAGGGGGAGCCCAGGGCATAGAATGGGCTGCCCACAGTGTCTTCTGGTGGGAGGGAAGGCCTCCAGAGCCACAGGTTGCAGACCCCTGGGGTGTGTCATTGAGAACCTGATTTTTCAGCAGCCTTGAGGAACACCCACGAGTCAGCTTACGTCAGTGGGAGCAGCAAGCATTCTGACTTGGATCTTCCATTAAATGGGGGTCCCTGCCTGTCTGAAGGCGTCGGGAGGATTAGTGTATAAAATGCTCTTTCAGATCCTGGCAGGGAAAGAACTAGAGGAGAAGTATCATTACATTCTTGAAAGCCTTGCATAGAACCAAGCATTCAGTCAGATTGCTAATGCTGTGAAACTGCAGCTTGGTTGGATCCTGTCATGTTCTGTATGTATTGTCGAACCTAATGCTTAACTGCTGTGCGTGTGGGCTCTGCTGAAAGATAAGTAGGCTTAGCAGGACCCCAAGCTTGCTGATCTTGACTCCTTTTTTAAAAACGTTGATTGCCATGGGGAAAATTGTTTGTCACACTGTACCTGCAAACACCTTAAGTGAGGAGAAAATCAAGTAAATAATAAAGTGTGTGTCAGTTTGTCCTCCAGATTGCCAGAGAAGTTACAGTGAAAGGCAGCAGAGCCAGGTCCGTACAGTAGCACAGGCCATCTGTGAGTGTCAGGAAGCAGAACAGAATATGCACAGATAAGTTTTCTATTCTATGAGATCTTAAAGGGTTAGCAGCCCTGTACTTCCCAACCAGTGTTGTACTTACTGGAACCAGAACTCTGACCTTCTCCCAACAAGTCTTAGGTGTGAGGAGCCTCTGTGCAAGGTCTGGTTTGCGTCTGTTGCCTGCCCGCCATCTGGCTGTGCATGTTCAAACCTGCCATGGCGCTTTGCTTTCCCTTGTAGGCTTCAGACAATGTCCAAGCACAGTGGCTAGCTTAGAGCAGGCCCAGCCGTGTGGGAGGGGGTAGGCACTGGCTGGGACAGCTGAGATCTTCATCCAGTAAACGTTCCACTCTATCAACTTCACTGCAGCAGAATTAAAATACCGTGTGCATGGCTGGATTCAGTATATTCCACTGACAGGACCAGGGAAACTGTCCCTAAGCATTTAGGAGATGCATTGCCAAGATACAGCTTTGCAGCTGGGATCCTGGTGTCATAGAGCAGAGAGTACTGGGAATCTGGATTCCTGGGTCTTAAGCATGTGGAAATAGAGAATCTTGGGTTACTGCCATTCCTCTAATTTAAGTAGCAAAGTGTGTTACACCTTTGAAATAGAGTTACAGTTTGTACCACATTTCCAACTGTTAGGCTTTCAGGGACTACTGAGTAATAAAATTCTTGGTAAATCTCAGTGCTTCATTAAAAAAAAGGCATCTGCTTTTCAGATGAGGAAACTGAGGCACAAAGCAGGGAAGTGATTCACTTAATGTCCCTTAGCAGGCCAGTGGCTGTGCCTGGAATAGAACCCAGGTCTCCTGAGGGTCAGTCTAGGCACTATCCAGTGGACCTCACCGCTACTCCATAAACACTACAATTCTTATTCCCTTCAAGACCGACACGTTATAAACTATTCTCTACTTTTCAAAAGTAGCCAAAATGACCTAAATGTTCCACAAGTGACTAGTGAATTTTGGCACCCACTATGACCTATTTTAAAGATTGTTGTGGGATATGTGATCGGTTCTTTTGGAAAATAAACTGGGTCCCTTCCTTTTTAAGCTCTCTGATTGGGGCCCCAGAATCACTAAACCCTTGTGGAAGTCCTGACCCTCACTTTTGACCCAGCACAGGAGGCAGAGCTCCCTACATCATGGCAAGCATCTGTGGTAACAAGATCCTTATCCTCTTATGGTAACAAGGTACCATTTTATAACACTAAAAGCAAATAGAAAAGGGAACCATTTCCAGTTTCTGGCATTAGGGGAAAAGTGGATAAATACCACAGGATTTTTCGCCTAAAGATTTCAGAGAACTGGATAAAGCATGTAGTTTCACCCTTTTCTGGAGGTAGACAAGTGGTGTTATTCCCCTTTTTATAGATGGAAAAACTGGCACAAAAAGGTAAAGCAACTTCTGGGTGGCCACTGAGCCAGGCAAAGAACCATTCATTTTTATACCATTGCACAGGGTAAGGTTCCACCTAGCTGTAAATGAATTGGGTCTGTTCCCTTTAAAATTACCCAGAGGACAAGAGCCACTCTCAATATCCAACAGAACAATCAAATAGATGAATGTCACCATTTTGCTGTCTGCACATTCCTTGTCTCTGCATTGTGTTGCAGTGTCTAGCTTCTAGCTATTTCGTAGCTCTCCCTGCTACTTACAAGCCTGCTTGAAGCAGTTCATAGAGGTTAAGGCCGGAAAGGCCTGTCACGATCATGTAGTCTGACACCCCTCTCTACCCTGCCCAGAGTACATAATTACTTCCTGGTAAGCCTGGTTTATCTCCACCCCTGCCCAGTTACACTTACGCTCACTAGTTTGAGTTGCACACTAACCCTCAGTCTGCACACCTGTCAGGCTAGAACCTGTCTAGGAGCAACCGTGTTGGACCATTTCTAGATGAGTTGTCTCTAGTGTGGTTCAACACTTTCTTTGCTGGCCAGTTGCCCAGATTGTAAGATCCTCCAGCACCAAGCAAGGACACTGCAAGCATACAAAATAACTAGTTGGTAACCCTCGCACTGAATCAGCAATTCTTCCTTTCTCCCCCACTTCTGTCTCCCTCTGCTTTTGGCTGAAGTTGCACAGTGGGGCGAATTGGGAAGAGCCCTTTGTTAGGTATCACAGTTCAAAGTCTGCATGATGCAGTGGGGGAGGAAAATGGGGATTCAGTCATTCTTTCATTGGACACCTTTCTCAAGCATGCTCACCTGGCAGATACTGTTTGATCTGAAGTTGAAAGAAAGTATTGTGCTGGGATCCTTGGAGGGACTTCAGCGTGGTTACTTAAAGATAGAGCTCATCCATTTGGGCTTTGCCTACATTAGAAAATCTTCCTGGATTAGAAGCTCTTTGACTAGACTACCTTAAGCACTGCTCAGCGCACAACCATGACTTCATATCAGCTGGTCTGTTAACTCTAATGTGGGGAGTTAGCCACAACCTTCTGATACAATGAAATGTATGCTCTTGCCTACGCTGAGGACCATCTCTCCAGGTGCTTTGAATAGCTTCAGCTCCACTGGTACCAGTGGTGCAAATCTCCAGCAAGCATAGATCTGTGCAACTCCACTGGAGTTGATGGAGCTCCATTCATTTACACCAGCTGACAGCCTGGCCCAATGCTGTGGTCATGAACTTGTGTGTTTGTAGCTTCTCAGGGCCTTGGAGGGGACCCTCTGCAGGTTTCAGTGTCATTACTAGAAAGCCATTGCCAAACAGGCCTCCCAAACCAGGCTGCCCTGACTCAAAACTATTCTGTGTAAATTCTTCCCACTAATTTGGAATTCGCTGTTAACTCTGCTCCTTGTCTCCTACTCTATCCCCACCCCCATGTTAGGTTCTCAGCTACCCTGTTTCCACGGCTCCAGCACTATCCGCAACCTGAAGGAACGTTTCCACATGAATATGACAGAGGAGCAGCTGCAGATGCTCATTGAACAGATGGTGGACGGCAGCATGCGGTCGATCACCACCAAGCTCTATGATGGCTTCCAGTACCTCACCAATGGCATCATGTGATGGCCGTGCCCCTCTCACCAACTCGAGGATGGCTGTAGGGCAGCTACAGTCCCCAGCTGGAGACCTACCACATGTCTGAGGGAAAAGGTCTCGTCCCCTACAGCAAAGGGAGCCAAGCAGCAGCACCTCTTGAATGCCATGTTTACCAGACTCTCTCAAACAACAAAAAGAACAGCATTCAGAGAAGCAAAATCTGTGTGAATTTGACTGAAACAAAAAGGATCATGTGGCAACAACAATTGCAATCACAGTTAATGTGACCGTGGGGTTCAGGCATTGGCGAGACAGAGCCATCTGTGCCCTGTGGACATCAGAGCGTCTGCTAGACACCAGACCCATGTGTACATCTGTTCCTCCCATCTTTATTTCAGTATTATGCCTGTTGATGTCCTGTGAACTCTTCCATGATCTCATAAATGGTTAGGGCCTGGGGTGGAGGGGGCTAAATGTCCTTTTCCTTGGGTATGGTGTCTGTTAAAATTTTGAGCCTTCTGCTGGCATCACTTGAATACAGATGAGGTGGATCCTTGACAGCACCCTAACCTGCATGTTCCTGTCCAATATTGTCAGCATTATTTGACTCTCCTAATGTTGGTTTGGTTTTCACCCTTTGCACATTTTAATGCAAGTTGATGTCGCAGGGCAGACGACAAACCTGTCCTGAGATCATAAGTCACTAGACACAACCCATGTAGCACAGTCTAAACCTTCCAGACTATAGGATTATTGGTACTTAGTTTTGTTTTCTCTCATCCATGTCTTTTATAGCACTGGTCATTGAGTGCACGTTTGTCTGTCTTTGGGCACCTTTTTGACTTTGTTCTGCACAACTGGGGCTATGAAGCTTTCCCCCTGCAGTAATTTAGGACATAATCCTTCAGTTGTTTGCATCACACTGAATGTCTTGCCCTGGCTGCCGGTCATGGTGGTGCAGCGGCCAGGCTCAGGACTTGCAGCACCTTGGCCTCAGCATCAGGGCAGTACTTTGCTTTGTCTGTGGTATCCTCACAGGTGTTACATTTCCATGGATGTTGAGTCTTTTCCACCTGCTTGGATCAAACATCTAAATGTGGAATAGTGTCCTGGAGGTTATAACCTGTCTCATGCTTCCTCAGTGTTGTACCTTGCCCTGAGCCAAGCTTCATGGCTCCTAGTGAGCGAGGCAAAACAGAACTAGGATCATCAGTTCTTTTTCCTAAGGTAACTGATAGCCAGGCTAGGCTAATCCACATCCCGCAACCTCTAGCAAGGAAAAGTGGGTTAGTCTTCAGTTTTGCAGCAAGCAGGGCATAGCTAGTGCCTTTTTTCCATTTTAGAAAAAGAAGGCTTCATGTTGATTTCCATCCCCAGAAACAGGTCAAAATCAGATGCAAACGAGCACAAAGATACTGCAAAGAGCCAATGGAACGAAGCTGCGAAGTTGTAAGACCAAACTGTTTTGATCCAGGGCATGGAAATAACTATGCTGGGCTGCTTTCATTTTTAAAACTCTTTGCGCTCCTGTTCAGGTGTGAGCGAATGTACTTTGTAGAGAGAACAAGCCTTTTTTTTTGGTATTAACACAGCTCTTTTCAGACACAAGCCTCCTCCATCGTCGCCTCCCTGCTCCATGTGTTCAGACTTCCTGCAGCTGCCGATCAGGTGGTGGAACCCCAGCTACCTGAGAGTGTGTGTTAATTTTTTTTTGTTACCTTATTCCTTGTTCTCCCCCACCCCCAACTTCTGTTTGTGGACTCTTGTGTTAATAGGTTGTTTAGTGTTGCTTTGCCATGTTGATTATTTAGCGTTTTTAAACAACTATTTTAAAATTATGGGACAGAGGTTTCTGGCAGGAAGAGGCACAATTTCTCAAAGCTTTACAACCATTTCTGTGCAGAAGTTCAAGCCACTGTGAATTGTCCTGCAGCCCTGTGGATGAGAAATGAGCTGGGTTTTAACTGGCTCCCAATTACAGTTGGTGGGCATGGTCTCCTGCTGCCTGCTCTCAAAACGGATCATTCTTTTTACCAGTTTGGAAATGGATTAGCAAAATTTAAGGTGTGGCTTTTTACTGTCTGCTGAAGGAATTATGAACAGTCTGAAAGTTGTCTCCTCTCTTTGCACTTTTCCCCCACATGCTTCCAACTTCCACTGCACCTTAGCAACTGATCCCGTAATTTGTGTTGCTTTATTTCCTGACGCACTGACATTGTGAGGTGTGGGAAGACTAGGGTCCTTGCAGGTGGAACAGAAAAGGACCTAGCACCAGATTCATTACAAAAAACATCAAATCAGTTGCTTTTGTCTGTCTGTTCTGATTTTAATTTTCCCCTCTTAAGTTCTTCCTTGTAACTACTGTTGTTAGCCAGCTGTTCCCAGAGCAGTCTGTAATGGCTCAGAAAAGTGGCTGTAGATTTTTAAGGAACAATCTGAATTTCTGTGAGAAAGACCAGCATTGCAACTCCAGAGGGAAAGAGCTGGAAATCATGGTTGGGATGCTCAATTTGGAGGTAGGTGGGTTTGCTTTAAAAGGACAAAGTAACAATGGATGCCAAAAGAATTAGTGGAACTTGTCACATTTTGTAGTTTGCAGGCAGATTGAATGGGGCTCGACCTCTGTAATCAGCTTGGCACTGGTAATTCTGAATGTAGTGGTTGTTTCAGCAGCCCATGATGTGTGATCATTTTGGCTACTACCAAGTTAGAGCAGAGAAAGGATCATTTTAAAACTGCTGCTGACTTGGTATTTTTGTGGAGATCCCTGGGATTTAACTGTTGGGTCACATTTACATACCATTTATTCATTTGCATGTACCTTAACCAGCCTGTTGAATTGTCAGAAAATTGGCCTTTAGTTGCTAATTTTGTGTTTCAGCTCGTGCTGAAGTGGATACTTTTTTGGCTGTAAAAGGATCTGAGCAGACAGTTTGAGTGGCTCCTCCTTGCTTTTTGGCTTCCCCTCTCTCTGCATTTATGCTCACCAGGAAGTGAACTGCAACCAGGTTCCCCTTTAAACATAACTAATGGCACCCAAACACCCAGTGATCTGATATGCTGAGCCCATGGTGGTAGGGTTTCTGTAAGCAGCAGATCAGCAGGTGAAATGGTATCTCTGAGTTATCCAGGAATTGTGATGTTTACAGACAGTTGCCATATAATTTGGATGGGATCTTTTGGAATGCAGCTTTCATTTAACAGGGAAAGTACATTTTGTGAAGTGAAAGGGAGTGGGCAGCATAATGGCAAGACTAGAGGGACAAAAACAACAAACCCTTCTAGGCCATGCTAATGGTTGGCTCCTTGAGTGCAATCGAACACACTTTCTGACAGATGTTCCTGGCTACATGGACTGTGTGTGAACCTTTCTATGTGTGGGGATTTTTTATTTTCCTATTCAATAAGGATGGGCCAAACTCAAAAATATACAACCAGAATGTGATTTCTAATAAAATGTTGGTTTAAAAAAAAAAGAAAGAAAAGAAAAAGCTGGTGCAGAAATTGTCCATTGCATCTCATTCACCTTAAGAAAAAGTTTCACAGAGACAGCTCTGGTGGGAACGATTATTTTGCACTTCCAAGATTGCCTCTTTCTGTCGCACTGCTAGACTTGCATAAACCAGTTAACTGCCTGTAGGTAGTTTTTGACTCCAAAGGAGCACTGGGGAGCAGGTGGTTTTGGGGTGTTCCTTGTAACACCTGAATCCTAATCATCAGAGGATTTCCAAGCACTATACACAGACAAGTTAAGCATTACTCTCATTTTACACTTGGGGAACCTGAGGCATGCTGCTAGGACATAATGAAGGTGATATAGTGGTAGATCAGTGATTCTTGCATCTAAAGTTACAGAATGACTTGGAGAAGATTTCTAAATCTGGTTTATTAGTTCTGCTGAGAATGAGATTTTACTCACACAGGCAGCCCTGCAGAGTGGGAGCTGGGTTGTCTTCCCCCTTGTGCATCATTAATTGAGTGGTGGTTGAAGATCTGATCACCAGCACCATTACAGGGCGAGACAGGTAGGCTTTAGGGCAGGGGTATCAAACGTGGCCTGTGGGCCACATGCAGCCCCTAAAGCTATTTCCTGCAACCCGCGATGACATGATCATTACTGATACTTGCAATATAGTTGTATGAAAAGGTTTCAGTGGTCTGGCCTTCGGACTAACATACCAGTCCTCATGTGGCCCTCATGGTGATCTGGGTTTGAGACTCCTGCCTTAGGGAGTGTCAACACTTGGCAGGATCCCTGAATGCCACCTGCAGAAACACCATTACTAAGGAGGATGAAGATGAAGGAAAAAGTCCTTCCCTTTTGGCTCTCAGGGTGGGTTGTGAAGGGCTAGGTGAGCTGAGTGTGAGGGTGATGGAGTAAGTCACAGGCCCTAAGCTAGGAATGGGGCAAGGACTTTTGGAGGAGCCCTCCTTCAAAGAACTGAAACCTGCTCATCAGTAGTATCAGCAGGTGTGTAAACAAGGCTGGTTCATGCCAGCCTGTGTCCACAGGGAACTGGAGTGAAGCCACAAACACCTGTGTGATGACAATGACTGGGTCACGAAGAACCTCTTCCAGCTGCACCTCTCCTTGCTTTCCCTGCCTTGGAGAGGAGGGGATGGGGGGGCTCCAGGGGATGCAGAGCTGGGTGTCCTGACTCCAGTCCTCTTACTCTGTGAGCAGCTGCATTTGACCCAACACCCTGGAGACAAGGGAAGGTTCCCATATGTCTCAGCCACCCAGTGCCCAAGGTGGAGTGCTCTGAAATGTGTGCAGCTGCAGCCCAGTTTCCTTCTGTCTGCAGCTGGGAACTGCTGAAAGAGGCACACCCTGCATTCCCAGCTCTCCCAGCTGGGTCTGCTCAAAATTGGGCACAGGGAAGGGAGAAACCCCCCTAAGAAAGGGGATGTGTGCTGGAGAGCCAGGCAAGGCACTTGCTGGACAAGCATGCTGGAGTCCTACTTCAAGGCCAGAAGGGACCTGTAATATAACATGGGTGCCCTCCTACTGCATGCTTCCTGGTGACTTGATGCAGTTTGTCTCCCTGCCTCAGTTTCCCTTAATGGGCTTTCAGTAACTTCAGAGGTGTTTTTATGGAGCATTTCAGGGGTCTGCTGTCTCTAAACAAAGGCTGCCCAGCTGAGCAAGCACATCTCCCCTGCCAGCATCCTAATGGGGGCCTCAGCTAATCTTAGTCTATCCCAGCTATCACCAGGAAGTCCCACTGATCTGGGATCCTTTGGAGTCAGGCCTCTTGCACATACCTGGAGAATCATCCATCCCTGGACTCAGCCCACCCTGAGGTTGAATTGTCTCAAAAGTTGTGCATAGTTCCCCAGGAACCTGGTTCTCTTGCTGTTGTATGGCAAGGACCTCTCCCTGGGACCAGGTTTCCCAAGGGCTTTGCTCCCTTCAGCAGCCCCTTTTCTTGAGAGCTCTTGAAACAGCTCCCCTGAGAAATCCCAAGAGCAGCTTCTGTTCTGTAAGTCCTTGGCTAAACCCCAACAGCCCTTTCTAAGGCCAGCTGTTCCTTAACCTTAACTACCCGGCTGCTGCCCAGCCACCTCAGCTGTTAACTATTCCCAGGTGGATCTAAGTCAGGTCAGTCTCCTTAGCAGAGCCTGTCCTGGGAAGGCTGAGTGCTTGAGCCCATAAGAGGGTCAGGGTTTGTAGGGTAACCTAGTCCAGAAGTTCCTGCATCAAGAAGGCAGGATCCTTTTTCCCACCTGCCTGTCCCCACCCCTGCTCCACAGAAACAAGAATTTGCCCCTTTTGATCATGTATTCTTGCTCCCATGTACTGATTGTGGCAGCCACAGCCTTACCCCCATCTGCCAGCCCCATTTCTGGGTTGAGCTAGCAGTGATCCCAAAGGCTATCCACACTCAAATGTTTCTTCTTCCACTATGCTGACCAGTAGCTCCCCTACAGGGCTGGTGTAGATGGTGCTGTACCCAATCAGGGACAACAGCCTATGGCAAGAGCAGGTTTTTGAGGGTTGCGAAGAAGCCCTAGTGGGCAGGACAATTGCATGTATTACTTCTCTATGGCAGGTGGGACCTAATGGTGGTTTTTGCTGGTTCAATAGGCAGATCCTGGAAGAGATGAGTGGTGCTTCAGGTGCTGTAAATATCCTAAATCTGAGTATCTTTTCATTCTGTTTGCTCTTCTCTTAAATCTCATCCCACCCCTTACCTTGATTGGACAAAGAACGCTTGCAGGAAAAGTCACAACCTCAGTTTAGCTAAGTGATTTACCCAAGGTCAGCTGTGGAATTTGTGGTGAAGGAGGGATGTCTCCCTAGCCCTACAGTTGAAACTGCCAAAAAGATACTCCAGTTGGCAGGGAGATGCCGCAAGCTCTTGCTCCTGTACTAAAAGCTGCTGCTTTAAATGTACATACTTGCAAGAAGAGAGAATATTTGCTGACTTTAGATGTTTAAGACATTAGAAAATCTGACCTGGAAAAGCAGAAAGTCCCCTCCAGTAGCTGATGATGTGAATGAGGTGATCCAATAGCCCTGGAACCACGAACACCAGCACACACAAGCGGAAGGGGGACCCGCTGCAGCACTGAACTAAGGGTATGGCTGCACTGCAGTGTGAACTGAGGGTTCAGTCTCAGATTCAAGTCTAACTCCCTTCTGTCTACACACACAAATCAGGCTCATGCAGGATTCAGACCTGACAGATGTGGAGGCTCCAAGCCAGAGTTCAAGCCGTAGTGGCTGGAAGTGCAGACGTAGCCCACCCTGGGAGTCTGCCAAAGGTATCCTGCACTGCCATAGACCAGCTTTTCGTCCTTTGTCTGGACAGTCAGGTTTTCCCATGATTCACCATGAGCAAAGCACTAGCGTGGCTATGATTTGGAAAGGAGTTATGAAGTCTTGGATGTAAGCGAGGGGTTTAAACTCAGGCCCCACATAAGATCAGGTGTAGATGCTGGAGCCCCCATTTGAAAGCCAGGGCTCGAGCCCTACATTAACAAACCCACGGGCTGCAAACTCAAGTTCTATTAACCCAGGGCTGCATTGCAGGGTGTCTGAGCCCTTCATCCCTTATCACACATCTACACTACAGTTCCCTAGCCTTGCAGCCTAAGTCCCTTTACCATGCCTCTGCTGGCATGGGCCACTTGTGGGTGTTTTACTGCAGCATCAACATACCTTGCAAAGAAATAGGGCTTGAACCCTGCATCTTAACTTGACTCAGGCTGTGGAACCCTCCCATTTCATGGGGTCTTGGAAGCCTGGCTCTGTGCAATTTGTGTGTAGGTAGAAAGGGAATTTGGCTCAAGCCTGAGTTGGCACTCTGTGCTCACCTTCCAGTGTCCCCCATTTAGCCCCCTTTCTCTTGGTTCACTTTCCCAAGAAAGTTTCAACAGCACAAACAAGGAGTCCTGTGGCACTTCTAAAGACTAACAAAAATCCGTTGGTTTTTAAAAGTGCCACGGGACTCCTTCCAAAGGGGTAGCTGTGTTAGTCTAGTTCAGCAAAATAAGCAAGGAATCCTGTGACACTTAAAGACTAACAAATTTATTTAGTGCATGAGTGGGATTTTCTCCCGCAAAAGCTCTTGCGATAAATAAATTTGTTAGTCTTTAAGTGTCACAGGATTCCTTGTTTGTTTTAAGGGACTCCTTGTTTGTTTTGCTGAAATTTTCACATTATAACAGGTAATTTGACTCCAATTTCCAAAGGGATAGCTGTGGTAGTCTAGTCCAGTAAAAAAACCAAGGAGGCGTGTGGCACTTAAAGACTAACAAATTTATTTTTCACATGAGCTTTCGTGGGAGAAAAATCCCAGTTCCGTGGGGATTTTCTCCCACGGAAGCTCATGCGAAAAATAAATCTGTTAGTCTTTAAGTGCCATACAACTCCTTGCTTTCTTTGCTGAACTAAACTAACAGTTGGTTACTCACCGTAACCGTCCTTCTTTGAGATGGGCTACTCACATACATTCAGTTGCAGGTGTCTACATGCCGCAGCACACGATAGCTCGAAAAGTCTTTAGCGTTAGCCTGTCAGGTCAGGGCACACGGCCAACGCCCCCTCCACGCTGCGGCTATATAGGTGACTGTGACCCTGACCCTCCCAGTCCCATATACCTTCACCAACTCCGTTAGCAGGGACAGTGGGAGGGACCTGAACATATGTAAGCAGTCCATCTCGAAGAAGGACGGTTACGGTGAGTAACCAACCGTTCTTCTTTGAGCGCTGCTCACATCATTCAGTTACAGGTCACTGCTAGCCATACCTGAGGATGGTGGGAGGAGTTACAGTCTGCCCACACTGAGTGCAGCTCTGCCCACAGCGGCATCATTTCTCACCTGTTGGGCAATAGCGTAGTGCGTCGTGAAGGTATGTACCAACAACCATGTAGCGGCTCTGCAGATCTCTTAGATCAGGATCTTGGCGAGGAAGGCCCTGGAGGACACCTAAGCTCTGGAAGAGTGAGCTCTCACCATCTCTGGAAGAGGTGTTTTCGACCTTCCACAGCAGTCTTTAATGCCGTTCACAATCCATTTGGAGATGCATTGGGAGGAAACCGGAGAACCTCTCATGCATTCTGTGACCACCACGAACAATTGGGGGGTCTTGCGGAAGGATCGGGTACGCTCGATGTAAGTTAGGAGCACTTCCCTCACGTCCAGGGTGTGCCACCATCTCTGGTTTTCCATCACCTGTGGGTCTGGATAGAAGACCGGCAGGCAGATCTCTTGATTCAAGTGGAAAGGGGTGGCAATCTTAGGCAGGAACGAGGGGTGGTGACACAGGACCACCTTGCAATGTTCCCTCTAAAGGGAGAAGGCAGCTGAGCAACTCCTGTTGCCCGCTGCGCAGCCCCCCCCCCGCTCCTGGCGGCATCCCCCCTGCTCCCACTTGCCCCCCTGCTCCCAGCAGCAGCCCTGCTCACACTCGCCCCCCCCGACTCCCAGTGTGCCCCCCCCAGCCCCCACAAACTTACCTTGGGGCTGGACTGGAGCGGGATGGCCCAGCCCTAACTCCTGGGCCAGAGAAGCTCTACGGAGCATGCTCAGATTTTCTGGGCATGCTCCGTTAGAGCTTCTCTGGGCGGGAGTTTTCAAAACTCCCTGCTCCACAGGAGCTCTATTGAAGGACCCTGGCTGCCAGCAGTGCGCTGCCGGCAGCTTTCTCTATGCTGGCGGCTGCAGCGGGCTGCGCTGCAGCGCGCCAGCGCAGCTTACAGGGAACATTGCCACCTTGTCGGGGAAGAAAACCGTATATGGGGGTTCAGAGGATAGGGCTCATAGCTCTGAGACCCTTCTGGCCGATGTAATGGCCACCAAAAAAGCCACCTTCCAAGACAGCACTAACAGGGTGGCTGAGTCTAAGGGCTTGTATGGTGGTTCTGTGAGAGCCTGTAGCACCACGTTTAGGTCCCACTGTGGGGTGGAGTTACGGACGTGGGGAAAAAGTTTTTCCACTCCTTTCACGAATCTATGGCAGATGGCGTGTGGGAATAGTGGGACCCCATCTGTCATTTGATGAAAGGCCGAGATTGCTGCCAAATACACCTTCAGTGATGACAGAGAAAGGCCTTTCTCCCTCAGGTCAAGAAGGTAGTCTAAGGTTGCCTGTACTGGTGCGGAGATAGGGTCTATGTTTCTACCATGGCACCAAGTAGAGAAGTGGTTCCATTTTGCGATATAGGCAGACCTGATGGAGGGTTTTCTGCTACCAACCAGGACCTTCTTAACCCTATCTGAGCAGTGTCTGTCTTGCTCACTGAGCCAGAGAACATCCAGGCTGTCAGGTGCAGGAGGCCTGGGTTGGGGTGTCGAAGGCATCCCTAGTCCTATGTCAGAAGGTCTGCCCAACTCGGGAGGTGGAGAGGGGTCCTCACTGACACGTCTTGTAGGAGAGGGAACTAGTGTTGCCTGGGCCAGTCCAGGGCTATCAGGATGAGGAATGCCCCATCTGTGAGTACCTTCAGGAGCACCCTGTGGATCAGGGGGATTGGCAGGAAGGCGTACATTAGGGCTCCCTCCCAATTGAGGAGAAAGGCATCGCTGAGGGACCCTTTCTCCCGGCCTAGAAGGGAGCAGAATCAAGGGCATGTGTGGTTCTGCACTGTGGCAAAGAGGTCGATCTGAGGGGTTCCCCACCTGGTTATCAGTAGGGAGAAGACCTCGCTGGGGAGGGGCCACTTGTGGTTCGCCAGTGGCTCCCTGCTGAGTGAGTCCGCTATGCCATTGTCCACCCCGGGCAGATGGGTGGCAGTTGGCCTGAAGTGGTGGTCTAACGCTAGTTGCCACAGCTTGGTTGCTTCCTCACATAGGGCCAAGGAGCAGACCCCCCCCCCTTGGCAGTTCGTGTAGAACATGGCTGCTGTGTTGTCTAATAGGATTTGGATCACTCTGCTCTGGATCTGGTCCAGGAAGGCCATGCAGGCCAGTCTGATAGCCTTGAGCTCCTTCACATTTATGTGGAGGATACTATCCTCGGTCTCCAGGTGCCTCGCGTGGATAGGCCCCGGAGAGATGGGTGCCCCATCCCAGGTTGGAAGCGTCTGTTATCAGGGTCACTGCAGGTTTGGACTCCCTGAACGGGATTTCCCCCATTGCAAAGTTGGGGTCCCACCAAATTTGGAGGGACTCCAGGGCATGCTGGGGTACTGAGATTACCTTGTTGAGGTGGTCTCATTCCGGTTGGAAGCTTGTGGAGAACCAGAGCTGGAATGGTCGCATCCACAGGCGGGCTGTTCGTATTACTGATGTGGCCACTGCTATGTGCCCCAGGAGCTGCATGCATCTGCACACTGGTCAGCCCTGGAGCTCCGTGATGATGGTGCAGGTGGATCGAAATCTTGACAGGGGGCAAGGATGCGATGCCTTCCCGAGCGTCCAAGCATGCCCCAATGAACTCTATGTCCTGGGTGGGGCAAAGATTGAACTTTTCCAGATTTATGCGGAAGCCCGGGAATTTGCACAGGTTCATTACAATGTTGACGTGGTCTTGTACTTGTCGACTTGACTTGCCCACTATGAGCCAGTCGTCCAGGTAGGGGTAGATTCTTACACCCCTCCTGTGTAGAAACGCTGAAACTGGCGCAACACACTTTGTGAACACCCTGGGGACTAGCAATAACCCGAAGGGGAGGGCGGTAAACTGGTAATGGCGTTGAGCCACTACAAACCTGAGGAACCACCTGTGGTGGGGTCATGTGGAAGTAAGCGTCCTTTAGGTCGAGGGCCCCGAACCACAGTCCTGGGGACAGGGAGGGAATGTTCTGCGGTAGGGAGTTCATGTGGAATTTTATTTTCTTTATGTTTTTGTTGAGAGCTCTGAGGTCTAGGATGGGCTGGAGATCCCCATGGGGTTTGGGGACTCGGAAGTAGCGGGAGTAAAACCCTTTGCCGCTTTCCCTCTTGGGAACCTTTTCGATGGCTGCAAGGGAGAGTAACTTTTGGCATTTGGCCTCAAGCTTTCCCAGGAGATCGGGGTTTTCTGGGGTTATGGGAGGGGATGGTTTCCTGTCCTGGGAGGCTGAGAGGAACTGGATGTGGTATCCTCTTGCTACTGTGTCGAGGACCCATTGGTCCGAGGTGACCTGGGTCCACCATGGGGTGAAGTGGTGGAGGCGGTGGGGGGAGAACTGGGGCTGTGCAGCGCTGCCCTCGGAGATACCATCAAAAATGCTGTTTGCAGCCCCACGAGCGGTCCGACCCTTGTCCGTGCTGTCCCGACTGGGAGGCGCCCAGCTTACCCCCTTTACCTGCCCGGTCTTTAGTCTTGTCCCGGTCCCCGAGGTGATGCTGGGGAAACTGGAGGGATCTTGGGAACTGGTTTTGTAGCTGCAGCTGTTGTTTCAGTTGCTGTAGCTGCTGTTGTAGCTGGTGCGACTTTGACGAACATCTAACAGGTTGTGGAGTGTAGATCCCAAGGGACCTCAGGGTGGCCCTTGAGTCCTTCATACCATGCAGCTTCACGTCTGTGGAAGATGCAAAGAGGTTGGGACCTTCGAAGGGGAGGTCTTGGATAATTTGTTGCATTTGCGTGGAGAAGCTGGAGTTCTGGAGCCAGGCCAAATGGCGCATCACTACCGCCGATGCTATTGTGCGTGCCACTGTATCCACTGCATCCCAGGTTGCTGCCAGTGCGTCCCTGGATGCTCTCTTCCCCTCGTCCAGCATTGCTTCGAAGTCTCTCAGGCGATCCTCTGGGATGACCGATCGGAGATTCCGTAGAGCTTCCCACAGGTCGAGGATGTAGCACGTCATCAAAGCAGAATGGTTTGAGATGCGCAGCCAGAGGGCAGCCAAGGTGTAAACTTTCCTGCCAAGTAGGTAGAGTCTCCTCGCCTCCTTGTTCTTGGGTGTGGTGCTAGGTTGGCCTTGTCTCTCCCTTTGGTTGACCGCGTTGACCACCAAGGACCCCGGGACCAGGTGGTGAAATAGGAAGGGGAACCCTTCTGGGGAGATGGAATATTTCTTGTCCACTACCTTGGACGCTGGTGGGATTGAGGAAGGCATTTGCCAGCGTTCTTGGACAATGCAGAACACCCCGGTGTGCAAGGGAATTCCAACCTTAGCCGGTGGGGCTCAACGGCATGCGTCAAAAAGGGAGTCATCCTCCACCTGGATGACTCCCAGCTTGAGCTTCAGGTTCTCTGCCATGCAGCGGAGAAGGTCCTGTTCGATGAGAGGGTCCCCTTCGTGGTCGGTGGACATGTCGATTAGTCTCATGTCAGGTGATGAAGATGACAGGGCTCTTGATCTGCTTTGTTGTGTGGAATCAGGGTCCGGCTCGTCGTCGGAGAAATCCGAGGACTCCGGTGCAGGCAAATGTGTGTATCGGGAGGAGGCATCGTCTGCCATTGCATTCAGCCAGTCGAGGGTCCATTCGTTGTGCGGGGACTTCAATGGTGGCATAGGTGTTATGAGGGGCCCAGGTGCTTCCCCCAACGTGTGCTCGCACTGTGTGCTTGGTGACACGGAGCATTTGCGGGCACACTTCCTCGGGCACTCCTCCTGGGTGGGGAGAAAAAGATCCTCCGAGGATGATCTGAACCATCTCCCCCCGATAGGTGGCATTCTGGTACCAAGAATTCCTTGGGAAAGTGGTGTGGAGCCATAGAACTTGGCCCTGGTACTGGGTTAGATGGTGCCAGGTTGGACAGAGGTGAGGAGGCCTGGGACGGTAGTGGCATCGGCGCAGGTGTTAGCGGTGCCAAGTCGGATGGTACTGGAAGTGACGGTACTGGAAGTGGTGTTATCAGTGATGGTGATGGGTCCAGCGGTACTGGGCTTGTGGGCGGTACCGTGTCCAGCGGTGCCGAGGAAGGTGGTGCCAATGCAGGCAGCTGCCTCGTGTTTTGCACCAACGCCAGATTTGAGCACCCTTGGCGAGCCAGTGCCTGAGCCATGGCCCTGCTAGGGGTGGCTGAGAGGCTACCAGGGGGACCGGTGGGATCGGTGTCTGCAAGGAACCGTTGAGGGCCGAGATCTTGGGCCTGGTACCAGGGATTGGCAGGAGGCTTGAGCCTGGCCCGATCAAGAGTCCAGCGGAGTGCTGATGGCTCAGCCGCTTGTAGATGGAGTGGCTCTGGTCCCCGAAATGAGGTGGAGACGGCGCTCTCTTTCCCCCGAGTCCTCTGCTTGAAGGATCGGCAGATGGGGCAGTCCGCCGTGATGTGGGACTCACCCAGGCAAGCAAGACATTTCTCATGTGGATCATCCATCAGGAAAGCCTTGCAGCATCCTAAGCACGGCTTGAATCCTGGCATTTTGAATTTTGTGCGAAAGACAGGCCCTTGCGTTTTGCAAGATGACACTGATGGCGGAACAAGGAGGGTCAGGGTCACGGTCACCTATATAGCCGCAGCATAGGGGGGTGTTGGCCGTGCACCCTTACCTGATAGGCTAACGCTAAAGACTTTCCAAGCAACCGTGCGCTGCGGCACGTAGACACCTGCAACTGAATGATGTGAGCTGTGCTGGAAGGAGAACAGGGCTCCCCCCTGTGGAACAAGCGGGCGCCAGAGCCCTGCAGTTCCCCGATCTGCCGGTAGGGGTCAGGCGAGGGCAAGGAGGGCGCCGCCAGCTGCGCTCCGCCGCCTTTCAGCCCCAGCAGGGGGCGCCAGCGCGCTCCCCGGCGCCGCTTTGCAGAGCGCAGTGCAGCCAGCTCCACTGCAGGCGTTCACCTGCCTGCCCCTACCTGCCTTTCCAGTCCCAGCCCAGCCCTTGCCGCCTTCCTTCTTTGCCCTGCCCGGCTCTTCCCTCCTGCTGCCTGCCCCGAGAGAGGATCTGCTCTGAAGCTCCAGCGCCGCGCCCCCAGGACAAGCCAGTTCCCACCGCGCCTGGCTCCCTCCATGGGTCCGCGCTGAGCCAGCTCCCCTGGGCGGAGGAAGTGGGGAAGGTGACCAGGATCCAGCCATGGTGAGTTTCCTTTTCCTGCTCCACCTGGAGACGCTTCGGGCCTTTAAGAGCCAATTCTTCTCCCTCTAACCCCCAGCAGAATCTATTTTTTAATATTAAACACCCCTCCAAAGTTTCTCCCCGTTCCTCCGTTTGTTTATTAGTGAATGGGAAGTTGGAAGAAGAGGGTTTCTGAAAGCCACATTTCTGCGCCTCCTGCCCGCCCCCGGGCGCTTGGGGGAGGCAGCTGCCAATGAATCACCTTGCAAATGGGATAGCTGGAAAGAAGCGCCATCAAAATCGGTCGCTGGGGCTGGGCTAGGGTTACCAGACACCAAAGCCTGGAAAGGAGGACAGGGAAGTACGAAAAGGAGGACATTGGAGAAAATGTAGTATTAATGTAATAGTCTTCTGGTTTTAGGGGGTCCTGGAACGCTTCCCCCTAAAAATAGGGTGCTCTGGGGTGTTCCAGCGTACTTTAACCCCTGCAAGTAAAAAGTCAGACAAAATCATGTATTTTTCAAATGCCTGCCTGGTGGAGAACACGAAGGTAAAGGGGAGTTCATGTTCTCTTTTTGCCTGACATCTGGTAACCCTAGGCTGGGCAGGATTCTCCCAGCCTGATTGTAACACCGAAGAAACATTTCTCCTTCCCTTGTTTGGGGCCCTGGCTGCTTCTTCTTGGGTCAGAACCTCTGCAGCTCCTGGGGCTTGGGGTTTGCTTTTGCAAAGGGCCAAATCCTTGTTTAACAGTTGTGGGAAGAAGGCAGAATATTGGCTGGCCCCAGCCAAGCTGCCTGTCTCCTCCCTGGGACATTCTGGGTGCAGTTTCCACATGGGGGTGAGCGATCTGTTCCTTTTGTGAAAAAATGGGCTCTTGATGGGTTCTGCCCTTGCAGCTTTATTGGGGGTGCCTCTGAGTCCTCTTGTCCCCACCCTGCAGCCTGTGCCGATCCCTTCACAGGTCTGGGGCCTTACAGGCAGGGGTTAAAGTATAATTTGGTGGGGCCCCGAACCCTCCAGAAAGGGTGAGCCCCCCAATACCAGTCCCCAGAATCCACCCTCTACCCCAATACCCAGCCCCAGACACACGCACAGGCACACATAGCCACCCCCCCACCCCCCCCCCCCACACACACCCACCCCCCCCTAGACACACACACACCCCCCCCCCCCCGCCCCCCCCCCACAAAACCCCCAACAGCTCCCCCAGTGCCCTTACTTCCGCTGTTTGCAGGTTGCCTGACCAGTTGAAAGCTGCTTCCAGCCACAAGCTGCTCTGCCCTGCAGGGGGAAGATTCACAAACTTCCAGCCTGCAGCAGCCCTCTGCTGGCTGGGCTTAAGGTGGAACAGGGTTTAAGGTGGAGGCACTAGAACGCTGCATTCCAGTTGCTCGTGCTATTTTTAGAGGGACCCCCGAACGCAGCATCTCAGTACCTTTATTTTTAGGGGCCCCAGAATGCTGCCAGGCTAAAAATAGGGGACCCCAGAACTGCATTCTAGTGCGCTCCCCCTTACTTTAAGCCCTTGCTTACAGGGGAAGTTTAAGCAGGTGAGGGGTGTCCTGCAAGGATTTAGCCGGGAGGTGGTGGCATTTTTAGGAGGTACAAGTATCTTAAATGGCTGGAACATGAGGGGAAGTTATCCCTAGCCAGGTTGCCCTGAAAAATGCGTGTTTTCCCTGCTGCCTGACGAGTTTACAATTTCTGCCAATGCAGTCTGAAAGGAGGTGATGAGTTTGACTGATTGCACTGGATTCTATAAAAATCACCTGGGAGTTTTAGCTTGGCACTAGGGTGAGAGGCATTTTGTAAATGTTTGTACAGTGCTCTTTATATTCTAGAATAATTGCTTCACTCACAAAATGGAATTATGATTCCTATGTACAATCATGTCTAGCCTAAAACAAACAAGGAGCCCCGTGGCACTTAAAGACTAACCAATTTGTTTATTGCACGAGCTTTGTGGGAGAAAATTCTTCTTTGTTAGATGCTTTAAAGATGGGGGAATTTACGGAACAAGTTGAAGCGGCCTGACGCCGACAGGCCATTCCAGGGCCCCGCCTTCACAAGCTGCAGATCTCCACCGGCCGCTCTTGGGAGGGATGGCCAGCTGGGGATAGGCAGGGCAGCACTGCTGCACCCCACCAGCGGAGGGATGGAGGGAGAGCGCACCGCTCACACACACCCCAGCCAGCGCTAGGGGTTGCGGCATGGCTGCTGGGCTGCTTCTGGCTCATGCGGTTGTGTTCAGGGCTTAAAGTGGTCCAGAACGGCACTGGAACGCCATTCTGGGGCGCAGTGTTCTGGGGCCCCTAAAAATAGAAAATGGAGCGAGAACGCTGCATTCCAGGGCCCACCATTTAAAAATAGTAGGTCCCGGAATGCAGCATTTTCGTTCCATGTTCTATTTTTAAGGGCCTGAACGCTGGGCCCCTAAAATATAGTGGTCCTCAGAGAGGCATTCTGCCGCTTTCCAGGAGGCAGGGGCAGGGGCCAGGGACGTTCCTGGGTAGGGCTCAAGCCCCACCCCAAACCCCTCCAGGCCCCACCCCAACCTGGAGTCTGCTGCCTCCTCCCCAGCTGCACTACCACCCCAACCCCGGGTCCACTGCGCCCACCTTCCCAGCTGTGCTGCTGCCAGTAAGTGTTGGGGTGGCTTGGCTTGTGCTGGGGGGATATTGGGGTCAGGGGGTGGAGTGCTGGTGTGTGGGGGGGCAGGACCTGTGTAGGAGTGTTCCAGGGCCCCCAAATTGTATTTAAAACCCTGGTTGTGTGGGAGGATGGGGTTGACTCTGTTGTCCCAGAAGTGGGGGGCCTGCACCAGCCACGAGCCCCCTCTTTGACCCTAATGGTGGGGCAGCCAAGAGTCCCTGGAGCACACCTGGCTCCCTGGAGGACATTGCCAGTGAGCCACAGGTGGCTCACTGAGCCTGCGTTGCCAATCCTCACTTTAGGGAGAATCTATCCTGTCCCTTGTGTATCTGTTTAACTGGTTAATTACCCTCCCGGTTATCTAATGGTTTAAGCAGAGGTGTCACACTCATTTGCTATGGTGGGCCAGATGTGACCTAAATGTATTTCAGGTGGGTCATACATACCATAAATCAAAATACTGGGGCACTCGTGTGGCATCATGTATTACTGCGTATGTGAAACTATGCTCCACGGTACCTTTCTCTGTCTCTGTTAGGAGGAGAGTATCATCCTGCAGAGTGCAGATAAGGGCCTGATGGAAGAGGTTTGTGGGCCACATTCAGCCCGTGGGCTGCGTGTTTGACACCCCTGGTTTACTGGGTTCTCTGTTGGGTTATTTTGTTGCAACCAGGAGGCCCTAAAATGCAGGAGAAGCTAATTTTGCTCTCCGGGGCCTCCCCACTCTGGCTGCTGTTGCACAGAAGTCATGAGTAAAACAAATCAGCCATCAGTGGGTGGTAGTTGCTATAAAGTTTTTGTGGTTTAGGGTCATAGTAAGGCTGGGCTCTTAAGTTTTTCTCCACACCCAAGAAGGCAGGAAACATGTTCTTTCCTTTTAATTGCTAGCAGAGATTCTCCTGTATTTGTGCTGGGGAAGAATTGGCATCTAGTGAGAGGTGCAATGTTCCCACTAAGCTGCGCGGTCGCACAGCCCCCACCGCTGCCTGGCGCAGGGAATACTGCTGGCCACACACAGCCAGTAGCTGCAGTCCTAGCTGGGAGTTTTTAAAACTCCTGCTTGGAGTAAATTCTCACTGAGCATGCACAGAGTCTCTGCGCATGCTCAATGAGAGCTCCTCCGGCCAGAGGAGCGGCTGGGGGCCAGGTTGTGTTGCTCCAGTGGCTGGATAAGGGGGCGGGGTGGGGATTGGGGACAGGACAAGGGCAGCTGGCTGTGAAAGGGGGCAGAGGGTTGGAAGGAAGAGAGGGTCGGGGGGGCATGGAGGGGCGGGATCCGGTTGACTGGAGCAGTGACTGAGAGAGTGGGGGAGGCAGGATCAGGCCGGGGAGGTGGACAGGATCGGGCCTGCACGGGGGTAGGGGGTAGCGAGCAACATAAGTTGCTCAGCTGCATTAGGGCCTTAGAGGGAACAGTCTTGCTGTCCCAGCATGGATCCAGGCATGTCCTAATTCCCCAGGACACTATCACCAAAAGCCCCACCTGGGTTACCCTGGAAGATGATTTTAGGCAAGCAAGCACATCCCTGGCCCAGGGGCATCGCTGGTGCCTGGCACAGCAGGCATGTGCCCTGAATCCCAGAGCCAGTGCCCCAAATTGCTGGGGCACCCTCCTGTGTCTCCTGTCCCTGTCACTGTCTCCAGTTAGGTACCTGGGGCTGGGCAGCCATGGTGGTGCCTGCCTTTCCTGGCCTGGATCGCTGCGGCAGCCACGGCCTCACCCAGGGATTGGGGGCTGAGCTGGCAGTGGCAGGAGCCTAGGGCCCCGACTCTGGATTGGGGCCGGTGGAGCAGCCCGGGTCCCAGGTCTTTCCCTGGGGCAATGACGTGCCTGCCCTGGCCCCATGAGCTGCTCACGGCTGTGGCTCCAGGAGTTGGCTACCTTCAAGCTGTGTAGCTGCTGCCTTGAAAGCTGTGTGGTTTTCAAACTTTCCTCTGAAGCAGCTGGATTTATTGTAAGGTCTGTGTAAACAACGGCTCTTCTGTGCTTCAGGCAGGTGGAAGTGTTCAGAGCTGCAGATAGTCCAGCTCACCATCCTGGTGAAATTTGGGGCTGTGGTGGGGAACATCAGAGCTGGGATTCACCCCCTTGGACTATTGGTGGTGCTTAAATGTTCCAGTAGTGGCGTGGTTCCCACTGGTGCAGAGCATGTGTGCAGCATGGGGGCCATGGCCATTCACCCCAAGGGTGTCCAAATTGGGGGGGGTGGCCATTCCATCCTGGGGGGAGGAGCAGAACCACTCCCATCCCTGGGGGGGCACAACCCTTAGACCAGCATTTCCACCTCCTCTGTGATGGGGCCTTAGCTCCTAATCAGTTCCTCTCTCCTGCCACCACTTCCCAGCCTCAAATGCTGAGGCAGCTGCAATATCTCTGCCTACAATTTCCCCCTTGTCCCCCGCCCTTAGATATCTCCCCACTTGGCAGAGGGAAGCTGTGGTTTATGGGGCAATGCTGAAGCAGAGCCCTGGTGGGGAACGCCCAGCAGTGCGGCATCAGGGTGGTCCCAGCCCACCTGGCAGAGCCAACAAGCTCTGGTTGTGTGTTGCTGCTGGGGTGGTTGGTGGTGGTGGGTCTTCTCCTGGGGGCTGCCACGGGGGAGCTGACTCCCCCCTGCTCTTCCCAGGTTTGTGTGGGTCCCACCTGGATCCTGGCTCCAAGGGATGGCATTTGTGGCTGGGACCCACTGGGCTGGATGGGGAGCATGGATCCTATCATCTTCAGTCCTGTGTGCAAGTCTTCCCCTCCCAACCTCCCTGTGGTGTGGCTCAGTGGCAAATTATTAATAGAGTGTGACAGACACCCGTGCTGATTAGAGTCTGGGGTGGGGCTGTAAGCCTGAACTGCTGGGGAGGCAAGTGGTGTATAGGGGTTGGGGAAGGAGAGCTGGGAGCCAGGACTCCTGGGTTCTCTTTTCAGCTTTGGGAGGGAAGCAGTATCTAGTGGCTGGGGGTCTTGGCGGGTTGGGAGCCAGGACGCCTTGGTTTTATTTCCAAATCTGTGACTGTGCAGCCTTGGTGGTGGTGAGCAAGCCCTGTGCCTCAGTTTCTCTATCCCTGAAGTGGAGGTGGGGTGGTGAGACAATTTGAGAGCATCAGACCAAGCTTTGCCCATCAGTGGCATTGCTCATCCTTGGGAGCAGACTGTGTCTTGGGGCATGTTTAACAGCACAGCAGGATCAGACTTCTCAACCTCCCTCCCACTCAGGCCAGAACTGTGCAGTGAGGCCCCTACTGCCCCCAAGCATGGCTGTGCCAGGCTGGTTAATCCTTAACCCGCTCTCCTTCCCCCAGTGTTTGCACAGCTCTAGAGAGCAACTCTAGGGCCAGGCCAGGGCCTGCATGCCTGGCGCAGGCAAGAGGCCCCTAGGACAGGACCAGGCCTGCGGAGCCACATGCCAGCTCCGTGTCTCGCTGAAATGCCTGGCCTGCGGCCCTGATTCATTTGAGTTCCTCCTGGCGGGCTATTCTTAGCACCAGCCTCAGGGCGTAGTTCAAAGGATTCCCCCTGTTTCCTGTTTGGGCCATCACGAGCATCCCTTGGCCCCAGCCCTGTTAGTTGTGGGGTGGCTGGGCAGGGGGAGTGAGCAGTGCTGGGTGGATCTGGGGCTGTTTGTGGGGATGCTGCCCCACGTGTCAGAGTCCGGGGAGCAGGCTGGTGTGGGCATGCCTGTGCAGGGAAGGGGCAGGAACATGTGCGTGTGCTGGGGGTGGGGGCATGTATGGGTGCGTTAGGAGTTTTCGTACTCGGAGGTATATGTGTTGGGGGGGGGGTCAGATCTTGCCAGTTTGCTAACAGGTCTGGAGTCATGACCACACTTGCTACCTGGGACAAGTCTTGGCCTGGGGGCAGAGACCTGGCTTTCTGGCCCACAGAGCAGGGTTTGGCTGGGCACCGTGAATGGCTCTGAGCCAGTCAGACCCCTCCCTCACCAGGTGTGTGTGCCTCAGTTTCCCCACCCATACAACAGCAACAGTACTACCGACTGACCCCCATTGGCAGAGGCTACTGCAGCTCTGCCAGGTATGAGGGTCTGACTTTCCTCTCTCTGATAACCTCTATTATTAATGAACAGAGACGTACTCCCCTTGATTGAAGCTGGGAGCAAAAAGGACTCAGGCAGAGGGAAAGGGAATCCTCTCAGGCCTGTTTTTGGAGCTGCTGCAAACAACTTGCAACCTAGTCATCTGGCCCAGCAGGTGGGGAGGGTGATATTTGCTACTAGCAAAGGCAGCCTTGCTTTTTGCTGCCCTGGGGTAACAGTCAGGGAGATTTGGAGCAACCCGGGATGGTAGGGAGAGGGGAAGTGAGAGAGAGAGAACCAGTGAGCACAGATGTATATGGGTGTTGTTCAGGCCACATGTATGCACAATTTCCGTCTGCTTGCCCCGAAACACATTTCTGTTGTTCTCCCCGTGGCTCTGCCCTGCCCCCTTCCAGGCCTGGGACAATTGGGATCAAACCCCAGCCCCCAGCTCTGCTCTGAGCAAGTGAGGGAACTTCAGCCAGGCTGTTGCCAAGCTCTCCCGGCTACACAGACAATGCGAGGGGTCAGTTGCTACGCGACGCTGGGGGAAAGGATGCGGGGAGGAGGGACGGCATGGAGGAAACCCCGTACAGGCTCTGGCCAGGCAGGGAGACTCAGGAGAAGTTCTCCCCCCAGGTGCTGGTATTTCCACCATGGCTGCACCACTCCAGCTGGTGCAAAGCAGGGTAAGCCAGCCAGACCTGAGTGCTGCTCGCTGATCATAGCCATGGTGCTGTCAGCTGTCCTGCAGTGTGTGGGGTTTTAACTAAATCATGGGAGAATCTAACAATGAGTTTTGTGGCACTTTTAAAGACTAACAAACGTATTTATCACATGAGCTTTTGTGGGCACAATCCCACTTCATCAGATGCATGAAATGGAAAAAAAATAGCACGTTAGCTGTAAATATATAGATACAGAGAAGGGTGGGTCACACTGTGAATTCAAGCAGATCCAATGATAGACTGCTAGCCTATCTCTGCAAAGTAAACAAAACGATTTAATTTATTCTATGTAAAGGAGGCAAGAGCTGTGAGCAAGAGCTGAGAAGAGTAATTGAGAGAAATCACCTTTTCTAATGACCCAACCACTCAAGATCTCTGTTCAAACCCAGTGTGAAGGTATCTAGTTGGTATATGAATTCCAGTTCTGCAGTTTCACATTCCAGTCTGGTTTTGAAGGGGTTTTTGCTGATGCACTTTAACTAGCACATTTTTTACAGAATGTCCAAGTAGATTCGAATGTTCCCCTCCTGGTTTATGAATGTTACCATTCTTGGTGTCTGATTTTGTGTCCTTTTCTTCTTTTGCTCAGACACAGTCCAGTTTGGCCAATGTATACAGCAGAGAGGCATTGTCAGCACATGATGGCATAGATCACATTGGTAGATGAGCAGGTGAATGAGCCCTGGATGGAGTTGCTGACCTGGTTAGGTCCCATGGTGGCATCACTTGTGTAGATATGAGGGCAGGTTTGGCAGTGGAGCCTGTCTCAGTGATAATCACCTGCTTTGGTGTTCCTGGTGCATGGTTGCTGGTGAGTATCAGTTTAAGGTTGGAGGGCTATCTGTTAGCAAGGACAGGTCTCCCTCGCAGGGTTTGAGAGAGTGAGGGATTATCTTGCAGGTTAGGTTGTAGATCCTTGATGTTGTTTTGGAGCAATTTGACTTGGGAGTTAGAGGTGATGATCAGTGGCACTCTGTTGTTTTCCTTGTTGGAATTCTCCTACAGTAGTTGATTTCTGGGTATCCACCTGGCTTTGTCAATCTGTTTTTCACTTTCCCGGGTGGGTACTGTACTTTTAAGAATGCTTGATAGAGATCCTGAACATCTGTCTGTCTCTCTAAGGGATCAGAGCCTTCCAACCCTATGATTCGATTCGATTCTATGTTAAATGCAATTATATCTTAGGGCTTGGCTGTAGACAATGGATTATGTGGTGTGTCCTAGATGGAAGCTCGAGGGATGTAGGTAACTATAGTGGTCAGTAGGTTTCTGATATTGGGTGGTGTTTATGTGGCCATCATTTATTTGTACTGAAGTATCCAGAAAGTAGATCTCCTGCACGGACTGCTCCAAGCTGAGATAGATGGTAGGGTGGAAATTATTGAAATCTCAGTGGAATTTCTCAATGGCCTCCTATCCATGGGACCAGATGATGAAGATGTCATCAGTGTAGAGGAGAGGTAGCTGGGGATAGGAATGGAGGAAGTGTTGTTCTATGTCAGCCATAAAAATGTTGGCATATTTTGGAGCTCTGCATGGATACAAATACATGGATCTGTATCTGAACTGCATCCACAAGAAATGGTCCGTGGATATCTGTGTTGTATCTGCGGATGAGGATATCCGCATATTTGCAGGGCTCTAGCTCTGTGCAGATAAAAATATGTGGATCCATATCCAATCTGCATCCACAAAAAGTGGTCTGCGGATATCCGTGTTGTATCCGCGGATGTGGATATAATGCGGATATCCGCAGATTTGCCGGGCTTTACATGCGGGTACCCATAGCAATACCACTGACATGAAGGTATAAATTATCTCCAAATCTGAAGTGGTTGTGAGTGAGTACAAAGTTCAGCCATGAGGTGTGCTGTGACATCATCTGGGACATTGTTCCCTAATGGCTTGTAATCCGTCTTTGTGCAGGATATTGGTGTAAAGAACTTCTAGTCCCTAGTGGCCAGGATGGTGTTTTCTGCAAGATCATTGATGGACTGACTTTTTCAAAGGAAGTCTGTGGCATCTCAAAGATAACTAGGCATTATCTACGGGAGAATCAGTTTCCTTTAAGAAAACCCAAGTTTCTAAACCTTGTCTTTTCCTGCTACTTATCTGCCCTCCCCTGCCAATCACCAGATCCAAACACCTCACATGCTTCAGTATATCTACCTTTAAAGCCCCCGTGGGAAGCAAGGCAGCAAGATTATTCTCCTTGTATGGAGGGGGAAGCTGAGGCACAGTCAGACTAAGTGACTGGTCCAAGGTTACCTGAGGGAGTCAGTGGCAAAGCAGGGGATTAAACCTATGACTCCTGAGCCCCAGGCTGGTGCCCTGACCACTGAACCTTCCTGTCTGTTTGGAAAGCTTGTCAAGAAGCCTAGAGGTTCAAACAGCAGATGGCAAGTAAAAAGAAACCCAGGGTTTATTTTTTTAAAAATCTAAAGCTTTTGCAATACAATTTCATGATTTCTGGGGCCCAATTCCTGAGATCCAGACCCTGGGGATGGGTCCCTGTGTGCTCTGACAATGCTTGGGCCTTGAGCTGCCACTGGAGCATGGCAAGTAAAATTATTTATTTGGATTGTGGTAGCCTGCTTGGTGCTAGGTGCTGTACGTAAACTGCACAAAAAAATAGCTGCCACAGAGTTCATAGTATCTACACAGACAATACACTTGAGAGCTCCGGGGAAGGGATATAAACCCTTGTGGGCACTAGCCAACCACTAACTCTGCTTGACCTCAAGTCCCAACTGGGCTGGGGCACAGAAAATGTCTAACATGGATAAGGCTTGAACACCTGGTGTGGGTTCGAGGGGGATGCAATTGGCTTTGCTTTTCTATGGGGGGAGCATTCAGAAGATGGGAATTGCAGCCCTAATCAAAGGAGGAGGCTGGAAAAGTCCCCCGGAGAAGGAGGCTTGTCCATCACTGTGGGGTTCCTCCAACTCGGCTGATGCCGGGTGCTCCAAGGGGTAGTAAAATGGTCTAGGTCAGTGGTTCCCAACCTTTCTTCTGCCACGGCACATGATGCCACACGGTCACTCGTGGCTCCTGGCCCCTGCCACTGTGGGCAGCCCCCTGGCCAGGGCTGGATCCTGCCACAGCTGGCAGGCCCCAGACCATGGTTCAGGCCACATCCTGCCACCACTGGTGCCACATCAAAGGGGTTGGTGCGGCACACCGGTTGGGAAGCACTGGTCTAGGTGAAGCCCTGGGTGGGAGTGACCAAGTTTGCTTTGCTCATCCTGAGTGTCAGTGGGCTGGGCTTGCCCAGCCTGTTCTGGGTTCCTGCACAGTGGCTTGGACCTAGCATGTGAGCAGGTCCTGTGGAAGGGCCTTTCCGCCTCCCTCCATGGTGGCAGGGGGCATAATTCAGCAGGCATCTTCAGAAAAGTCCCCTTGGTGCTGGGCAGGGAGCTGGGGAGACTCTGGGGCCACTGACTGCACCTGGCAACATCGGCGGGCTGCCGTGCCAAGCCTTTGCCACATAGTGAGCCCATGGCCAGGCTGTTGGTGGGTAGGACACTTAGATGACAGCTCATGAGCGTCCTCTAGCTACAAGGGCATTTCAGGCTGAGCTCAGCCCAGCTGCTGGGACAGTAAAGAACCCTGTGCAAGTTAGGCCTCAACAACCTTGTGGGAAGGGAAATACTGTTGCCAGACCACAGAGGGGGAAACTGAGGCATGCGGGAAGGTGGTGTTTCACTTGCTCTAGGTTCTACTGAGTCACCCTCAGAGCCAGGAATAGAACTACAGGCCCTATCTGCTGGCTCTAACCTCTAGGCCACACTTTCTACCCAAAGTCCTGATTTCCAGTTCCCTATCCCTGTCCCCCCACCGCCCCTGTCCTTCCACTACAGCCTGCACCCTTAAAGCAGGGACTGGTACTCAGGGAGTCCTGAGGCCCAGTCTCTCCCTGCTCTAACCACTACCCTGCATTCCCATGGCCTCACCCACTGTGGCAGCTCTGAGGGCTGGATTAGCTTCCTGTGACTGTGAAGCTGCGTTCTCTACTGGTTTTCTTGATTAATGTGAGCTGGAGGTGGTTGCAGAAGATCCTAGCCCAGCTCAGGAAAACTCCCAGAGGAACTCCATTGCATCACACACATCTGACGCCCGTTGCACCTGTGGCCACCCTCCGGATCACACAGCAAAATCCAGAGCGGCTCCAACTCTCATGTCCACATGCACCCATGAACTCAAAGCTGCCTACCAAGAGAAGCGACCCAAGGAGGGCAGAGTCCATATCCAACCTTGCTGCACCCTCTGCAGGTTCTAAATCCCCACAAAACCCCATGTCTTCAGCCACCCTTGGGGATCTCCTGCTCTAAGAGCAATCCTGCAACAAGAATTAATGAGAAGCAGCATGATCCAGTGAGTAGGTACCTAGGTTCTCTTCCTGGCTCTGCCACCGGGACTGCTGGGTGAACTTGGACAAGTCCTGGCTAGGCTCTGTGCCTCGGTTTCCCCTCATACCAGATGTCTGTCTGGAACTGCAGAGCCATAACTACAGTCGGGCAAGCAGGGCTTTGCTTCAGGTGTGCCGGAGGGACTCCAGAGCCACTCCATTAAAGGGTGCACTGCACGCTGCTCACCCCAGCCACCGGCTATCGTAAGGGGCACGTCCTGATAGGAATGCACCCCAGGTGTGGCATTCTTTAGGTACGGTTCTGTGGAACTGTTTTCTTGTTCCTATGGTGCCAGGGGCTGTACGGACTTGGCACAAAAAGATATTCCTCGTCCCAAAGAATTTAGAACCTGAATAGATGTGTGCTGTCCCAGTACCACATGGGCCCTGCTCTCTGGTGGGTGTGGAGTGTGCAGCCCCTGGTACAATGGGAGGACCACATGTTGGCTGGGGTCTGGGTGTGAGCAGCACCCCATACGATGGGGTCCCAATCTCAGTCAGGGGTCTCAGGGCCGCTACACTGATCTGAGTTGGGGTCCATGCAGGTGCTGGACAGCCAGATGGGAAGGGAGGTCCTGATCTTAGTTGGAGTCTGTGCATGGCCTGTTTAACAGAGGGGGAGTCAGTCTCATTTGGGGTTCGTGCTGGTTCCAGCCCGCAGTGGGGTCCTGATCTCAGTACAGCGGGGATCTCAAACACGTGGCCTGAGGACCGAATGTGACTCCTAAAGCTATTTTCTGCGGCCCGCAACAACACCATTGTTACTGATATTTGCAATATTGTATGAAAAGTTTTCTGTGGTGAGGCCCTTGGGCTAACATACTGGTCTTTATGCGGCCCTGTACTAGTCCTCGTGCAGCCCTCGTGGTGATTTGAGTTTGAGACTCCTGCAGTACAGGCATCCACAGGGGCCATTTGTGAAAATCACGTATCAAGCCATGGGGCCAGTTGTGAAAATCACACCCTGCTCCTTTTTGGACTGTACGTGTTCCACTGACAAGGACCTGCCGGGAGGGATGTGGTGAGGGGCCCATGATGGCGGGGTTGCCAGAGAGGGAAACAGGCAGGATTTGGAAAAGCAAAGGATTGTCACTGGCCCAGAACTGACCCAGGCGATTCACGCGCTGGCCCACAAACATTGAGCTGCCTCCACCAGTCAGCAAGGACCAGCGGGAGCCACAGAGGCCCAGGACAAATGCACTCATTGTTTAAGGCACTGGGACGGTATTATCCCTGCATGGCTGAGCACTCCCTGAGCCAGGATCCTTCCAACTAACAAGTATTTCCAACTTCTGCCATTTTACCACAACTTCTGCCATGTAGGATTAGCTTTTTCTTCAAGACTCTGCTCCTGGAGTTATAGAATCATGTGAGACTCTCAGCTTTAATAAAACAAATGTCAAATAGGTAGGGTCCCAGCATTTATTTGACTGCAAACTAATGAGATTTAATAAACAATCTTAAGATTTTGGGCACTCAAATCCTTGCTTCTGAACCTCTGGGGTGCGCAAGATGGTGCATAGTTCTTTGGTGGGACTGGATGGAGAGCAAGACCCAAAAATCATCACATCTCTGCATTAAAGGGAAATAAATGGCTACAAAACCCGTTCTCTGCATGTCTCTGAAACAACACCAAACAGGTCATGCCTTGGGGCTGGGACAAAGGCTGTTGGGAGCTTTGTATTCTTTTGGTCTTTGTAGCATTGGCATCCTGCAGTTCTATTTATGAGCTCTAGGTTTTTGGGAATCATGCAGTTTCTTCTAAGGTAGAGCACAGCAGGCACTCATGAAAGATGACCCTTGTGAGGCAGAGGCATTTGGCCTAAGGACTCTGGGCAAGATGCAAAGGGCCAAAGGGTTTTGGATATTCATGCAGACCAGGCACATCTTTGGCTTTGAGGGTAACATCTGTGTAAGCCCTTTGGAGCAGGTACAGTCTGTTTTATGTTTGTGCAGCACCTAGTACCATGAAGTAATATAGCTAATAAATAATGTGCAGTGCCTAGCACCGAGGTCCTGGTCCATGGCTGGGGCTACTAGCTACTACTATGTTACATCTAATAAATAATGTACAGCACCTAGGACCATGGGTTCCTGCTCTGTGACGTGGGCTTCTAGGTGCTTCTGTAATACAAACAATAGACACTCCAGCTGCGACTGAGACTCTGTTGGGCCAGGGGCTGCACAGACGGTCTCTTTCCCACAGGCTCTACAGATGAGGCAAAGGGTGGCAAGAGGGAGGTGGATCCCCATTTTACAGCTGGGGAACCAAGGCACGGAGAAATCATGTGACTCCCCCAAAGTCACGTGGAACTTCTACGGCCTGGAGCCGAACCTGGGTGCCAGCCTGGTGCCTGATCCCAAACCACTAGCTCAACAGCCCTGTCCGTCCCCTCCTTGTCAGGAACAGAACTCCTGAAGGCAACTGAGAGCACTATGTTTGTTGAGCTGTGCTGTGACCTGTCCCATTGTATTTTCCTCCCCATGCAGGGCAGCAAAGAGCGCTACCACTGGCAGGCGCAGAATGTCAAGCACAGTGGGGTGGATGACATGGTGCTGCTGTCCAAGATCACTGAAGATGCCATCGTCGAGAACCTCAAAAAACGCTTCCTGGATGACTTCATCTTTGTATCCTTCCTGGGCTGGCTCACAGGCAGGGGGAGCAATACTGGGCACTTGAAGGATGTGGTGGGGAAGAGGAAAACTCTGATTACTCCCTGAACCAAAGATATGGCAGTTTGCAAAACCAAACAGAGATAATTTCTTTGAAAAAAGTTGGGGGGAGGTGATAACATGATAATGCGTGGAGCAATCTAGGAGTCTCAGGCATTGGTGTTGTACTTTTAACAATTACAGCAACATTGAGATGGAATTTGTGTCTTGGTAGAAGTCCTACTGAAATCAGGGTCATGTTGTTCGAAGCACAGACAGGAAGCAGAGTGAGAGACAAACCCTGCCCTGTAGAGTTCACCATCTAAACAGGCAAGACAGACAAAAGGTGGGGAAGGGAAACTGAGGCATGGGGGGGGTGAGTGACTTGCCCATGGTCACGCCTCAGGGGAGTGGGGCTGCAGAACTAGGAATTGAACCCAGGCACCTTAGTCCCTACATTCGGGCTCATTAGTTTGTGGGCCATAGACCCTTAGAGGTCTGCAGACTATGTAGAGGGGAGTCCACAAGAGGTTATTACCATAGGACAATAATGTTCAGCCTGCGCTGCTCAGATTCTCTGGAGGACTGTGGTCTGTCTATGGCCTTCAAAGGGTTCTGCACCTCCATCTGAAATTTTTTAGGGTCCACAAATGAAAACAGGTTGAAAATCACTGACCTAGAGGCCATGCTGCCTCTCTGGATGATTAGGATCAAATTAGTTATTTTACTCAGAGTCCCTTAATTAGAGCTGGTTGGAAAACAGCTTTTCTGTCTCATAAAAATTGTGGAGATTTCAGGATTTTGTTTCATCCTGAATCATGAAGAAAAGCCAAAATTTTATACATTTTTGCAAAATGAAATTTCAGAAAAAAGATTAGTGAGGGTCAACAAAGACATTCCCATTGGCTTTGCTCCTTTTACTTTTTAATTCTTAAAGCTAAAATGGAGTACATTTCAAAGCCAGCAGTCATTTTGGAATGAAAAATTGGAAATTTCCCAAACACATCGGAATAAAGATGGATTTGAGATTTTAAAAACATTTTCCCATTTTTCTTCTCAAGAAGTGTAATCAAAATCAAGATGTCTTTGCAAAAGCAACCTTCAGTTTTGACTGAGCAGTATTTTCCAGTGAAAACTGTTTGGATGAAAACTTTCCATCCAGCTCTGCTCCTAATCTTTCCCTGTATCCAGGTCTCTCTGTAGCTCTCTTTACTCTTGGATACCTGGAGGGCTGGTTTGTTTTCGCTGTGTCGTAAACCCAAACCATGGTCTTGAGCCTGGGGCCTGGGTAATGTAACTGATTAGGAGCAAAAGCAAACTGGGAGAAGAGTTTGGAGGGAGGGCTTAGGGCTCCAAACAAGAAGTTTTGGAGGGAGGAAGAATGGGAACATGATTAAAGGGGACAAGTAACAGAAGGCTACAAATTTCTTCTGTGTGTGAAATAATCCTTGATATTTTTATTAATGCACAGAACAGAGACTTTAGTTGTATGTGCAGGGGCCTTGCTCATCAGGTACATTTGTCTGATAGACATTTATAATGCACTGGTTGCTCTGATGTTTTAATGACCCCTTGAGTGGGTTTGACCCCCCCCCCAGCCTGGTCCTCTACCTCTTGAGCAAAAGGAGGAACTTTCCCAGCTGGTAGGCAGCAGTAGGCTGTTACCCTGGATATATTGTCAGTGGATTGCAATGTCTGTGTGCCTGCTGCTGTGTGGATCTGGCATGAATGGGGACAGGGGGTGATGCACGTTCATGAAGGGCTGTGATTTTACATGGTGACCACACTGTCTGATGGATACCTATGGCCTGGGTTCTGAAGAACATCGGTGTCACCTGAATTATTTTCCATTGCTTTTTCCACATCCTATTGATGCTGGTTGATCCTTATCTTGGGAACCTCAGACATACATTGGGCCGGTCCTCATCTCTGTCAACCCTTTCAAACAGCTGCCCTACTTCACCGATCGCGAGATCGACATGTACCAGGGAGCCGTGAGTGATGGCGTGGGGCTGGGGAGTATCTTTATGGGGAAGTGGGGTTCAAAACACCCCACTAGAGAGTTCCAGTTTTGCTGTCCCCTCCCCAGCAGCAGGACCTCTCAAGTGAGAGTAGGGAGATGGGTACCTCTGTGTTCCCAGTTATCCAGTGGCAGGTCAGGGAGGCACAGATTTTATTCAACTGATCAAAAGGCAGGGGACTTGTCTAGCTGTTTCTCTTTGCAGTCCTGTCTGTGGGTCTCGGCTCTGTTAAATCTCTGCATTGTTGTCTGTATCGCATCTTTGTCTCACAGCATGTCTCTTACCTATGTCATGCTGGGCAACAAGGAAGGAAGTGGGGTAATGTGGCAATTCAGATAACATGGTTTCAGCTAACTCAGGCTGTGGCATTCGTGAACCCATTCCTGGCTCCAGTTCCGGGGTCCACACTTCCAACAGGCTGTTGGCAATAAAAAGAAGGATCAGAAAAGAGCTAGAAGAATGATTTGGTGTCTAGAAAACCTGCCAAGTTTATTCGAGTTAGTTTACCAAAGAGAATGCCAAGGGGTGGCGTGATCACAGTCTAAAAGTGGCTACAGAGGGATGAGATGTTGGATATGAGGCTGTTCTTCAGCAGACAAAGATCCAGTAGCTGGAGACTGCTGAAGTTAGACAAATTCTGACAAGGGATAAAGTTTTGAGCAGCAGTAACTCTTGGAACAATTTACCAAGGGACATGCTGGGTTTTTCAGAACCTGCCTTCTTGGGATGAAGGCTGGATGTCTTTATCTAAAAAATGTTCTAGCTCAACCACCAGATATGGACTAGACGTAGGAAATTGCTGGGCGAGGCTCTCTGCTCTGGGCTGTAGCAGAGGTTGGACTTCACCTCCATGACTCTCAGTCCTCTTCACCTCTCCCCTGTGCCAGTGAAAGGGATTTGTGGATGGATTCTGCATCTTGGCTGGTTCAGGTGGTTCACGGGCTGACAGCAGAGCTGGGGAGGTTTGAATCTCAAGGGCCACCTCTTTCTCTGAGCCTTGTTACAATAGCAGGCAGCAACTTGAATCCATGCATCGCTCTGTGCTTTGCGGAGGTGGACTGGAATTGTTAGCCCCGTGTCCTGGCTGAGGGGAACTGTGATGTGGAGACGAGAGGAGACTCACCCATGGTCAGAGGTTAAAGAGGAATTTGATGGGTCCTGGAACCCTCCTAATCTCCAGGTCCCCTTCCCATATTGTCCAGGCCCCCTTCATGGATGTGTGGGCCACAGCCCAGGTAGGCATTTGCAATCACTTCACAGTACCATACACATCAATTATTGCTCCATAAAAATACTAGCCTAGATCCTGCCCTCACATGCTGCCCCCGCCACCCCTCTGTACCTCCCTGACATTGAGCCCGGCCTCACACTCTGCCTCCACCATCCCCAGTCCTTATCCTGGCCTCGCACGTTCCCCCTCACCCTGATCCTGGCCTCACACAATGCCCCCTCCATTCCCCTGCGCTCATCCCGGCTTCACACACTGCCCCCTCCAGCCCCCTGTCCCTGATCTCAGCTTCACATGCTGCCCTCGGTGCCCCCTAGATGGTACTTGATCCTGGCATGAATGGGAAGTACTGGACTCAGAGAACTGGACCACAAGCCCCTTTCCTGACCTGATCCCCTGGGATCCTTCCCTGGCCGCCAACCTCGCATCTCCCTGACCCCCTTCCCAGAGTGCTGCTCCATTGAAAAAAGATTTGGGGCATAGCCCCGGCGCCTGCCTCCCTTCCCAGGGCTCCAGGCCACTCCTGCACCCCCCCCCCAGCCCGGCCCCAGTTCTTACTTCTGCACCCACCCCCTAGCTCCCTTGCAGCCCAGTCCCAGGTCCTCCTCCCTGTGGCCCCGTTCTGGCCCCTAGCCCAGCCCCACCCCTGCCCCCCTTTGGCTGCAGCCCAGCCCCTATCCCCTGCCCCCACAGAGAGCCCCGGGTCCCTGTGGCACACTCCGTGGTCACCTCCGGGAGCCCCGTGGCCTGGCCCTGCCCAGCTCTCAGACTCCCCAGGTTCACCCCCCCCCCAGGGCTATCCACCCCTCTTACGCTGTGGGGCCCACACAGGCCCCAGAGCTGGCACCACTTTTGTGCATGCTGCTTGAGCCAGAGGAGGGTCGAGAGTTAAATTTCCCTCGGCTACTTGCTGCAAGAGGGAGGAGAGGTGGGCAGCTTTCACTGCTCTAGGCAGGCAGGCTCTGTGTAGCTGTGCTGCTACCAGGTCTACAGAGATTTGGGGCACTGCTGGGGAGATACAGAGGCTCGTGCCCTGTGTACCCAGTGCCATCAATGCCCCTATCCCTTTCCCTGACCCACCCACTGACTCCCCAATCACCCCTCACTGCAGTAACAGCAGGGGAGGTGAGAGCAGCCCCAGACGGGAGCTGGTACTTTGCTCTTCCAAGCAGGGCAGGCTCTAGTCTCTCTAGTGTTGTCAGCCCTGCGCATGTGCTGGCAGCCAGGGCAGGGCAGAACACAGCATGCCTCCTTGTTATATTTTTAGGGGCCCCAGAATGCTGGCCCTTAAAATTTGTGGGCCGCGGAATGGCGTTCTTGTTTGCTTTAACCGCTGCCAATGGTCGTGGGAAGAGAGGGGGGCCCAGGCAGAGGAAATTCTCTCTTCTTCTGAAGCATCCAGCGATGGCCTGGATGGATCTTGCACTAGATGGCCCAGTGGGTTGCTCCTCTCTGGCACCTCCTTGCAGACAGGGGCCTGCTTCCTGACTGGGAGGGAGACTATGGCCACCCAGTTCTGGGGTCTCCCCGAACAGGCTCCAGGTGGATCCCTAGGCATACACTGAGCGAGGATTGTTGGTTAAGCCTGGCTTGGGTAAAGGAGGAGGGATTTGCTGTAGTTTGAAGAAGGGTTTCCCTATCTGTGCACAAGAAGGTGCATCTGGTGGGGTGACCGCATGGAGCCCAGAGAGTGGCTGCCAAGGAACTCCCCGTCTGCCCCTGCGAGGGAAGAGAATTCCTGAGCCTGAGTCACCAAATCCAGCATGTCAGCAGGGCACTCCACCCTACTGCCTTGACGCCAAGAGGGCGGGGCGGCGCGTCCCCCTTCGGCAAGGCAAGATTAACCAGCCTGATTGCTGGTATCTGCAGTATCCCATCACACTTCCCATGGGAGCTGCCTTTGTCCCAGCCCCCTGCTTGATATACTAGCTAGATCCCAAAGGGGCATGAGAGTGCTTTGAGTTCTTCACTGTTTCAGCATCCGCCAGGAAACAGCCATGTGTATTCACCCTGGTCCTGATTCCTCTCCCAAAAACCCAGCAGCCTTGTTGCTGTCCTAGGAGCTGCCATGGTCCAGGCCCCATTGTAGCAGCGATCGCATCAAGGAATTGAGGCAGTGGACCGAACCTCAGCAAAGGGACCGTGCGCCTGCCACGCTCCTGTTCAGCTGGCATTTTGAAGCCACATCTCATCTCCAGGGATGTGGCTCAGGGCTTGAGATCCATGGGCGAGTCTGTGGCAGGGGCTATCTCCTGGTGTGGTTTGGGGGTGTGAGGATGGAGAGCTAAACAACGGCTTTGCAAGAGGCCTAAGGAGAACTGGCTAGATCGTACACTCATAGATGGTAAGGTCAGAAGGGACCCTTATGACCATCTAGTTAGACCTCCTGCACAATGCAAATTACAGAGCCTCCCGTCCACTCCAGCAATAAACCTCTGACTTATGACTGAGTTATTGAAGTCTTCAAATCATAGTTTAAAGACATCACATCAGGGTACAGAGAATCTACCAGCAAGTGACACGCTCTGTGCTGCAGAGGAAGGAGAAAATCTCCCAGGCCTCTTCCCCCAAGGCAGATTGGTAAATTCCTTCCTAACCTCAAATATGGCAGTCCTTTAGACCCTAAACATGTGGCCAAAACTCACCAGCCAGACATGGAAAAGAATTCTCTTCAATAATGGAGAACCCTCCCCATGAAACATGCCATCAGAGGCCGTTGGGCGTATTTATTGCAAGCAGATCAAACCACTAGTTCCCATCAAGGCTGCTTCCAGGGATGCTTGGGTCTAGGCAGGTGTAGGGATGAGCAGGGAGGCTGACACAGGCTGGGGAGGCAGGATTCCTGGTCTTTCTTCCCAGCTTGGCTGCTGACCTTATGCAAGTAATTTACCTTTTCAGTGCCTCAGTTTTCCCACCTGCAAACTAGGGGTGGTACTGATTTAGCATCCATCCTGGGGAAACGGGAGGGTTAATTAATGTCTGTAAAGTGCTTTGAGGCCTTTGGTTTGAAAGCAAAGGGATAGCATGGTTTGGGAGACCTCATCGTCTCCACCCCAAAGCCCTTTGTCATTTTGAGGCCACTGGGTTCTCTTAGAAAGCCTGTAGTGTTCAGTGTTTGCCCAGCTCTCACCAGAGCAGGTGGAACAATGGGAACCAAAGGCCCTTGGAGCCCTTATGTGGACTGTAAGCTCTTTGGGGCAGGAACCAGCTTCACCGTGTTCATACAGCCCCTAGCACAACAGAAATCCTTGAATGTCCTGCCCCCCCTCCCCAGTGAAAACCAAGACAAATTAACAGAGATCTGAGGTCACCTCCTGGCTTGGATCACCAGTTTAATGAGTTGATGTGTGGTCCCAGCCTAGCCCCATCTCCTCCTCTGTCACCTCCCTGTTCGTAAATGTCTTGCATGGTAGAATAATTAAGTCTCCTGTGTGTGTGTGTCTCGGTTGCAGGCTCAGTATGAGAACCCACCTCACATCTACGCTCTGGCCGATAACATGTATCGCAACATGCTGATCGACGGGGAGAACCAATGTGTCATCATCAGGTAGAGCAGGGCCAAGAACAGGGCCCTCCTTCCCGCAGGTCCGGGCCCCCTTCACCCACCCCAGCTACTGCCCCACAAATGCCTGCCCCTGCACCCCAGCTACTGCCCCCAAAATGCCTGCTTCACATCAGACCCTTCTCTCCCCATGTCTTCCTCAATCCCCATTCCCTAAGCTCCCTGCTCCCATGTCCCCAATGCAGCCCTCCTAACCCTCCACCCCCACCTCCCCTTTCTTCACTCCACTCCCTTCAGCCTCCAACCCCTTTCACACCTTCCCAGCCTCCTTCAGTCCCCTTGTATCCATTACCACACTCCACCCCCTTCAGCCCCCCAATCCCTCCACACCTTCCCAGCCCTCCCCCCATGCCCTTTCCCCACTGGAGCGTGACCGTCAGGGCCCCCCTTACTCACGTCACTGAGGAGCTGGGCTGGGATAGGCTGGGGGGAGAGAAGGAGGCTGCGGTGCTGGCCAGCCAGCTGGCTGGTGAGAGAGTGACAGGCTTGAGGCTGTGCCTGGGCTGTGTGCATGGCCAGGGCCCAGCAGGAATGTGTGGGGCCGGTGCAGGGCCCAGGAAAGGAGAGGGAGGGGTGGCTGGGTTAAACCCAGCCCGCAGCCCCTTCTCTGAGCTGGCCCAAGGGGAACACGCTGGAATGGGCCCTGGAATGCTGCTGGCCTAAAAATAGGGGCCCTGGAACGCTGTTCCTGTGTGTTCCCTCTTCCTTTAAACCCTGGTTGCTGTGACCACTGGGCCCTCCTACTTCCATTAAAGGGGAGTCCCTGTCTGGCTTCCAGCAGAGCAGGAAAACATAGATGCATTCAACCGGCTTCCTCTGCCCTCCAGTGGCAGGGGCTGAGCTATAGTGGGGCCAGTGGTCTCCTTGTCTCTTCCAGTGGGGAAAGTGGTGCTGGCAAGACTGTGGCGGCCAAATACATCATGAGCTACATCTCCAAGGTGTCCGGCGGGGGACCCAAAGTGCAGGTACCAGGGACGTGGCAGGGCAAAGGGAAGAAGTGGAGTAGGGCATCCTCCCCCTTGAGGGCTGGAGCCAGTTGTCTAAGGAGCCCCCTTGGTCCTTGAGGCTGGACTGGTTGGCGAGCAGGTTCCCAGAAGGCTGGAGCCGACAGCCTCATCTGACGAATGTCCTGCTCCCCCCCCCCAGAACGTCAAGGACATCATCCTGAAATCCAACCCGCTCCTGGAGGCCTTTGGAAATGCCAAGACTGTGCGCAACAACAACTCCAGCCGCTTTGTGAGTGTGTGGGGCTCCCAGTGGTGTTGGAGGAGGAGGGGGGCAGAGAGCCAACCAATCCCTTCTGATCAGGGCTCTTCCCAGCGTCTGCCAGTGCCGGGCCAACAACCTGCTCTGCCTTTGCCAGCTGGCCATCTTTGAGTGCTTCACAGCCACTAACCAACTCTGCCTTCCAGTGCAATGCCATTAGCTGCATGTTACTGATGGGGAAACTGAGGCGCAAAGTGGGGAAGGGACCTGCTGCAGCGCATCAGTGGCAGAACTGGATTTAGAGGCTGGGTCGCCAGGCTCCTCCTGCAACAGACGTGACTAGACCCAACTCTGCTACCAAAGCTGGGGAACAAAACCCAGAGGTCCTGACTCCCAGATAATGGCTTGACCACAGTGAGGGAGTTTTTCGCATGAGCTGTTGCTGTCCTTAGCCTCTGAGCCTCAGGCATGTCTCAGGCAGTGGGTGCCCTAGGGGTAGTGTCTGGATGGCAGCTCCTTGCCGCGGAGACCTGGGCCGGGTCAGGCTGACATCACCTCCTCTCCCTCTCCAGGGCAAGTACTTCGAGATACAGTTTAGCCGGGGCGGGGAACCTGATGGAGGTAAGATCTCCAACTTCCTGCTGGAGAAGTCACGAGTGGTGAGCCAGAACCCCGGCGAGAGGAACTTCCACATCTACTACCAGGTGCATGGGGGGTAGGGTCTGTCCTGTGTCCACCTCTCCTAACACCAGCACATGACCCCTGCTCTGTCCTCTCCCTGCCCAGCTGTTGGAAGGCGCCTCCCCAGAGCAGCGGGAGAACTTGGGCGTCACAGGCCCGGATTATTATTACTACCTCAATCAGACGGCTTCCTACAAGGTGGATGATGTGAATGATCGGCAGGAATTTCATGAGACGCTGGTAGGAGGTTGGGGGGGCTTTGTGGGGGGTGGTATGCAGGGGCAATACGACCAGATCAATGCAAAGAGCTCACTTCCCAGCATGGTGTTCCCAGCTTCCCCATCCTGATTCCCCCAACCTTTATCCTGGTGTCCCACTCATCTCCCAGCTCCCCATTCTGGGCTCTTGAGTTCCCATCCTGGGGGCCTACTCCCCAGCGCCCGCCTCCCTGATATTCCAGGTCTGGTGTGAGTGCCCCCAGCCTGACACCTCTGCTGCTCCCTCTCTGCAGACAGCCATGGATGTGGTGGGGCTCTCCGAGGAGGACCAGGCCATGGTGTTGCAGATTGTGGCCGGCATCCTTCACCTGGGCAACATCAGCTTCCGGGAGGAGGGCAACTACGCCGCCGTGGAGAGCGAGGACTGTGAGTGTGGTGGGGGAATCCCCACTGGGGCCTGACTTGGGGTTGGGGGGCCCTGTCTGGGTCTGGCTCAGAGTAGATATAAAAGCGGGGTGCATCAGGCCTGGCACAGGGGGTGGGGTTCATATCAGGGCCTGTTGTGGGTTGGGGCCTGGCGGGGGTGTCTTTTGCAGCCTGACTCAGGGTGGGGGATAGGCGTGGGGTGACCCCTGATGATGTGATGTGGCCTGGCTCGTGCACTCCCTGGATTTGCCTCCACCCTTTGTGAGTGGGCCCCACCTCCTGTTTCCTTCTGCCTTCTCAGGGGAGGAGAGTCCCATGGGGACAAGGATCTCCTGTCCGCTTTGCCTGTGTGGGGGACAAGAACACTGATAACCCACTTATTTTGGGGGCTGGCGGGAAGGGGCAAAGGGGAGGAGTCTTGCTTAGAGGCAAATGGAGTTGAGGTGCAGCCCTTAACATACCCTCCCCAATCCGTCCTCTCCCCAGTCCTGGCTTTCCCTGCTTATCTCCTGGGCATCGACCAGGGCCGGCTAAAGGAGAAGTTGACTAGCCGCAAGATGGACAGCCGGTGGGGCGGCAAGTCAGAGGTGATTGACGTGACGCTCAACGCCGAACAGGCCAACTTCACCCGTGACGCCCTCTCCAAGGCGCTCTATGCCCGGCTCTTCGACTACCTAGTGGATGTGAGTTCCCAGTCCCCGTCCCAGCACCCGCATCGACTTCCAGCCAGGAACTGGGGACGCCTAAACCGCCACTTAACCCCACCTCCAAGGCTCATATCCTTTAAGGGAGCTTTCCAGCCCCTAAGTCTCTCCCCCATACTGTGGCTGGAGGTTTGGCCTGTCATTTTCCACGCGAGATCCTGACTTTTTGCCCTTCACTTCTCCATTCTGTCTGCAGTCCATCAACAAAGCGATGCAGAAGGACTATGAGGAGTATAACATTGGGGTCTTGGACATCTACGGCTTTGAGATCTTCCAGGTAACAGGGGGAGGACTGTGAGAGATGTTCCTGGGCTTTTGGGTTCCTCTCCTTGTTTGCCAAGCCAGCAGGGTCCCCTTGTCACTCCCCTGGCTTTAGAGGGCCTAGACAAGCAGGGAAGGAGAGGCAGCATTGAGAAGAGCTGGAGTACCTGCTTCTCTGACTCTGCAAACTCTGAGGAGGTGAGTGGGATACACACGGGAGGGTGTGGGGGAGATGAACACAGTGTAAGCTGTATTCCTAGGAATGCCTTTGCCAACAGGCTTTCACCAGAGCAGACCAAACTGTTTGCATCATTGCCACAGATCCTAGGCCCTTCCCAGCTCCCCGTGACACCATTGCATGGCTGTGAACAAGCCGAGCCCACTTTAGTCACACTGCCTCCCACTGAGGCAGCAGCTATTGGGCTTGGCCATGCCTGATGGGTCTGTCTGTGTTTGTTCCCCAGAAAAACGGCTTTGAGCAATTCTGCATCAACTTTGTGAATGAGAAGCTGCAGCAGATTTTCATTGAGCTCACACTGAAGGCAGAGCAGGTGAGGGGCAAGGGAAGGAGCAGGTAGAGTGGAGTGAGAGAGGAGATGGGGTAGGGAAGGGGAGGGGGCACAGGAGGAGAAGCAGATAAGGGAGGAGGAGGAGTAGGTGTAGCAGGGGCATTGCTGGCGCCGGGCTTATGGGGATCGAGCCCTAAATGCTGGTGCCAGAGCCCCAGGTCTGCTGCGGTGGCGGTGGCTTAGAACGCGCGAACCCTGAATGTCTGCGCCCGAGCCCCCCGATCATTTTCCAGACCAGGGGCGCTCCTGAGGTGTAGGATGTGGGTAGTTCAGCAAATGGGGTTGCGAGGCAGCATGGGCCAGTGGATGAGGTGCTGTGCTGGGGACCAAGACCCTGCGGTTCCCTTCCCAGCTCTGCCATTGACTCTAGGCAAGACCCATCCCCTTACTGTGCCTCAGTTTCCCTTCCCACCCATTCCCTACTGGACCCCTGCCCAGGAGAGCTCCGCTGTCTCCCCCAGTGTACATACAGAGCCCAGTGCAGACCATCTCCCTCCGTGTTTGTACAGTGCCTAGCACACCCCATGGTGGAGTTGGAGCCTTCATGGCGTTGGGCAGCCCAGTCTAAACACTCATGTCTGCCTCTGGTGGCCAACAGCTGCAACTGAGTGGTAGCTGGGGGTGCCTCCCTAGCTTCTTGGGGTAGGTCTTGTATCATCACCCCGTAAGCACCTAGATCTAGGCATGCAAACACTTCACGAGGGAGGTCAGGACCAGTTTGCCTCTTCCGCAGATGGGGAAACTGAGGTGCTGAGAGGGAAAGTGACATGCCCCAGGTCACCGGCAGAGGTGAGACAAGAAGCCCTGGCAACAGAGACCCAGTCCAGTGCTCTGCCCACTGGGCCATGCTGCCATTAGAGGGTGGCTCTCTGGGTCCCTCTCGTGGTGAGACCACTTAGGAGTGAGTTTACACCTTGTGCTTGTGGTGCTAGAGCTGCTCTGGGGAGGACAGGCAGACCTGGAGGGGGGAGTGTCATGGGGGTCCCTGGGATTGCCCCCCTGCCCCAGCTGCAGAGGGCTCGTGTTTCCATCACTGTGCACCTGGCTTTGCTCCATGGGCATCCACCAGATTAGCTATTGCCTGAACCCACTGGCTATGCCCACCGGTGTCTCTGGAAGCCCTGCTAGGTTTGATTGGGGCCAGGGGTTGCAGCTTTGAAATCCCTCTCCTCCTGCCGTGAGCCGGATCAGCTCACCTTGAGACAACCGAGGATCCCTGCAAGAGGGGTTCTGTGAGACACCGTGGCCTGCTCTAGACTAGGCCACAGCCAGAGGTAGCCGCATTGCAGCCACTGTGCAGGGCAGGGTGCACTTGTGAGGAATAAGAGATTATGTGGAGGACTGGCTCCCTCCCCATTTTTCTACCCTCCCCCAGGCCCATCACCAGAGCCTCTCTCCCCTGATCCCAGCCCCGCTCACAAACTGTCCCCCTTGCCCCCCAGGAGGAGTATGTCCAGGAAGGGATTCGCTGGAGCCCCATTGACTATTTCAACAACAAAATTGTCTGCGATCTGATTGAGAGCAAAGTGGTAAGAGAGTGGCCGGGCTCCCCCTGCCTGGTACCTCAAGCCTGTGTGACGCCCTGTTCCCTCGAGCCTGGGATCCCAGCTGCAGATTAAACTCTGCTCCCTGCAGAACCTGGATCCCCATAATTTCACCTTCCTTCCCTGCATCCATCTGGGCTGGATGGGGAGCTCTGTCCCCTTTGCTCCCCATTAATGAGGGTCTCCCTGGTGACCTGGGATCTCTCCTAGTCCTTCTGTTAATCCAGGTCTTCCCAGCACTGAGGACCCCGCCAGGTGACCCTTAAGTAAGATCTCCCTTGTGACCTGAGTACTCCCAGTTCCTACCCCTTAACTGGGGTCTGTCCCTCTATAGGAGAGCTTGGATCCCCAACCTCTGCTGTGCTGCAGCACCAGATCTGCCCCTTACTGGCTGCATGTGGCCACAGGCTCCTGCTGCCCCTGGCTGAGCCATGCAATGTCCCCCCAATCCAGAATCCCCCAGGAATCATGAGTATCCTGGACGATGTGTGCGCCACCATGCACGCCAAGGGCGAGGGTGCCGACCAGAGCCTGCTGCAGAAGCTGCAGATGGCCGTGGGCACCCACCAGCACTTCAACAGTTGGAACAAGGGCTTCATCGTCCACCACTATGCCGGCAAGGTCAGCGCTTGGGGTGCAGGGAGTGGGTTGGGAAGAGTGGGCTGCAAGTGGAGGGCTGGGCAGGGCAGGGAGCGTCCTAGGGAGGGTGATGGTGGGGGTCCTGGGGAAGGGATAGATCAGAGGAAGGGAAAGGGAAAGGGTGGGGTGTGTATGGGGGGGGTTGATGGGGACAGGGTAGAATTAGTATAGAGGGGTGAGATTCCAATAGAAGGGGAGGTTGGGGGAAAGGGATGTGGGGGTGCTGGCAGAGTGGGAGGGTGGGGAAGAGGTTGTAAGGATAATAAGGAAGGCATAGATTTGGGGAGAGGAGGCAGGCAGAAGGGGTCAGAGTTTGGGTGTGGGATTGGATTTGGAGGGCACCTGGGGCTTTGTCCCAGTAGCTGTGTACTCTAGGCCTTTTGGCAGGCAGGGTGAGGGTGGGAGCTGCCCTGGTACCCCAGCTCCCATCTGTCATTCCCTGGCTGCGGCTGCCTCAGTTTTTGGCTGGGCCTCTCTGGAGGGGGCAGCAGACAATGATTTTGTGATGGGGAGGGTCTCGTTCCCCTTTAGGGGGTGGGGGGAAAGAGGCTGGGAGGGGAGACCCCCAGCACATTGGCACCAGGGAGTTCCCGGGGCTGGCTCCACTGGGTGACCAGCCTAAGACACCGGCTCTCTGGCCTTCAGGTTTCCTATGACGTGGAGGGATTCTGCGAGCGCAACCGTGACGTGCTCTTCACTGACCTGGTGGAGCTGATGCAGAGCAGTGAGCTGTGAGTGCTGGGAGGGCAGGGCGGGCTAGACGTTATGGTGGGGGAAGAGTCAGGGCTCCCAGGTGTTGAACCCCGGGTTTGCGATGTAACTGCGATGGACCAGCGACATCCACCAAGGAGACGGACACCAATTTCAAGTAGAAAAAATTTTATAGTGGTCTCATAAAGGCATACAATGAAATAGCAACAAAAATGCCTAAGGGGGGAGTAAACAGCTACACAGTGAAAAAGACTATGCAAAATACAAGTGGGATAATAAACAGCTATGTAGTAAAAGGACTATACAAGGTACAAACGAAAACCACACTTATAAACAATGGATAAATGGGAAAAAACTATACTTATAAACAATGCCTAAATGGAGAAAAACCTACACTTATAAACAATGCATAAATGGTATTATAGAGAAAAGACAAAAAAGAAGAAAGAAACAAATCGAGAGAGGTATAATAACTGTATCAGTTTATAATACCTGTCTTAGCACCGTAGTGGAACCCAAAGCGAGGAGGCAGACCAGCTGCAGCATCCCAGCACTTAATCAATCAGCCGTGCTTAATCTATCAGCTGGCAATTCGAGTATACCCAAAGGTTTCGCGGGCGGGAGCTCCCTGTCTCGGTCGGGGGATCCCGACCAGTTTGTGACGTGCCCTTTAACGTTCAAGGGTGGGAGAACACTCAAGCCAACCGAGGCAGGGGCTTAAATAGTGTACTGCACGGCCAGAGTATAAAATAGCCAATTGGAAGTGAGATGCAGGTCAGGACCAATGATGTAACTGGGACCCTGGACAATGATCCCTCCTTCGTGGTGATGGGGGTGTGGAGAAGCTGTTCAGGGGGATAGAAACTCACCCCTTCCCCCCCCCAATGACACAAGGCTTGGGAGGTAGAAACTCACCCAGGAAACTGAGGCCCATCAGGGGAGATCCATACTTAACATTCTTCCCCTTGAGCTGCATAGCCCGGAGATGAGACCCATCAGGGAGATCAATACATAACATTCTTCCCTGTGAGCTCCATAGGCTAGAGGGCTACGTTGGGGGGGGGGGCGGCCTCTCGTCCCCCCCCCCCGCTCCCCCCGGGTGGGGGGGGGGGGCCTGTATCCCAAACTTCCGCCACTCATCTGTGTACTGACTTGATTTCCCTCCCTCAGGCCCTTCATCCGAGATCTTTTTCCTGAGAACATCAATGTGGAGAAGAAGGGACGCCCCACCACAGCCGGGAGCAAGATCAAGGTATCTGAGTGGTAGGGTGCAGTCCCGTCCCTTCCCCAGCATGGCACTCTCACTGCTTTGTGTCTGGGACTCCCCCAGCCATTTAGAGCCAGTGCGGGATCATTCTGGATGGACTGGGACAGGTGCGGGTGAATCCGCTCCAATATGGCTTTGGTAGCTCCACTCAGCTGCTGTTTTAATGATGCTTAGCTGCTGACCTCTCAGCCCCCCCCCCCCCTTGCAGTTTCCACTAGGGACAGAGATCCCTAGCGCTACCAGATAGCAGCCATGCTCCACCCTAGAGCCAGCTGAATTTCTGTGACCCCCTGGCCGGGTCATTAAGGAAAGAAGTGGGACTTGGGGGCTGGGGGAGGTGCTACTGGACCACAGGACAGCGGATCTGAGCTAAAGGATCATTGCAACGGGACACCTCTCTCATCACAGGGCTTCTACAGCTGCCCATCACCCTGGTATCAGAGCGCCTAATTCTGCAGTCCTAATAGCTGTGACCCCATTTACAGGGCAAAGGGGGGGCTGGAGGTGAGGCAGGGAGGGCCAGTTATCATGGATATCCTAAATCCTTCGGAGCTTACATTGGTTTGTTCCTTTGAAGATACAAGCAAACAACCTGGTGAGCACCCTGACGAAGTGCACCCCACACTACATCCGCTGCATCAAACCCAATGAGACCAAGAGACCCCGCGACTGGGAGGAGAGCAGGTGGGGCCAGGACCCCGAGCTGGGGAATGGGTGCTGCGTCACCCTTTCCCCTTTGGCAGCTGCTTGTCCCTGCCCTCCCTTCCCCACTGCCCAGATCCCCCATTCCCAGCCTTGGGCCATCCCACCCCTACCCTCCGAAGTCTCTCCCAGTGTCTCCCACTCGTGGTTCCAGGGGTGGCTGGACCCCCCAGGTCTCCTTTCATGGATGGGATCCACTGCCCAGCCGGGAGGTGAATGGGGTGTCTGGTTACCCTTCCCTTGCTTAGCCCTGTCTGTTGTCCCCCACCCACAGGGTGAAGCACCAGGTGGAATACCTGGGCCTGCGGGAGAACATCCGAGTGCGCCGGGCCGGCTACGCCTACCGGAGGGTTTTCTCGAAGTTCCTGCAGAGGTAGGAGCTGCCGTCGGAGGAGGTGTGCTACCCTGGGGGTGCTGGGCCCAGCCGGAGTCCCTCCAAGCAGGGACCGTGGAGGGAGGTGACTATGGGCCACACTGACACAGGGGTCCCTCCCAAGGCTGCTTTAGTGGGCCTGGGTCATCTCTGCTTCCAATGGCTGCTCTGTGGATCTTGGCACAAGGCTCCGGCTGCTGGATCGTGAGACCAGCACCATGGGGGCCAACCCAAGTGGTGGCTGCTTTGGTGCTTTCTGTGGTGCTGCGTTGGCTCGCATGGAGGCTCTGGTCCCTGAAACGTGCTGGGGCAAGGCTGGGAATTCCCCATCTTGTGCGGTACTGAGGAGCAGAAGGCCAGTTTCAATCAGCATAAGCCGCTGCTGGCAGAAATCCTTCTGTGGCTCCTCTCCACCACCCCCCTGCTCTCTGACTGAGCCTTAGGACAGCGGTCGGCAATCCAAAAGATAAAAGGAGCCATTTTTAAAACTTCCTTCTATTACCAAGTGGTTTGAGAGCCACAATGGGTATAGCCTCCCAGTGGGGGGAGCTGGCCAGGTGCCTGCTGCAAGATCGCCTGGCAGGGGAAGGGTCTGGAATCAGGGTGGGTCCCTCTGTGGTAATGGGGAGTTTGGAGCCAGGAGCAGGTCACCCGTCGGGTTCCCAGGTGGTGGGTGGGCAGGGAGGGGGAGAGAGCAGAGCCTGGAGCCACAAATGGGTGGTCAAAGAGCCGCATACCGCCCAGGAGCCACAGGTTGCAAACCCCTGCCTTGGGACAACCTGCTGTCCCCTAGGTATGCCATCCTCACTCCTGAGACGTGGCCGGCTTGGCGAGGGGATGAGAAACAGGGTGTGGTGCACCTGCTGCAGTCAGTCCACATGGACCCAGACCAGTACCAGCTGGGCCGGAGCAAGGTCTTCATCAAGGCCCCGGAGTCGGTGAGCAGGGAGGGGGCTGTGGGGGGATCCTTGGAGTCGGTGAGCTGGGCAGGGAACCGATCCCTTGGGTTGGGGGGGGTGAAGGGAAGGCAGATCCCTGGACTCTATACTGGCTTTCAATTGGGGGTGGGGGGGAGAGTTCATTGGGGCAATGTTCCCTCTAATTACTCGTAGACTGTGTGTGCAGACAATTTATTTGTGTGAGCAAAAACATTTCTTTGTGAGCACCAATATTAGCACTATTGAATTTTTTTGTGCACATTTTATTTTGTTGTGTGCGCAGGTTTCATGACCTGTGTGCATGCGCACACATGCACAGCTTAGAGGGACTGGTGCATTGGGGCCTCACCCAAAATATTAGGGGAACAGGAGTGGGGCTGGCAGCAGGGTGGGCAGCACCTGGTACCCTCTAAGCAGGTGCTCGGTGCCCCCACAGCTATTCCTGCTGGAAGAGATGAGGGAGCGGCGCTATGATGGCTATGCCCGTGTCATCCAGAAGGCCTGGCGCAAACACGTGGCCGTGCGCAAGTACATCCGCATGCGGGAGGAAGGTGGGTCGTGGGCACCCCACCCTGGGGAAGGTGGCATGTGGCTCAGCCATCTTCAGCTGGTGCTTGTTTCTCAGATGTGTTATGGTAGCACCCAGAGGTCCAAACTGAAAGCAGGGCCCAGAGGTGCTAGGTGCAGGACTGGAGAGAATCCCTACACCAGCTGCTCCTACCCCAAATAGACAATGGTGGGGAGAAAAGACAGCGCATTTCCCTCATTTTCTGGCTGGGGAAAACTAAGGCACGGAGTCACTATGACCTGTCTGGTGTTGTGCAGCGCTAGGACTTGAACCCATAGTCCCAGCATAGCATATTCCCCATAAACTCCTCCTTCCTTCTGTTCCTGGGTTGCCAGCAATCCTGAGGTCTCCCTAGTGACCCCCCCCCCGACCACTGTGCATTGGTGTACGAGTGGCACCTTTTGAAGCCAATGTGTGTAATTACAAGTGGCTGTACGAGTGACCCCTGCCGCAAGTTCTGCTACTGCTGTCTAGATCAGGGCTTGTGAAACAAGCATTTTCTCTCCCCCCCCAGCCCCTTCCCCACCCCAGGACACCAGCTGGACTGCACAGAAATCCAGGGTCCTGTCTTGGTGCCCACCAATCAAGAAGGCGGGTGAACTGGAGAGGGGCAGAGAACAGGGGATTGAAGGGTTAGAAAACAAGAGATTCAGAGAATTCAATAGTGTAGTGTAGCAAAGAGAGGATTAAGGGAGGACTTGGTCCCAGGCAATAAGAACCTGCACGGGGAACAAATATTTTGCATCGAGCTTGCTCTGGCGCAGAAAGATCCAGTGCAATCCAGTGACTGGAAACTGAGGTGAGATAAATTGGGAGTGGAAATGCTGTGTAAATGGGCACCAGGGGGCAGAATGAAGCCTTGGAACCGTTTCCAAAGACTCAGGAGATTTGTTACTGTGGACCGTGTTCCAGATTGGATGATACTCCCTGAGCCCTGCTCTGGATATTATCTGAGGGCAGGGCTCCGACCTCTGATGCCCAGGGGGGTTGGACAAGCTGGGCACAATGGTCCTGCCCTGGATCTGACTCAAGATCTTGGAATCTCTTCCCATGTGGACAAGGCCAGAGGCATGGTGGAGCCCAGGAGCCCCCAGGCAAAATCAGTGTGAGGGGAAGGGGAGATGTTCTCTTGGCTCCCAGGATTTAACAAGGTCTGATGCAGCGTTTCCACCCCCACCCCCCCCACAAAGCCTCCAACATCCTGCTGAACAAGAAAGAGCGTCGGCGCAACAGCATCAACCGCAACTTTGTAGGAGACTACTTGGGCCTGGAGCACCGGCCGGAGCTGCGGCGCTTTGTGGGCCGGCGCGAGCGTGTGGACTTTGCTGACACTGTCACCAAGTATGACCGACGCTTCAAGGTGAGCATGGGGTTGCCACCAGTAGCGTCCTCCTGCCACCCTAGGTCTGGTCTCTGCTCCCCCTCTTCCTCCTGCCTGTGAGTTGGACTCTGCTCCCTTTTTTCCCCCCCAGCTTCCCTATTTCCTTTGGCTCCCTCCATATGCTCATCTCATTCCTGCCCCCCAGGCCCCACCCCAGTAAGTGCTGTCTCCTCCCCATCTCTGCCGGGTGTGCCCCATCTCCCCCTCAGTCCCATCCCATGCTTGTTCCCTGCCTTTCCCCCTGTGCTCATGCCCTGCTGCTTCTTGGCTCCCCCAGTCTCTTTTGGGTCCCCCCAACACCCCCTTGTGTTTCTGCCTCATCTCGTTTGGCTTCCTTGGGTCCAGCCCCTTCCTGCCTTCTACTTTCCCTGTGCACTTGCTCTGTTCCCTTCATTTGCCCCCCCCCCCCCCCCCCCACATGCTGACCTCCTCAGCCCCTTCTCTCTCCCCCAGACGGTGAAGCGGGATCTGATCCTGACCCCCCGGTTCCTGTACCTCATTGGGCGGGAGAAGGTGAAGCAGGGCCCCGAGAAGGGGATGATCAAGGAGGTGCTGAAGCGGCAGATAGAGCTGGAGAGGATCCAGTCCGTGTCACTGAGGTAGGAGCCCATCGGCCACACTGATGCCCCTGGGGACTCTGGGTCCGCCCAGCCAAACCTTTTGCTGAGATCTTCCTGGCTGTGGTTCCTGCTGGGGAGACCAGATTAGGCTGGGTAGGACCAGGAGGCCTTTGCGATAAATACTGCCACTTTGTGACCTGCCCCGGCTCAGCCCTCTGTGGGTTGATGTGGGGCCACAGCATGAGGCTTCTTCCCTGGCTGTACTCAACGAGAGCCACTTCCAAGCAGCTGGCTTTACTATCTCCTCTACCCTGGGCAGAGGTGGGCCCTGAGCAGACCCCAGGTGCCTCTGGCCATGGAGAGTGTCTGCTGCCTGGCAGGGACCCCTGACTCTGCCTTCACTTCTCCTCCTGCCACTGGCAGCACCTTGCAGGATGACTTCATCATCATCCATGAGCCGCAGTACGACAGTGTCCTGGAGTCTGTCTTCAAGACAGAGCTGTTGAGCCTGCTGTGCAAGCGCTACGAAGAACGGACCCATCGGCCACTTTCCGTGAAGTTCAGCAACCAGTAAGTTGACACTGCCACCACCGTGGGACTCTGCTGAGCAGAGCTGGCACAGGCAGTTTGGCGAGTGGCGGCTGGGACTCCAGACACCTGGGTTTTATGCAATGTTCCCTCAAAGGGGTGTGGGTGAGCGCTGGTGCAGCACGTGCCGCTCACCTGCACAAGCAACACTCGCCCCTGCACAGGCCAGGCAGCTGCAGGCTCTGGACATGTTTCTCCTGGTGCCACATCTGGGGACTGGAGCTGGGAGAGTTCAAAATCTCCCGCCCTGATGCTCAAAGCAGGAGCTGACTGTGATCATGCTCTGGCTGGCCAGGTGTGTGGAGGGGTGTTATGGAGGAAAGAAGAAGTTGGGCAAGGCCGAGGCAGGGAAACCGCGGGGAAACCGACAGAGGGGAGGGTAGAGGTAGGGAGAAGGGGCTGGGTCAAGCAGAGGCAGAAATGGGGACCATACCACAGGGAAGCCGCCACTGGTGGCGGGGGGCAGTGTTACAGGGAGGAAAGGAGTTTAGTTGGGCAGGCAGAAGAGGGGGACTGTGGCGCAGGGAAAGCGGCAGCAGGGGGGTTACAGGAAGGAAAGATGGGGTTAGGACACAGAAGCGGGAGGCCGTGTCATGCCATGGGGAAACTGGATTGGGGTAGGGTTACCAGATGTCCAGGAAAAGGAGGACGTGTCCTCCTTTTTGCCTTCATGTCCTTCATCCTTCAGGCATTTAAACAATAGGTGCTTTTGTCCAGCTTTTTACTAACCAGGAATAGAATGGTAAAAACCCCTCTAACAGCTGAGTTACAGAGCGGGGGATCTTCCCGCAGCAGCTAGAAATTGGAGGTGGTCACATGCATACGCTGCCCAGTCACAGCACTGTACAAACCAGGCCTTTTCACTAGGAGCTCAGGTATCGTTGACCGCGGAGGCTACACCTATAAGGCTAGTTCACTTGGTCAAGAGGTGTTTTTTCAAATCTTGGGGTTGTGGGTTCACAAACTGCAAAAGGTACTTTTATTTTTGACCCTTGAGGGATACTAATAAAATGAAGGAAAATAGTCTACCATAAATAAAATTACTCACAAGGACCAATTAAATAAAATCACTAAAGGGGCAGGTTTGAACTAAACAGAAAATTTAGGACTTTTTAAACGTTAAAAACAGGCTGCTGTGGAAGATGAAAAATGAAAAGTGAGTTAACTGTTTTTTTTCTTTTTAAAAACTTTTTAAGGTACCTTTCAAGTTTATATTTGAAAACTTAGTTTTTTTAACTTTAGTCTCATGAACATTAATGAAAGGGTCATGAAAAACTTTCATTTAATGAAAAAATCCAGTTTTTGGTAAAAAACCATTTTGGTAATTTTCTTTATTTTTAAAATAAATTTAAAAACACATGCTATTGTGCAGTTTTAATGCTGCCTTCATTAATCATTACCCATTTTCCATGACATAATATGGTAAACAGTTATATTAACACTACATTTTCTCCACATCCTCCAATGTCCTCCTTTTTGGACCTCCCTGTCCTCCTCCTCGTGCTTTGGTATCTGGTAACCCTAGGTTGGGGCAGTTATAGGGGGGAAAGAAGGGGTTGGGCAAGGCAGAAGCAGGGGACCGGGTCACGCCATGGGGAACCAGCAGCAGGAGGGTTGCAAAACTCAGTTCCCAGATTTAGCGCCCCAAAAAGTCTGGGGCCATTCAGAGTGAGAGCCAGCTTTCACAACTGGCATTTGTTTGCTGCATCAAAATCTCAGACTGAAACTTTGGTTTCTAGCTCTGACATCATCCTGATATGAACTAATCCAGGGACTCTCTCATGAATGGTTAATTCTCTTTTGCTAAAAGCATTTCAAGTTGAGTGTCAGAGTTTGTTTGAGTACAGAAATTGCACTTATCAATTTAAATCAAAGCTGATTGAGAGGGGAGTCCATTTGCAATGTCATAAAAAAAACCCAAGGGTTTGTTCCGGTTCACTCTTTCTGTGGCTGTTGGCTAAAATCAACTAATATCCATTGAATACCTGAGATGGCCTCCTCTCCCCTGTGCTTATAGGAGGAATGAGAATTATCTGGTGTGTCTTTTCCAAATTTAATATGCCCATCTTAAATGAGACATGAATAATGATATCTAGAGTCATAATGAGGGCAACAGCTACCATTTCAATGGCTTGTTGTAGGTGCATCTATTGATGCTTTTAGGAAAGCTGGTTGGATTTGGTCACATACAGTCCAACCAACCCAAGTTATTTACCACAGGAGGAATTATTTTATCATTCAGTGGCTTTTTCCTGTTGTGTTTCCTTCCGCTTCTTATACATGTGGGGCAGTGAAGCCAGAAAATCTGCTAATAATTTTAACAACTGGAGTGGGGTTACAGTAATACACTACATTTGTATTCCACACCATAGATGGCAGAAATTTTCATGATTCATTCTTTTTCTGTAGTGAGGGAGTGATGACTATATATTTTCATACAAAAGCAATGCCTCCCTTTCTCAATGTTCCCTCGAAGCTGATGGTGTAACTGAGCAAGTTAGGAAAGCACTTGGGGAGCCAATGGGCAGTGGGGAAGGGGCCTGACCCAGGGTTGGGAACGGGAGGGAACTCGCTCAGCTGCGTCATCAGCTTAGAGGGAACACTAGACTTCTATGTCCAGTCCTAGCCGGGACTAATACTAACTGCCCAGAGCATTTTGCAGCCCCAACTATGGACCATGCACCGTTGTGCTAAGTGCTGTACAAACACAGAGCAGAGCAACCCCCTGAACCAAGGAGCTTACCATCTACAAATGGGGTCTAATAAAAGGGAGAAAGATGGGGCAGGAATATCAGGACTCCTGGGCTCTAGCTCTCTCTCCAGGAAGGGAGTGAGGTCTAAGAGTTAGAGCAGTGAGGGGTGGAAGTCAGGCCAGCTGGGTTCTGTTTTTGCTCATAAGTTGAGTGTGTCCCCTCCCACCTTAGAGCTGGTGGCTTGGATTCACATCGACTCCCAACTCACCTTTGCAACAGGCTAGAGCCAAACATCCAAAACCTTCTCTAGGTCCTGCCTGGTTCCCCGTCTCTCTGCTCAGCTAAGCTAGTGTCCCTCAGAGGTTGTGATGAGTTTTACAGCTGGAGATCCTTCTTTTTCACTTCTTGCTGATCTTTCTTCCCCAACCCCCCAGGCTGGAATTCAAGGTCAAGAAGGATGGCTGGGGCCCCTGGGGGGCAGCAGGCTCCCGCCAGATTCATTTCCAGATCTGCCAGGGTGATGTGGCACTGCTTCGGAACAACGGAAAGGTGCTGGTTGTCAGCATTGGCCCAGGGCTGTTCAAGAATGCCCGTGAGTGTCTGCATTCGCCTGAAACAGAAACAGAGCATGGGGGCACGTCCTGGCTTCTGGCTTTCTCCATTTGTCCCAGGGGAAATTGCCTGGACAGTGAAGAGTCCTATGGGAGGTGGAACCTGATCTCAGGTTCCCGGAGGTGTGGGATAGGGAGCTGAGGCTGGATCAGGGCAAGAGCACACAGGAGCAGCTAATCACTGCCATTCCCATTGCAGGGCCCACACGGAAGGACACCAGGAAAAGCAAGTACCTGCAGAGCAGTGGTGCCTCCAGCCCAAATTACTTCCCTGCAGCAGGTACCAGCTCCTGTTGCAGCATGGGGGCAGGAAGGAGAGAAGTTGGGCACCCAGGGAGGCGGGCATGGCGGGGACACAGTATCCCATTGCCCCATGCATCTAAGCAGGCAGGGCTGGGGTGGGAGTTGCCTTGCGCCTTCCTTCCTGTACACACAGGGCCAGCTCAGCCACTTTCTAGTGGGGCCTGGGTGTCCCAGGAGCTGCATTCTGGCCAGGGTGAGGCATTCAAGGCTCTCGGGGCACATCCTCCCCTTGGTCAGTGCTGCCTTGGTCAGATGGCACAGGAAGGGTTAATAGAGGTTGGGAGGTCATGGGCTGCTGGATGCTCTCTTCCCTTTGATGTCAGAACTAGGTGCAGCAAGGGGGGGTCCCCATACCTGCCCAGAAATAAAAGGGTTAATTCTCTCACCTCACCCCTGGCACAGGGTTCCCCAGGCTACTTTGTTCTTCCAGATGGCTGGGTTCCTAGGGGCTCAGAGTGACTCTCCCGCTCCCATCCTTTCCAGGTCGAGAGAGGAATGAAGCCAGTCTGCACGGTAGCCGTGGGCCCCGGGCCCCTTTTCTGCATCGACTCTCCATGGCCCGGCAGGGCAGCATGGAGCAGCCCACCTTGCCCAGGCAAGGAGCCAGCCCAAGGGCCAAAGCCTTCCCTGCCCCACTGAACCTGGACTTCATGAATGTGCCGGACCAGGGTGTGGCTGGGTAAGTGGCCCAGGCTGCTGGGTCAGCGTGCAGGGCTCTGGCAGGCTGAGGTTAACCCTGCCCATGCTTGCCAAGCAAATCGTGGGACAAGGCTGTCTGACTCCAGCACCTGCTACTCCCGTGCTCCCTGCCTTCCTTGGGCCAGGCCAGGCCAGGCACTTGCTCTATGGAGAACCTGGCAGCAGCCCCCTGCCCTGCTCATGATGTCTCTGCTCCCCTCCCCTCCCACCCCCCTTTCCCTGAGCTGTTCGGCTTCCCCTAGCAGGCGCTAGGTGGCAGCCTCATTGAGGCTGGTGTGTTCTTGGCTAGGCTTGCTTAGTCCAGGCTGGATGGGAGAGAACATCAAGAGGCACCAGCCCGGAGCTAGCGCGGGGAGGTCCCACGCGCCTGGAGGAGCCACAGGGCCGTACAGTGTTGTGCTGACCAGGCCTGTTGCAGGACCATTTCACCAGAGCAGGCTGGATTTGAAAAAGTTCCCATCCCAGGCTGATACCTCAAGCCTGGCCCCTCTCTAAGCACCCCTGGGTGCCATGGGCTGATCTCTGCTGGTCTCCTTAGTTTGCAGCGGAGGCTGTCGAAAGAAGCCAAGCCTGTCCCCGGCGGAGGCCGAGCTAAACCCAAACCCAAGCCGAAGCCCCAGCCACGCCTGCCCCAGTGCCGTGCACTTTACGCCTACGATGCCCAGGACACAGATGAGCTCAGCTTCAATGCCGAGGATGTCATCGAAATCATCAGAGAAGGTGAGTGAGTTCCCTCCCTGCCAGCAACTCCCCTACACCCTACGCAGTGTTAGCTTGACTGAACGCATTAAGTGTAACTGAGGAGCTTTCCAAGATGGGACTGCCTGAGCATAGCAGGCTCCAGGACCCTCAGGGTGAAGATGCACATGAGGTTAGAAACCACTTCACTGAGGATTTCACACAGCCAGGACCACTTGAAAACAATCATTTATGCCTGTAACCCAACAATTACACCTTTGAGCAATGTATTCCAGTTTTTTGGTGACAGCAGCAGCAACCCAATACCTGAGGGGCTGCAACCCATAGTTTGAAAACCATTGCCCTAGGCCAGGCGTGGCCAAACTGTGGCTCAGGAGCTCCATGCAGGTCTTGAATGAAAAAGTGTGGCTCCCAGGAGAAAATCAGTTTAGGAAAGCAGGCCCAGCATAGGAGTTCAGGAAGGGGTTGGGACGGTGGGGAGAAGCACGGCATGATCGGGGACAGCGGGGAGAAGTGTGGCATGGTCAGGATTTTAAAAAGCTCACCACTAGCCTGCAGTCTTAAGTTTTTACTGTATAGGCTTAATTTTCACAGTAATCTTAAGTAATTATTAGAATCTGACATTAGTAGAATCAATATTTGCCTTCTTTTTATGATAAAATGAAAGCATGCAATGAATTTTAAATTTAGTAATTTTGGAGTAGGTAATAGTATATGGCTACATGCCTCAGTGCAGCTCTCAAATCAACTTGTGTGGCTCTTGAGTTCCATAAGTTTGGCCACCCCTGCTCTAGGCCATGTTCCAACCACTAGGTTTTGTTTCCTTCACTGCAGGCTGGGACAAACTGATGCATAGACGGCGCAGTGCAATGCAAAGAGGGGGGCTTGTGTCCCCCCTGCAGCAGTTAGCTCCAGCAGGCTGTTTCCTCTGCCCCACTGTACTTTATGCAGGAGTCCCCTGCTGGTGAGCCAAGCATCCAGTTCTGTACAGACAGTGTTAGGCAGGAGCTGTCAAAAATGTCCAAGTTCTGGGAGACCTAATGCTGATGCCCCTATGGAGCTGGGCTCTTAACTCCTCCCTGGAGGCTGACTGGCCAGTGCCTTTGTTCCTTGTGTACTCTTAATGCACCATTGATGATCTAGTTTGAGCCCTTGCAGAGCACAAGGTATCCTGGGGCCACCTTCTTGTTTTAAGAATATATAAACATACAGCTGGAGTTTGATTAGTTTCAGTTTCCAAAGAGCAGTAGGCTCTCCTTCTCCTAAAGGGGTAGAGAGGTGCTTGTTAGCAGAAATCACCTGAGTGTAAATCAGTCCCAGCCCAACAGGAGAGCACATTACCCCTACGTTGCAGGGTACAGAGCACTGGCAATTCATCAGTTCTCAGTATGATGTGATGGGGCAGCCAGCCCACCTCCAAATTTGCAACCAGCTGATGGCAGTATTGGTCAAGCTGCCCCCTTCTTTCTCTGTCCAGATGGCTGAAGGCCTTGGCCCTGACTGACCTCTTTCCTTTTCAGATCCCTCAGGCTGGTGGCAGGGCAGGCTACGGGGGAAACAAGGGCTGTTCCCTGGCAACTATGTAGAAAAACTCTGAGGTGGACATGCCAGCTTCATTGCTCCAATTCTGACCCTGTTGTGGGCTGGTGATCTAGGAGAGGAGACACGTCTGCAGGATTCAAAGGGGAACAGAGTTCAACCACCTTGCTCCTGAATTCCAGCTTGCTGCAGAGCCTGGCAGGATCATACGGAGAGCTCTCTTCCTCTGCAGTCCCAACCCACCTTCCTTGGGGTCTGGAGTGCACAGCTGGCCTAGTAGACAAGGAGCAACGTAGCATCCCTTCCGAGGATCCAGCACCTACTGCTTGGACTCATGGGTACAAGATCCACAGCTTAAAGAAACCTGAAGGCAGCAGCTTGGTTTTATTACACAGTATAAACCTCCTTAGTTCTACAAGACTAAATTGATAGGCTATTTCCTACATAAACCTTTGCTTTTAAAACACTTGCAGATTTTTATCTGTACTGACGGAGAGCAAGGCTCCAGCTCAGTGGAAACTAAGTTGATATTTTCATCTTTTAATAGAGTCCCATGAAATGCTGGCTAGTTGCGTTTCAAAGCTCAGCGCCCCCACTCATGTGAGCCAAATCTTTTCAGATGGTATTGGAAATGGCCTGAGGGCCAGAAGGCTGCTCTGCTGCCTTGAAAGCCTCCCATTCCTCTTTGTTACTAGCAAATACTAAGGAAAACTGCTGTCTCATTACATTTGAATCCTGAAAGTGGCACAAAACATTGTCTTGCAGGAGGCCCCATTTCAGCAGGCACAATAGGATACAGGAAACATCAGTGGAATGGACTGAAGAACAGGTTTCCATGGTTAAGTTCTGCTGCTTAAACTGGCCTTCCAGCCATATCCCAACGGGGAGTTGCTGTGTTGTGCTTTTTACCTTATCCTGCAGACTTTTACATTCTGCAGGGATGTGCGCCCTCTATTTCTAGGTATTTAAGAACCTCCTAAAACCCCAGGTAACCAGCAGATTGAGTTTTCCCATCAAGAGCAAAGCACTCGCTTATTGGATGGCAGGACTGGAATGGTCAGAGAATGGAAAAGCTACACAAAGTGCTGACACTGAAAAGGGCATATACTGAAGCCTGTGTCATGGGAAATGGATACTGCACCAGCTGTGGCCAAAGCAATTTGTTTTAAAAACAGCATAGGTGCTGTCTTACTCTCTTCCCTTTGCTGAAACTGCAGAGAGCTTTTACTACCCAGTATTCAATAATTAACTGAGAAATACACTGTCACATGACAAAGCTGGATTTGTCTCCCACGAAAGCTCTTGCAATAAATAAATTTGTTAGTCTTCAAAATGTCACAGGACTCCGTGTGTTTTACTGAATTAGACTAATATGGCTACCCCTCCAGAACTTGTCAATTGTTTGCTTTTGAAGTGTCTATCCACTTCTTAAGAGTTAACATTTCCTATCCCCTTTCTTGTCTGAAATAAGATTTTTTTTTAAACAAGTCTCTTTCCCTGATCAGTCCTGAACAGCACAAATCCCCCAGAGTTTTGTATATGTTGTAAAAACTGAAGACAGCATCTGATACAGCTTTGAACATTTCCCTTTCCCTTCCAGTAATAAATGGTCCTTCTGGGACCACATTTTACCTGCTACATTCCTACATCACCTCAGCCAACTCACAAACCTGGCATCTGGAAAATGAAAATGCCACACAACTGGCTTAAAGGGGGAGTATATTTTTAAAAAATCCTTTAGAGTACCTTGAATATAACCGCTCTGCCAGTGGCTGTAAACTCGATCAACATTAGTAAGACAGAAGAAATGCTGGCCCTTGTAGCCAGCTTCTAGGCTAGTCTTTAGAAACATACCTACCTTTTTGTATCCAAAGCACTTCAGATCACTGGGAGGTCCTGCAGCCTCCACAAAAAGATGCAATTTTTAACTGTTATTGCCAGGCAACTACAGTCTAGGTTTTGCAGGGTTACTGTGGTCCCATCAGGTAACATCCCCCTGCAGGCTCTTACATAGTGAGGTAAGACTATCCCCACTCTAGTGCAACACAAACCAAACCACAGTGGCAGGAAGCCATTTTGTACTCAAGCCATGTGTCTCACACCCTAGGGGCCAGAATGGCTGCATTGAAACATGGTTACGTGCCCCTGTCCAGAGTCAACTTCAGACACAGGCCCCAAACCAACTCCACTGAACAGGACTCTAATTAAAACAGTGGAAACTATTTAATTAACACAATGTACAGCAGAAGTTAAACCACTAAAACTTTTAATTGCATTATTACTACAAGAATAAAGAATACCTGAGAGCCATTTGCAGTGCCATATTTTTAATGTAGCATAATCATTGGGTCACAAACCCCCTCTAAAAACAAGTATGCAGTCATTTCACTTTTTTTTTTCCTCCAAACAGAAGTCAATCTAAAGGCACTGAAGTGCATGGGAAATAAAATCACCAACAATTACAAAGCAACTGGTTGCTCTTCCTCTCTAAAACTGTAGAAACTTTAGGTTCTTCTATATTATTAAACAGCATTTACACTTTCACAGCCCAAGCTAATGCGATTTTTAAAAGTGTAGATCGGGGGGGGAAGACAAAACCAAAAAACTGGGAAATTTAAAAAGCTGTAGTTACCTTCATTCAGCTTAGTTACTCTTGCCAGTGGAACTAAATGGCTCTAAAATATAGTTACCACTCCACCACAGCTGCTGATCATGCTGGAAGGCAGGCCTCAACAATAAGAACTGGGACTAGTTGAAGTTTTACACAGTAAAATGTGCGGTTTTAAAAACCACCCATGCTGATGCAGAACATTCAATTGGATCAAAAAAAAATTGTTTACTACAGATTTAAAATAAAACAAAACCACCACATTTGTTCCGTTCAGCTGAACCATCTTCCGAGGGGGAAGAAAATTATTCCATTGAACTAAACAGCAAATCATTTTTCTAAACAAGAAAAAAACACAAACAGTAGCTTTTTTTTTTTTTAGTGTATGTTACAGAACTTTTTACACACAGTTTAAGAGTTCTTCACAATTAAAAAACAACCCAAAAGTTAAGTTACTGAAATAAGAATGACTCACACAACACCCTAACTGAAGCACTTAAGCCAAAGCAACAAACAAAACAAGTAGAAAGAGGTTTTCCAAATATGATTTAAGGTTGCAGCCATTTTTGCAGTTTTGAAAATCCTTGTGGATGCTGCTGCAACACCAACTGTCCAAAACTGCTAATAAAATGCTTCTGAGCTCTTAGCTTGGCTGTGGTATTGGTCATGCGGTATAGGAATGCGCAAGTGCTGCTCTGGCAGATAAGGGACCCAGAAACAAAGCGTAGGGGAGATGAAAGCTGAACACAAAGGGGGAGCTTCTGGGTAGTGCTTGGTCTAATAAATGGATGCAGCCTAATGGGATTTCCTGCAATTCCTCTTGGACCAAGGCCCTGCAGAGAGAGTTTGCAATGTCAACTCCCCTGATAAGTGTATGCCAGGCAGAGCTGCAGACAATGGGCCTGTGGGCGTGTACATGTCTGGAATGAAAGCATTTCAGGTCAGTCCAAGGACTGAATTCTGCATAATTATTTATAAAAGGGTCTAGTTTCCCCTTCTGCTTCTAACCAGTGGGGACTTAAAGATGCAAGTTGGGAAACCAGGACAGAGGTTTTCAAACTAGATGCTTTGGACAGAATATTCTCAATTCCCTGGGATTCAAGATCCAAGTTCTCGCAACAGCCCCAAGCAAGGAAATGGCAGATCAACCCTTGGGTCACTGCCTTCCTTTGTTACTATACTATGAAAGAGCCTTCTGCCTCTTCACTATTCAGCCTGGGCAAAAGGCATTTCAAACAAGCAGCAGCAGATCAGAGCCCATTGCCTTCCATCTCATCTTGCAGATAAGATTAAAGCCCAGTCTTCAACCAATCAGACAAGTGGAAAGGGGGACTGTGGTGATCCTTTCGGAGCTGATTTTTTTCCCCACCCCCACCCTAAAAACCACAGGCAACAAAATCCCGGGTTTTGATCAAGTTTCTCTGACCTTTTCGGCTGTAAAGGGATTTAATATTTGCTGGTTAACTTGGTATGTTTCTCTCTTTTCTCTGGTAAAAGAGAGAAGAGTTCACAAGCGGAGACTGCTACAAACACCAGACACGGGGTGGGGGAAAATGTAATCAGGACTAATCACTGCTCTGTGATTTAGACAGATTGCCTTAGGAGGTAGGCAAGAATCAAACTAAGCTATTTCTGGCTTGTCAGACACCCGGCACATAGCATGTGTAGGGTTAACAGCACTGCACTGGCTCTCGTGTCCATTTCCCTGCCACACCTCACTTCCTGAGGTTATTGCTTTCATTTTTAAGATGCACAGAGTTTTGTGGTTCTGTTCAACACCTGCCGCTTATTAGTCAAATGCCTTCTTTTAAATCTAGGCCACCTGCAGCCTTCCACCCTGTACATATGTTTAAGTTATGAAAGGGCACAAACCCCCCGAATCGTTTTAAGTTAGTGCAAGTGAATCTGTGAAGAGAATTCTTAACAAGGGTTCCCATTATGCGCATGCACAGTGGGTGAATACAGTTAGTGAACAAACCATGGAAAACCTGATCAATGCTGTCAGTTAAGATACCAGGCAACTAACCAAGAGTCAGCCAGGATCTCTTCTTGTAGTTCCAGCTGAAAATGAGCAGGGGGGAAAAACAACAACAAAAAACCCGCCGAAGTTGAATCCTGCTGTCATCATCTTGACACACTAACACATTCCCATCAGGTTACCTGTCCTGGGAGCTGGCGGGGTGGCTTCAGCACTCATGGAGAGACATGAAGAATCAAACCAGTTGATTGATGCACAGCAGACAAGTCTGAATGGGGGCAGAGGCAAACCCCCCATAAACAGGGGAAGAACCAAAACAAGGTTTGGGAAAGGTTCTAGGTAAGCAGCTGGGCCTGTAAGCAACATCCCTATGCTGTAGCACTGTCCTCAGAGTTAGGGAAAGCATTTGCTGGGCTACGGACACCAGCCACGAAAACATCGAGTAGGGACGACTAACTGCCCTGTTCCAGTAAGGGGGAAGCCTGTTTTCTATACCCCTCCTGACAATCTGAACACACAATCCCATACCGAGTCCCCCTGTTATCATTAAGAGTGGTGGAAGCACCATCTCAGAGCTACACCAGACCCCTGCCATCATTGGAGCTGTTGCTCCATTGGTTTCCCTACACCATAAACCAGGCCAAGATGCACACTGGGCTTAGCAAGGCCCAACAACCGAGAGAGACCAGGGAGCAGATCTGCCAGACGTTCCTCCAGGTTTATAAATAAGGATGTCATTTCTCTTCACAGCTTATGTACCCAAACTATTTGTATTTAAACGTTGCACTGGAGGGGCGGGGGCAGCTGGGAACCAGACTTGCGCTGCTAAGAGCTCTGTGCAGAAATTATAGTCGTGTGTTGCCCCTAGTTGTCAGGGCTCACATTCTGCCTAGCTCTGATGAAGGCCATGCCATGGGTACGGAAGTGCGTCTTCAGGTTGAGCTGGGTGTCGAAGCACTTGCCGCACACCTTGCACACGAGTTTACCGTCGGCCGAGCGCTGGACCCCTCCCTCGTGGCCGCTCCGGGGGCTGGGCTCCTCCACATCAACTGCCCCCTTTTTCTTCTTGTGGGTGATAAAGCGATGGCGGTTGAGGGAGACCTGGGATGTGAAGCAGAGGCCGCACTCACGGCACTGGTAGGAACTCTCATCTGTCCTGTGCTGTGGGATGTGCTCCTGGAACTCGGCTGCACTGCAGGCAATGTAACCACACTTGCGGCAGCGGAAGGGGGCTTTTCGGTCAGCCTTGGGGTTCTTAGAAGGTGGCGTGGTGCTGTCTGGCTCTTCGCTGCACGAATCACCATCATCCGATGAGAGTTTCCGCTTCCTGCCAGACACCTGCAGGAAGAGTTTGGAGAGGCTTGATCCCAGTGCAGTAACGCTTTGGGGCTGTGCTCTGTGGGTCCTGGCTGTGTATTAAATAGAGTGTGCCCTCATGCAGTGAACTCTGCCTGACTGGGGACAGGAGAAGCTGCTAGGAGCTCAGACAAGATGATCCTTTGGGTTCTTTCTAGCAGTAAGACCTCAGGCTGGCTGAAAATCCCCAACACAGCTGCTAGGGTTGGTTGGCTGTTTCTCAACCCCACCCTCATCAGGTCTTTGGCCTAAATACTCTCACTCCACAGCCTCCACTCTGAAACGGCTCCTCTGTATTTCCAGCTGCCTCCAAGCTACCCAAGCCAACTAGTCAGACAAGAGATCACTGGCCAAAAAGCCAGGGAGCCACACAAAGTGGTGTTGGTGATTCAGAGGGGGCCAGTCCAGGATTAATGGCCCAGTGTGGCATTAACAGCTACAGCTCTGATGGAGGAATCTATTGCTACCCCATTTGTGCTCACTGAAATTCCCACGTCCTGGTTTCCTGCCTCCATAAAACCCCCAGCAGAGGAGATTCTCTGCTGCGTGCCTAGCCAGTCACGCCACCTTTCCCGTAGGCTGTTCCAACAGTAGCTGTGTTCCCCCAAAGATGCAGCTGCACTGCTTGTAGATTCTGCACAACTGGGTATTTTAACCCCTCCAGGCTCCCCACATCCTCACTGTGGGGCAGGTCTCATAGCTGCAAGCCATCAGCCTACCTGCAAGGTTCCAGGCCCCATCCTGGCAATAATGACTTCTTGGCTCTTGGTCTGGTCGGTCACTTTTATCCCGTGCCGCACCTGAATATGCTTCTCCAGGATCAGCCGACTGCTGAAGGTGCGTTTCCCCTCAGTGCAGTACCTGGGAGAGACCAGAGTCAGGGGGATGGGAGGAGATAAACAAGAGAGGACGCCAGACCTGAACTACTGTTTCCACCCCTGAAGTGCTCTGCAAGTGTCAGTTCCACTCCCCAGCTTGGAGAGGTGACCTGACCCACCCAGAGGTCACACAATGAGTTAGCGGCAGAACTGGGCCTACAACCCAGAGTTTTGATGTCCAGTCCTCCCATTCTAACCACCACGACATTCACTGCAACAGCAGGGCAGGCTATTCAGTAGAGTGACCTCCGCCAGTGGCCCAGTCCAGAGCCAAGAATAGCCGTCAGAAATCACGGCTTTCCGCATCTCTCCCACTCTGACAGCCTGGCTGAGTGTATGAATAGCTCCCACCTTGGGCTTCAGATGGAAGGAAGGAGGGAGCCAGATTGCTTTCACCCCCACCCCCACCAAGGCCGGAACGAGAAGAGGTGGCTCAGTACCGGCAGGGATAGACTCGCTTGATCCCCTCATGATTCACTCGCACATGTCTCCGGAGGCTGGGAGCAGAGCAAAACGAACGCTCGCATAGACGGCATGGGAACTTTTTCACTGACTAGAAGAAGCAAGAGAGACGAGGAAAACTAAGGCATTGAGGAAGAACAACTTGGTTGCAGATCTAGAGGCAAAGCATCTCTCTAAGCTAGACCAGGCAACCCTGTGCAGCAGCCAGCACATGGCCTGCAAGGGGCCTCACTGCCGCTCACTGCTGATCAGGATCACAGATTTCTTTTTCCATGCAATCCCCGATCTAAAATGGCCTTCTCTACTCGCCTGAAAAAAGTAATGTTGTCTGTACTGCTGCTAAATCCCCCCACCCTCCTCCCAGCCATTGTCAAGTAGTATAAGCCCATTCTCCCACTGCATGGGGCTTCTCATAGGCAGAGGAACTGGGGCACTGAGACCGGATCGCTTGCCATGGGAATGCAGCAAGTCAGGAATAGAATCCAGGAGGCCCAACTCCCAGTCTCCCACGGTAACCATCGAACCACACATCCTGCCCCATCCAGGAATGGAAGAGGGACCCCAGACCTCTGCTCTGTGCGGCATCCAAAACACTGCCTTGCCCCCCACCTCAGTGCTTCCACAGGGACAAGTTCCCCATGGATAAACTCCACCAGCTCTCCTCCCATAGAGTCAGCAAAGCTGGATCACCCACCCTGGGTTTCTCTCTTACCTTCCCATGATCCTTCTTCATGTGGGACACGTACTCATCCCTCTCTGGGAACCAGGAGTGACACATCCCGCATGTCCAGCCACTGCTTTTTGATTTGTTGCCCGAATCGGTCTTGCGCTGGAAGCGGGTCCGCTTCGTCTTGCGCACCTCTGGAGAGCTGGGTGGCTCATCTTCCTCAGAGGATGAGGATGAGGACTCTGAGATCTTGGGGACAGGAGCTTCCAGAGGCTCTTCCTTGGGCGTGAGCAAAGTGGCTGGCTTCTTCATCAGGTCCTCCTTGGGTTTTTGGGGCTGGTGAGTGTTCTGTAAAGCACAGAGGGGACGTCAGCCAGTGCCACAAAGCTCTCCGGGAGGAAGGCCAGCCAGTCCCCTCTCGAATGTCACCATGCTGGACAGGAAGGGGAAGAAGCCTGCCTGACCCTGGGTCATTAGGTTTCCAGAAGCCTGAAACTCCCTTAGCCCATCACAGCTCTCAGAGGTGTCATTATGCTCTGGGATAGACGATGGCAAGACGTGGGCAGATCAGACCACTTTATTAGTAGAGCCTTACACTAGCACTGCAGCAGACTGCAGGAGCACTCAGGAGCCAGGACCAGGGCATCACTGTGCTAAGTTCTGGACATACAACGGAGAAGCAATCCTTGTCCCAGAGAATTACATGTGTACTGGAAAGGTCTACAAATACTAAAATCAAGAACTCCCAGTTGCACAGGTCTCTAGGGACCTACACAAACACAGGCCTGGCTTGTTCACAGGCCAATCCCAGTGCATGTAGAGTCACGCTAAAGACAGTTGAACACATCTGAGCGCCAACACGCTGCATTGCTAGTGGAGCGCATCCAGGCTAAGCCACTGCATACAGGTGGAAAACTGGGACTTCAGTAAACAGCAGCATTGTGATAGCTCTGCAACGTGATTAGCATCATTCCCACTTTACCAGCGTGGAAACCGAGCCATGGCAAGGGAGCAATTTGCTCAAGGATTCAGGGAGTCAGTGTCAGAGGTGGGAACAGAGCTCACCTAGTTCCTACTCCCACCTTATCTTGCTTTCTAGCAAACAGGGCCCCGGCACCCAACTTACCTTCAGATGTTCCAGCATTGTGCGTTTCTGGGCAAAGAGCAGTGGGCAGTCAGGACACTTAAAAACGCTGACCCTCTGGTTGAGCAGGTGTTGGTCAAAGTGAGATGAGAGCAGGGGCTTGTGGGTAAAGACCGTGTCACACATTGCACATTTGTAAATCATCCTGAAGATCAGGGGGATGGAGGGAGGAGAAGGGTGGTTTAGAAATAATCTAGCAATATGTCCCTGAACTTGGTTCAAACACATGCCATGAAAAAGCCTGCAAGCGACCCCAGCTGAGATCATGGCCCCATGCTGTCATGTCCCGTACAGACACACGGGGCCTGACAATCTAGACAAGACGAAGGGCCAGAGGGGAATTGACTTGCTCGGTGGCAGGAGTGGGAATGGAACTTGGGTCTGAGTCCTGGACCAATGTCCTATCCACCAGGAAAAACAGGCGCTTACACATAATTCAATCTCTTGGGTTTCTCCTAATCTCAGGAGCATACGGGAGGACAAAGGGCACTGTGTGCTTCCAGTCAAAGGGAAGAGTGGCCCCAAACACGCCATACAAAGTGTCTGATTTATTTTTAGCTCCTCAGATGGAGGGCAGCAGAGTGCTGGGTAGGGAGAGACACTCGCTAGTGAATAGTGCTCTCATCCAGCGCCTTTCATCCACAGACCTCAAAGCCTTCCTCTCATTACCACTCAACACCCCCCCCTCCAGTATTTAGACCCATTTTATAGACAGTCACAGAAAAGATAAAGTAGGTGGCCCAGAGCAGCCATTCACCAAGTGACTTAGGGCTTGTCTACACTTATAACACTACAGAGCCATGACTGTGCATATATTCCCTTCAGAGTCAGAGAGAGTGAGTGTGAGTGTTCGCCCTATGACTGTAGGCAACCCAGCTCCTGAAGAGAAGGCAGCGAGGTAGGCAGAAGAATCCTTCCAATGACCCAATGCTGTCTACGCTGGGGTCAAATTGACTGAACACATTGGCCCCGGAACTGCATAGCTGGGTCAACTTATCTTTTGAATCTACACATGATCTCAGTCATAGAAACAGAAGCCAGGGTCCCTTCCCCTCAGGCTGGTGTTGTAAGCTCTACAATCACTGCTTCTCTCCAGATTAAGTTTAGCATTCTCTCGTCTTGCAAATCAATTTAATGACATGTTGCTGGGTCTTTGGCTGACAGCCCCCCGATGGGCACTGAGCTCCCTAGCCACATGGCAGACACTGTGTTTATTGGGCCAGGTCTTTCCTCCACTATCTCAAGAACTTCCCTCAGATGTCTCCCTTGCCCCCTATGGACCCAGTGAGACCCTGGGTCTGCACACAAGACCTGACAAAACTCCAGCCCACAGTGGCACCTGGCTGAGGTGACTTACTTTGACTGCTGATTGCTGAATCCCGGGTGCTGTGTGTAGATGTGAGCGTGGGCACTGGGGGCCGACTTGAATGCCATGGGGCAGATTGGGCACTTGTGGAAGACCTCACAGTGCGTGGTCTGGATGTGGGACTTAATGGAATTCACCCCTCCAAACACCACAGCACAACTGGGACACCTGGAAATAAGAACACAAGGTGAGGTGGGTATTCTGGGGCAGAATTAGAGCAGGGACTTCCCCCCTCACTAGTAACAACTTGCCCAGCTGAAATTCTTCTGCCACTTTCTAAATTTGAAGAATATGCAAGCCAGCATCTTTACCTCTATGTCTGCTGCTCTTTGATTCCCCTCTCCTGTCCTGGATTTTAGCCCTTTGGCAAGGGTCACTGTAATGGTTAACAGAGTCAGATCAATTGCTGAGCATGGGGGCCAGCTAGTACACAGCCGTCAGCCCATGCATGCCTATCTGATCACAGTGCTAAGAGAGATGCCCAAAGAGATACATCAGGATCAGCCTGGTTGGGAATGACTAACGTGGCCCTGCAGGGCTAGAGAGACATGGAAGTCAAGAGCAGTCAAACAGATTTCTCCTCGGAAACAATCAGCTGTGTACACGGGCATCCCAAAAGTTGCTTGTCTGTGGCCAGCCACACTTCTCTGCTGGGAGATCCGCCCCAGACAGTGCGCATTCATTATTGCGCACAAACAGCCTGACTCTCTGTTGTGTTGTGGACTGTTACTGAAGAGTACAGGAAGCTGCTCACAGACCCAGTTCTAAGTTTGGATAAAGATAATTAATGTGCATGGAATAACAATACCCATTTCTTAGACACAGCTTATGTCAAAGTAAATCTATCATGTGTTTTTAAGACTATGAGAACAGCCACGGTGGATCACACCAATGGCTCGGCTAGCCCAGTATCCTGTCTTTCAACAGCGGCCCATGCCAGATGCTTCAAAGGAAATGAACAGAACAAGGAAATCACTGTTTCTTCAGGGTTAACTAAGGACTTTTGATTTTTTTCTCATTGCAACAGGTGATTTGATCTCATCTTCCTCTATATGCTGCTCCCTAGCGTTTGAAACTTAACTGCTTTGATCTGCTGTTAGTGACCTGATCCCATGACTTACACTTCCCAGCATTTATTTCCTCCCATTCTGCAAGTTTCCCCATCTTCAAAGCAGCTGACAAAGTGGGGTTCTCTCTCTCACAAAAAGCTCATTGATAAATAAATTTGTTAGTCTAAGAGCCACAGGACTCTTTGCTTGTTTTGATGATCCATCCAGTCACCCAGTCACACCTGCTAGCAGTTGGAGGTTTAGGGACACTCAAATCATGCTGCTTTATCCCTGACCATCTTGGCTAATAGCCAATGATTGAGCTATCCTCCAGAAACTTATCTGGTTCTTTTCTTTAACCCAGTTACAGTTTTAGTCTTCACAGCATCCCTGGCAAGGAGTTCTACAGGTGGTCTGGGTGTCGTGTGAAGAAGTGCTTCTTTTTAAACCTGCTGTCTACCCTCCCAATCGCCTGTGATGTGAGGCAGGGCTGGTCTACTAACCATGTCATATAGATGGGGCACAGAAGCTATCTGACCAAGATCAGACAGGAAATTTTGGGGCAGAACAGCGAACTGCAACTGGGTCTCTGAAATCCAGGGCTAGAGTCCTAATCACTGGAGCATCCTTCTTTCTGTTGCCAGGTAAGCAAGACCAACTGGCAATCCTATATCCAGAATGCCTCTTTATAAGCTGGCCAGATGGAACAGTGGGACAGGTCAGATTCCTGCATACAGTTGTCCTACCACTGTGCCTCAGTCCTGATCCAGAAGAGCCAGGCTTCACCATCATTCACTCCGTGCCTCTGCTGAGACTGGTAATCCCAGGGGCCACTTTGTGCCAGTTGTGATGGTAGGGCACACTGTGGACATCTGACCAGAAATTACTGGAATGAGACTCACCCTCCCCAGACCCTCATTTCACACAGCTCCTGCCATCACACAGCCATCAATCAGTGCCGGATTTGAACTGGTGACCCAGGAGTTCCTGCCCCTTCTTATAGGCACAGTGTCCAAACAACAGGAAGATTCTTCACCACCAGCTGAATTGATGACAGGCAGAAGAGGGAAGCCCAGCTGATGGTTCATCCTCAATTTTTGCAGCAGCAAACAAGCCAAGCAGCAGCAATCTGCATGGAAGCCTCTCCCTGCAGAGTCTGTGCCCCGTGCCAATGCTTTTCAACTTAACCTTCCTGGAACCCTCCAGGATCTTCCTTCTTCTCACCTAGGATTGAGTCAGGACCCACCACTGCCACCAGCATGCTGGGAAGGGCAGAGCAGTCACAAGCCCCTTATCCAAGACCAGCAGAGCACAACAACTTCAGTGTCCTACCTGTATCCCACCCTTCTGGAGAAATGTAGGCAGGCTTCCTTCAAGTGGGCATCGAAGTTCGCCAAGAGGAAGTTTCCGCCACACTCAGGGCACACATGAGGGGGACGGTTTTTGTGCATCCGCTGATGAGCATTAAAGCTGCAGCGATTGGGCATCATCATGGGACATGTCGTGCACACCTGGGGGAAAGCAAGCATAGGTAACATGAGCATCCATGGCATGGCATCTCCAGCCCCCACTGACTTCACTAAGTCATGCAGAAGCCACAGGAGCAACACACGGGCCAAGTGTCCCCTCCTTCCTTGCTCTATTCACAGCCCCAGGAAATCCTGGGAACCTCTGACCAAGCACAGCGTGTGTCAAAGAATAATGGGTTAGTGATTGACAGTTAGGTCTGGCACAAGTTTTTATTTGTCAAAGCTGGGGATTGTTTCAATGCTGTTTTCCAACCCAGCACAGGCAGGCAATTATTAATATAGTGGTAGCACCTAGTGCCCAGCTGAGATCAGTGCCCCGCTGCCCAAAGTCAGGGGTTGGCAACCCCTGGCATGCATGCCTTTTCCTAGTGGCACACAGCGCTGCAGTTGCTCCCCCCTGCTGGCACCACCCCTAGCAGGGCCTGTGGCCACAAGAGCCATGTGGGTGCTGTGGCTCCTATGGCCTGCTGGCCTCACGCCGCAGCTGGGGGGGGGGGGCACGGACAGAAGGGAAAAGTCCCCCCCCCAGCACCTGCAGACAGTGCAGGGGACAGGGCTGGCACATGGGTTGCCAACCTCTGCACTAAGAGCTGCAGAAAACACATAAGATCGGATTGAGAAAAGGCACCCACCTCCTTCTTAATGTCCATTAATGGCTAACGGTAACAGAATCCACACCCCCGAGTTTAGGAGCTAAACACAAGAGAGATGCAGCAGGAGGGAAAACTGAGGCAGAGTGGAAATGACTCACTCAAAAATCACTCAGCAGAGCCAAGAAAATGACCAAACTTTTCAATATACGTGAATATGAAATGTTCAGTTCTTTGCACCGGACTCTGCACTGCGAGTCAGAACAGCCCATCCTTAGCCACCCAGCAAGTCTCAGCTTTTAAAGGGAGCTCCTGTTTGAGGAGCATGCTTAGTGAAGGCAGGGTATGTTGATTTCATCTCTATGCAGCAAGGACTGGGTGAGACCATTGCTTGTCCCAACATGCTTTTCGATGACTGCTAGGAGAACCCAGAGCATAAAATAAAAGCTAGCCATTTGAGAACCAGAAAAAAGGAAACAAAATAGATGCATCAAAGATGCATGTTCAGCATAAGTGAGAGCAGCCTGTGATGAATTTTGTTCTGCAGTGACTCTTTCATCTAAACTAGTTCCACAAACCTACCATTTTCTGCCATTGTTGTAGGCAAAATCAGAGGGGAGAGAGAAATGAGGAGGTACAGACAAGGCAGCACTAGGGGATATTTACAGCTGAGATTAGAAGGTGGATGCAGAATAGCTGTCTCAAACGGCACCGGTAGGCTCTGTGGTAGAGCTCCATGTCTGTAGAGCAGGGGTTTCAAACATGCAGCCCCGAAAGCTATTTCCTGCAGCCCACAATGACACTATCATTACTGATACTTGCAATATCATTGTATGAAAAGGTTTCAGTGGTGCGGCCCTCAGGTTCAGCTACTAGTCCTCATACAGCCCTCAAGGTGATTTGAGTTAGAGGCCCCTGCCGTAGAGCAAGGCTCGTGCACAGACTTGTGTGGGGACTCCAGAAGGTGAAGCTTAGGGGAGAGTTGTGTAATTGAGAGGATAGCTGAAGTATAGATGAGGATTTCAACAGCTGGATTTGGAGGGGCTGTGCAGAAGGATGATGCTGGGGGTGAGGGGAGGGGAGGGGCATGGGAACTGTTGGAGGAGAAGCCAAGGTGGACAGTTGGAGCCAGTAGAAGGAAGAAGAAAAAAGGAGTGGTGCTAGCAGTTTGAGAGACAGAAAACATGAATTAACCCTTTGAATGCTGACAGCTCCTCAAGACTTTGTAAAGCCCTTTCATGGCATCTGGAATTTAAAGGCAGCTGCATGAATCTGCAATGAAGAGCCAGCTGCATATACATCATTTCTGTCCTCTGTAGGTCCCTGACATTGCTCCACCCAGGTACCTTGCCCTGCAATTACCCGGGTCCAAATTACTAGGGGGAGTCATTCAAGTGTAATTTAGCAATGGGAAATACCAGTGAGTGATGGATTGGACAAGAAGGGCTGTTCTGAACTGGTATTGGCTGCTCTAAGTTACTGGATTGGAGTTGTTTGTTACACACTCGGTGAGTCTCTCTCTACAATGGAGCAAAGTTCTTGCAACACCCTGCAATGAAAGGAGACTATCACAACTCAAGATGGCCTGGATTGTGATTCTATCACCAAGTCTAGGCCTGCATGCTTGGAAGAGCACTTTGCAGGACATGCCAGTCCAGGCTTTTCTTAAAAGAGAAGAGGAAAAGGCACGTACATAGTGTGGGATTTAGACGCAAACCAAGTTAGCCATGGCTTAGGGCCTCACATGATGAGGGCCCTCTAAATATGTCGGCTATAACTAGGAAAATTTATCATAAATGAAATCACTTTGGCTTAAATAACCTCTCATATAAAATCCATGGGCAAAATTCTGAACCCTGACCTCCCCATCCCGATCCACACCCAACCCCATTAACTTCCCTTCCAGGACTGCTGGACTACTTGCATATCCATATGTTGCCCAATCTTACCAATACCTGCTGAAGTCTCATTCCACACCAGGCATCCTCTCTGCTAATCCCCTCCTCACCACTTTCCCAGCCCCACCCCTCCGTATACCATCATCATTTATTTGCTCATTATCCTTTCTGTTACAAGGAAAAACAGTGGGTTACTTACCAGTAACAGTCCTTCTTCAAGATGGGCTGCTCGGATTCATTTAGAAATAGGTGTCTCTGTGCAGGAGTGCCTGATTGGTCCAAACTTTTTGCCCTAGCCTGTCAGAAAAGGGCAGGCGGCCACCACCCACCACGTGGCTCTATATGTGGCTGCTGCCACCCAGCCCCTGCCCAATTCCTAGGAGTTGCCAACTCCAAATGTGGGGATGGGGCAAGAGATCTGAATGAATCCAAGCTGCCCATCTCGAAGAAGGATGGTTACTGGTAAGTAACCCACCGTTCTTCTTTGAGCACTGCTCGAATACATTCAGAAATAGGTGACTGCTAGCCATGCTGATGGATGGCGGGTGGAGTTGGCTCTTCTGCCTTCAGCACAGCATGTCTCCGACTTGGGTAGTTGTCCAGCCAGCAAAGTCCTCAGGAGGTCTAAAGGAATCGACCTAAGGACCGTCATCCAGGCAAGAGTAACATGGGATTGCAGGACCTAACCCAGTGGAGAGAAGTAGACCCAGTTTGTCCAAGTGCCAATTGTCGCGCTTGTGCAGGAGGGCCTGAGGTCACCGTATGTTTAAGCATGATATATGAACGCATCGTGGCTATAGCTGAGCAATGCTACTAACTGCTCTGCCTGAAAGCGAATTGGCAGAGGCATGAGAGAGCCAGCGGGGTTAAGTGCTTTGGCAGCAACTTGAGTTCACGTACCTCCTGTAGGGAGCTTCAGAAGACTGTAGGATTGTTGGGCTCAGAGTGGCGGGTACCGACACTGCAATAAACGGTAGCGGGGAGGTAGATCGTGTTTCCCTCGGTTGGGCAGTGTAAGGCACTTGTGGCCCATGAGCCCGATGATGATGATGATGGACCTGGCGCGGTTGGCATCTGAAGAAGGGATAGACTACAAGAGGCAGGTAGGGACTAGGAGAATTACTTTGTCCTTGATAGGAAGGGGAAGTGAGGACAGCTGGTGGCAGCAGCTGACGACCTGATACAGCACATTTGAGAATGAGGCACCCCTATCAGCATGGAGAAGGGAAGGTGCCTAACCCACCAAAAGGCCCTATACAAGGCAGACCAGGAAAGGAACTTCCCGTGAGCCTAATGAGCATATCCCAGGTCTATGTGAGGGTACCAACAATGCCGTGGCGGTCCCTGTTGAAGAGGACTGTCAGTATCAGTAACCTTGTGGAAGCACAAGGAAGTGATAATGTGGTTATTTCCCCCCATTTTATTTCCTGAACTCAGTGGTGGTGAACGGCTAAAGGAGTATACAGGCAAGAGGCTAATTGCAATGGAGTGACGCCTAGGAGTAGGCTCATAAGTACGATAATCCCTGGTGCCAGGTCCCTGTGGCCTACGGGATTAGGTTCACATTGGCTTACATGACCTTGTACCACTGGAAAGAGCCCAACCAGTATGGCACCAACCCTAGGTCTGGCGACAGACAAACGTGAGAGTCAGGATTGGGACTCCTGTAGGAAGGGCCCCTAGTGGGAAAAAGGGTATACTGGAGGAGGGAGCTGCGTCCTCTGCGGGGACGGAGCAAAGGTTCGCCACCCTGAAGGTGCGCATCCTGCCATCTCCTCAAAGAGATTCCCGATTATCTGCAGCGTCTACTACAAGCATGCTACTGGTGTCATTAGATTTTACCCGGAGAGTGAAATCTATCAGGGGACGACTAACTCCTAAATTCCTGGTGGCTGGCTGGAAACTTGGGACGGGCATCATATGAGGTCTATCCAGTGAGAAAGACCCTTAGAAGTCACCGAGGACTGAAGCATAAAACCAAGACGTGACCAGTAGGGCTAGCGAACCCATGGAGCGTGATGAGGAAGAGTGAGTTGTACCACAGGACACCCAAACAGGGTCGTCTCGGAGCGAGGCCGGAATGATCACGGTGCTATGACTATCCCTAGGGGAGGAGCTACAAGAGGGACCCCCCAGTAGATAAGGCAAGACTGGGACCAGACTAGTACCTCGCCTATGGAGGTGATCTGTGGACCATTCCTGTGGAGCCCAGCCAGGGGTACCCTTCACCAGCCTTGGACCCTTAACCCTCAGGATAAGGATGTCTTGCCTGCCTGTTGAACTGACCGGGTGACTCTGACTGTGAGTTTAGTGAGAAAGGCAGAGAGATGGGCGTAGTCAACTCTGACCGAGTGGCAAAGGGGTGGGAGAGGAACATCGGTATTATCATCTCATTTCCTCTGATGGCTGTGACCCAAGAGCCCCCGATTTGAGTGGGAGGGAATGGGCACATTAGAGTTGTGGAGAAGGAGGAGGGGAGGGTAATACCAGTCCACCTCGTCAAAGAGGCCCCGTGTACAGACGCTCGGTCTCCACGGCGCATTCCGGGTAGTTGTAAGTGACAGACCCAGAAAGGGAAAATGGAACCATTGTTCGTTAGGGTAGGCAGAAACGAGGTGAGGGCCCAGCTGGTGCAACCCCTCAGAAAGTTGTTCACCATGCTGTGAACCAGTTGGCAATAGTGAGTGTAGGGGTTTCATCACTGGCATAGGGCCCACAAACGAGTTATCAAAGCCTGTGTCCCTAGACAGGCTCCGGCCTGCATGTCCAGTACTTGACAGGCAGAAGTGATATACCTGCTCTATGGGTTCAGGAAGGGGTTGCATATCCTGAGCTGGAAGCACATACCTTAGGGCCCTGGATACGGTCGATCAGATGTGAGCTATGTTTAATCTGATCCCATCAGTGACAATAGGAAGGGG
>ML682099.1:2507835-2610315 GCA_007922195.1 Podocnemis expansa
GGTCCCCACCATCCCCCACTTTCAGGGCAGGGGAAAAGCAACAAGGATCAACAAGGCGGCCTCCAACCACCTGGTGGTGGTGGGGGGCCTGGTAGAGCTTTGTCCACAGGAATTGTGCGGAAGTCACTCTCCCTTGTATGGAAATAGTCACAGTAAACAGGAGGGCCAGGTCCCAGACGCTAAGGTGGGTTGGAACCGTGACCGGTTCCGCTGAGGAGAACACAGGGCTGAACAGGGCATCAGAGGGTGCCTCGTAGGATTGGACTTCCATCCCCATGTGGGCTGACACACGGCGCAGAAGATCAAAATGCACCAACAAATCACCCATGTAAGAGGACGGTACTGGGTTTAAGGCTCCCCCCGGTACCGGGGGTGGTACCGGCACAAATGCAGGGATCTCTTGGGTGACCATTTGTGAGGGCGCTACTGGAAGGGTCAAGGTGCCGACACCCAGTGCCAAGGCTGTTTAGAGCCCTTTGAAGCCCCCTCCCCCCAGGCTGAAACGGGGGAAGCATCTTGGGATCCACGGGGTGGTACCGGAAACGGCAGGCTGATATGCTGTCGAGGAGACGGCTCCACGATACCGGGACCCAATGGGTTGATGGGCTCTGGAGCTTCGGAGCCCGGTGCCAGAGGTGGGGAAGGAGAAAGGTGCCACTTGTGTTGGGCCCAGGCCCTCGACATGAATGCTGGCTTGCCCCTTCTAACGGTGCCGGGGAGGGAGGTATGATGAGAAGGAGAAGCGCCCTGGCAGCCTCCACTGCCTCCAGGGTCATCGGGATCAGCACTGATCCCGACCAGTCCCGGGGAGAACCCCGTGTCAAAGACGTGGTGCTGTGTCAGCGCTGCAGTACTGAGGTCAGTATCAAGTTTGTCCTGCAGCCCCTGTTGGCATGGTGCCAGGCAGGTTCCGGTGCCAAACTGGCACACGGTGCTGGAGTAGGTCCTGAAGCCTCGGAAGAGGAGTGTCAAGCCTGCTTGGAGGCCAGGACACGGCGCCGTTGCTCCCTGTCTTTGATTGTCCTTGGCCTGAAGGACAGACAGATGGAGCATGCAGTGACCATGCGGCTTTCGTCCAGGCACTGGAGGCACTTCTCATGGGGATCGCCCTGCAGGAAGGCCTTGCCGCATTCGGCACAGGGTTTGAACCCCAGCATGGCGGAGGATGGAGTAGCGCGATGTTCCAGCCCGAGAGGGGAGACCTTCTTCGGTGGCACTAAGTCCACAAATAGGTGCTCCCAGGCGGGCAAAAAGCTCATAAAGCAAATGAAGGACAGGCTGCTTGTGGATGCAAGGAGTAGGCAGTTCCACAGCAGACACGAAGGAGGAAGAAATTAAACTGAGGAGGGGCCGAGCAGCGACCACATATATAGCCACGATGTGGCATGGGGGGGGCGGTGGCTGCCTGCCCTCTTCTGACAGGCTAGGGCAAGAAGTTCCAGCCAATCAGGTGTGCTGGCATGGAGACACCTATTTCTGAATGTATCTGAGCAGCGCTCGAAGAACACCACTTTTCTCTTTATTATTATTATTATTATTATTTTTTTTTTAGTATGGGGCCTCTGAATCTTGTCATTGCTTAGGGCCTCAGCATGTCTTCATCTGGCCCTGCATGTATGTCTAAAAGGTGCACCCTTATTTAGATTTGGCAATCCAGGCTGCAATTACATCAAGTCTCATAACTATGTGCATATGCACTACAGTTCTGTCACATCCCAGAAGCTACTGAAGCAGAGAAAACGCTGCTAACAAATTCGCAAGAGATTAAAAACAACAAAGAAAAAGTAGACAAGAGGGGGTGGGGTGGGGACAGGCCAGTCTTAACTAGATCTGGGCATTTTAGCTCAGTCAGTCACCAAGGACAGGGAAGGGAGGACAACAGTCAATTTGCAACACTCAGCCTCACTTAATTCACTGACAAACTGTGTCAAAGCAGAGTTAAGGTTGCCTCGTGGTATCTTGTGCCCTTCCAGGAAACTGAGTTCAGCTAAACTTCCGAAAACCAGAACAAGAAGGATCATAGAATCGTAGGACTAGAAGGGACCACCAGAGATCATCTAGTTTAGTCCCCTGCACTCAGTACAGGAATGAGTATTATCTAGACCAGTTGTTCCCAACCTTTTTCAGGCTGGGGACCCCATCTTAACACACACACCCACACACACACAAAAATCTTTGTGGACTCCCTGGCTGATTATGTAATCTGGCCCACACCGCTCTAGTAGTGCTACTGGGACAGCTGGCGAGCGGCACTGCTGCCACCATGGCCCGCACCACTGGGGAGCTGAGACATGCTGGCTATGGCCCCCTGCCCTTGCCCCTCCCCGGGAGCTGCCACTGCATCATCCCCCTGCTGGGATCTGGCTGGGGGCAGGGGGAGGCAGCCCTGGCAGGGAGCATCAGGGCTGCAGCTAGATTCTAGCCCTGGCAGGTAGAGGCTCTGTGGACCCCCTGCAACATGTCCACAGACCCCTGGACCCCAGGTTAGGAACCACTGATCTAGCCCTGTGTTTCTCAACTTTTTAACTAGCAAGTCCCCTCAACTTCTGAAAATTTTAATAAGTATCCCAAACCAGTACCCCCAAAGCCTGTGGCTGCCCCCAGCCTCCCAGCCAGGAGCTGGGATCAGGGGAAGCAGGCGGCTGCCATGTATATCCCCAGCTTGTGTCTGGCATACCCCAGGAATAAGAGTACCACAGGTTGAGAACCGCTGATCTACACCAGCAGCTCTCAACCACTGTGTCATGGCACATTACTGTCTCGCCACACAGAAGTAAGTGCTTTGCAGAGTGCCATAGAGATGGCTGGATTCAGCCTGGAGGCGGTAGGGTAGTGCATCCTGTAGGGTTGCAATATGCGGTCAACTGTGCTGCAACCTGCAAAAGGTTGAGAACCACTGATGTAGACCACCTTTGACTGGCGTCTGTCCAACGCATTTTAAAAATCTCCAATGACGGCGACTCCACTACCTCTCTCAGCAATTTATTCTAGTGCTTACCTACCCCATCAGTAAAAAGTTTTACTTAATGTCCAACCTAAACTGCCCTTGATGCAATTAAGGCCCATTTAGGAGGTAAGCTACATGTTGTCCTATACCACCACCTTAATTCCTGCCCCCAAGGCTGTCACTAGGCTCTAGAAATCCCTCAGTAAGGGTGACACAAAGCAACAGGGACACGAGAAAGTTGTGTAGGTTGTCACAGCAATGTTTGGGCAATTGGCAGAGGCCAGTTAGGCTATCAGCTTGGCCTGTGGAATTCACAAGTGTTAATATAGTGCTAACCAGAATCCTGCAGGTAAAGGGGAAGAGGGCCTAGGCTAGGTCTACGCTCAAGTGTTTTATCATCACAGCTGTGTCAGCCAGAGAACAGAGAAAAGCAAGCCCCTGAGCAGCGCAGCTATGTTGACAAACAAGCCCCATGTGCAGGTGCAGCTACACCAACAGAAGAGTTCTTCCATCAACACAGCGGGGCAGACGGGTTCACATACAACAAAGATCCCTTCTATCAGTGCAGATATGGGTATGCCAGCTGGGTCCACAGCATGGAAGTGTTAGGTGCTGCTCCAGTGTTTATGTGCCCTACCTGCAACAGCACAGTGCTTATGCGCGTGTGCTAGGTGCACTGGGGCACCATGAACAGAGGACAGAGTCACACTTGTGTTTGATAGCTGGCATCTCCCTTAATTCTATTTCCTGCTATTCAAAAATTCAAGTTCAGCTGAACTAGACATCCTGATACCACCAGGCTGCATTACTGCCACTGCTTGGCAGTAAATTTCCTAACTCTTTTTTGAAAGAGCTGTTCTTTGCAAGTGATGGAGTTAGATGTGGAAGTGTAGTTATCACGTGAGTCTGAAGTCAAGGTGCTGCTGCAGTTAGGCAAAGGGTGCTGTGTGATTCTCAAATGATCTCCCACCCAACTCTCCTTGCACTTTGTTATCAGACAAGGGTGAGCCTAGCCCTGCAGGGGAAGATCTGAAGGGTTGCTGACAAGGCAGGGAGAAAAAAATACAGACCTGGGTTATTTCACATGGACTTCAAAGTTTTATTCCATGCTGATTACATCTGCAAGAAGGCTGGTGTGCATCTTACTTCTCAGCCCCTCCCTCCCCTTTGCTCCTTTGTCAACCCTTCCATTCTCCATATGCCTAACACCAATGATGGTCTTGGCTGAGCAGTAACGGGTGGGGAGCGTGGACACATTCCATTTATGGTAAAGGGAGTGTGGACAGAAAAGTTTGCATACCACTGATCTAGATGACTTTAGACTTGAAAAGGCCTCACACCCCCTGTGGCAAAAAAGCTCCACATCACTGCATGGCCAGCCCTTCCCAACATAATACAAGCTTAATAAAAGCTCATATGGGTAACATCTGCCCAATCCAGAAATTCCACCTGTGGCTGTACCATCGAGGGACCCTAAGAACCACTGTATGTCCTACAGAAGTGCTTCATGCATGCTGCTCCTCGCTAACACAACCTGTTCCCCCAAGGGGCTTTCCAGAACCTTTGGGAATCTCTACATAGGACACACAAGGTCTTTGTAGTATTGCGAGGCTCTGAAAAACCAACCTTATCTTATGATGCATGTGTTATCCCTAACTCCACCCATCCCATCCCTATCTGCGTGAGAGTGTACTGCATCAGGAATTCATGACATAACCTGTTCTCCAAATACTTGATCACTTCCCTGCAGAAAACTGCATGAGCCATATTAAGACACCAACCCAGACATTCTAAAAGCTGGAAAAACCATGCCAAACCTAGAACACCAGTGTCCAGCATTCATTCTGAAACACCTGCTGAGGGAAGGACCAGAGCACATCTCCATGAGCTACTCCATGAATCGTAGAAGATATGGGGCGGAAGGAACCACAGGACATATTTAGTCCAACTCCCCTGCTCCAAACAGGATCAACCCCAACTAAATTAACCCAGACAGGGCTCTACCAAGCCAGGCATTAAAAATCTGTAAGGATGGAGATTCCATCAACCACCTCTCCAGGTAACCCATTCCAGGGCTTCACCACACTCCTAAGCGGAAAGTTTTCCCTAATACCCAACATAAATCTCCCCCACTGCAATTTGAGACTGTTGCTCCCTGTTTGGTCATCTGCTGCCAAGCACAAGTTCCAAAGGGGTAGTGCTGTTAGTCTAGTTCAGCAAAACAAGCAAGAAGTCCTTTAGCACTTTTAAAGACTAAAAAATGTATTTATCGCATGAGCTTTTGTGGGAGAAAAATCCCACTTTTGTCAGATCCTATCACTTACAGAATGGGAGGCAAACAAATGCAGGGAAGTCATAGGATCATAGCATCTGACAAAGTGGGATTTTCTCCCACAAAAAAAAAAAATCACATAATAAATGTTAGTCTTTAAAAAGTGCCACAGGACTCCCTGTTTGTTTCAGTAAGAACAACTTGGCTCTATCCTCCCTGGAACTCCTTTTTGGGTAGTTGAAGGCTGCTATGGAATCCCCCCTTGCTCTTCTCTTCTGCAGATTAAACAAGCCTATTCCCCTTGGCCTCTCCTCATAAATCACATGCTCCAGCCCACTGATCATTTTCATTGCCCTCTGCTAGACTTTCTCCACATCCTTCCTTTAGTGGTGGCCCACAACTGGACACAATACTCTAGACGTGGCCTCAAAAGCGCCAAATAAAGAGGGGAATAATCATTTGTCTCAATCTGCTGGCAATGCTCCTACTAATGCAGCCAAATATGTTGTTAGCATTCTTGGTAATAACAGCTCACTGACATCAGATACTCTTTCACACTTGCTGCCTCCTCTCAGCACAGCATGTCATCAATTCCCTCATAGAGGTGAGGGAATGTGGGTCAATGGTGCTTTGCTGTGAAAACTTTGGGTTAGGAAATTCTACATGGTACACTTCCTGTGAACCGCGTTTGGGCATCAGATACAGCACTGCACTAACAGAGCAGCAGCACACTTAAGACCCTAACAGAACCTTTTGTAAGTTCCTCCATTTTCAAAGCATCTGACGAAGTGGGATTTTCTCTCATGAAAGCTCATGCGATAAATAAGTTTATTTGTCCTTAAGTGCCACAGAACTCGTTTGTTTTTCTAAAGGAAAGTAGTCTCTGACTTCATAGCAACAGTGTAAAAAATTCTTTTTGTGGGGGCAGAAATGCTGACCACAGGGCTCAAGTACTTAGTGAGAATGGTTGGAATTCACTGACTACAGCACATCACCCTGAGCTATTCTGAGATTGTACCATCAGCTACACTTATTCAGGCTCAAGCACATGGCCACGTCCTTCCCCATTAGCACACATCCATCGCTTTGGCACATCAGTTTGGCGTGATCTGCTCTCTAAGTCCAAATTCTCAGGTGAATCATGTTCAATATTGCGTCCCCCAATAGGCTGCCACACACCAGGTAACATAAATGCCACCTGACCAAGATCAGTTAGAGCAGCGGCTCCCAACCTGTAGTCCAGGGACCCCCAGTGGTCTGCGGAGTTATTTCAAGGGGTCTGTGAATACATCCAGCCCCAGTTGCTGCCCCACAGCGATCCATGTTGGAGAGGGCTCTAAATCAGGGGTGTCAATCTTATGGCCAAGAGGCCGAAAGCAGCACGCAGAGTTGCTACCTGGGCTGTGCCTGGAAGTTGTCTGCAGCAGCACACTGCAAAGACAGGCTTGGGCCCACACTTCTGACTTGCTCACATGATCCAAGTCACAGCACAAGGGAACAAAGGAAGCACGCCAGTCAATCTCAGCTCAGATTTGCTGTGGTCTGCCAACCAGAGACTCAGTCACAGCAGGCTTGGCAGGCTCCAGAGAGCCACCACACTGCCCACCATGCCAAATGTTCACTGTCAGTCAGTCAGCATGCTAATATGATTGACAGCACACTGCACGATTCACAAATAAAAAAGGGAAAAGAGTAGCTGGGGCCGACATGGGAACAAGTCAATTGGGAATGAGCCAACCAAAAGCCAGCATTCTGAATGACTGACAGTGATGGGCAGGAGGGGAAGAGGCAGGAGCCTAGCCTGGCTGCCTGTGACCGAAACTTTTTTTTTTTTTTTTTGGGCACCTACCACCAGGAGGTAGGGAAGTGAAAAGGGAAGGGGAAAGGGGGCAGCGGTCTAGAAGCCAGTGCAGGGAGGGGGCCCCACGGGGCAGGTAAAAGGGAAGGTGTGGGAGAGCCTGCAAAGTTAGAGAAGCTGAAGCGGAGCCCATGCCCTCTGAACATGGACAGAAAAAGGGTTCGGGAGGCCGTGTGGCCACATGGCCCATGACAGGTGTCCTGCCTTCCAATCCCCCTTTCCCCCCCATTGAATGAGTTTGATACCTCTGCTCTAAATGAATTGTATTTGCCTGCTGTGAGCAGCCACACCCTGGATATGTCCCCATCGCTTGGGAGCAGGCAAGAGCCTGGTCCTCCACTGCCCTTCTGCAGCACCACTGCCTACAGTCAGTCCTCGATAACAACTATTATCATTTGGGAGTCCATGAAATTATGTTGATGTTAAAAAGGGGTCCTCATACCTAAAAAGGTTGGGAACCACTGAGTTAGAGAATAAGCCACAGTAAGAACCCCAGAGGCATAGAAAAAAACATTACAGGAACTAGGCGAATTTGTAATGTGTTGTTTTAAGAAGGGTGCATCTAAGATAAACACCAATTTCCTTACTGAACCCTAATTTTGGAGCATTATCCTCACTCCGTATCCCCATGAGGCACAGTAAGTTCCAAACCCATTTAAATGAACATGAGGATTTCAGAGCACAGAGCCACCCTTTAAACAGAGAGCAATGCTTAACTACAGCTCAACTAAAAACACCTGAATTCAAGTAAGCCATGACCTAGCTATAACAGTGCACAGTAAAACAGCGAACAGTAAACACCTTTCTCAGGAAGGAAGCCAATGAGCCTAATAATTTAAAAAGAACAAAAGATAAGGTGGACAAAACTAGTAGGCTTCCCATAGTAAGCCTGCGAGCCTGTCACACTAATCACCGAAGCCACTAAACTGTACTCTGACAAGACTGCTGGATGCCATCAAGAGAACCAGGATATGGTAGTAGCAAACAGGAAACGGACAGGATTTCTGGCTTAGCTGGAAACGAGAGAGCAAACACATCCAGGTTTCTCCACAAGCTTAAAGGACAATCAGCGCCAACAAACCAGGAAGCAGCAACTGTCTCAAGAGACTTGCAGGAATCTGATCTTTTCTTAGCATCTTTATTTAATTCTGCCTCACAGACTGAAAGAGTATAAAAGCCTGTATGTGTCCTAACACATAACTAATGCTACAGTGGGATACCAAACAATCATTCATAGATTATAAGACCTGAAATGAACCACTGTGATGCTCTCATTGGCCTTCATAGGCCACAGAGCTTCCCTGAATTCATTTCTGTTTGAACAGGAGACCTTTTTTATTAGCCATCCAAACTGGACTTAAAATTGCCCATGATAGAGAATCCATCCCACTTGGAATACTACAGGATTAAACCCTGGCCCTATTACTGTCAAGAGATTCACAACTTTCCAAGTGTTAATGCAAAGAAATATGTTTTTAAAAGTGAAACAGAAGGATTAATTACTTGTTAACCATTAACATTTCAAGAAAGAAGACAGGAAAATTGTCAGGTAGCTCTGCAATGTACATATGAGCTGAAAGGGGGCAGGTGCTAGTGAGTTACACAGAACTGAATGTGCAATTTATGCTCTTCTCTAATAAGACAGACAATGGGAGCATATAAGGTAGAGCCCTGCATAGATACAAATAAGTGGATCCACATCCAATCTGCATCTGCAAGAAATGGTCTGCGGATATCCGCGCTGTATCCACGGATGCAGATATCTGTGGATTTTCAGGGCTCTACATATAGGAGATTAACTCTTAAATGCATTGGGTACTGTGAGAGAGTCAGCAGAGACAGAACTGCAGTGACAGAGCAGAGATACACCCCACTCAATTGAAGTTCACTCCATTTCAAAGATTTCTTCAGTGATCCTCCAGTTCATCTCTAGACTTCCTGGCTTTCTTTGGGGGCTATTTCATAAGCTAACTGATCCTGTTGTCTAACAACCTGTTCTGCCTCACTCTCCGCAGCCTTCCCCACCCTCTGATCCTCCTGGGCTTCAAGCTCTGCACACGCTTACACCCCACATTTCACCAAGTAAACCACAGTCAGTTTCCCATTTCAATTCATTCTCCTTTACTAGAGAGCTCTCTCTACCCACGGGTCACAACCCAGAGATCAAGCTGCCAGAATGTGTCAGAGTCACTTGGGAGTCAGCTCTCTCACCTCAAGTCCCATGGGACTAGACCAACTCAGCTCCACGACAACGGGAACTAGCTGGGCCAAATTTGAGCAGCACTGTAAACATCCCCCCCCATACCAGGTTGCAAAGACACTCTTATCAATGGGGCCTGTCGCCCCATTAGGGAGCTAGGGCAGGGGTTGGCAACCTGAAAGATAAGAGGAGTCGTTTTTAAAAATTCCTTCAATAACCAAGTGTTCTGACAGCCACAATGGGTGTAGCCTCCTGATGAGGAGAAGGCTGGGCTAGGGTACCTGCAGCAGGGCGCCCTGGTGGAGGGGGAACCAGAACCAGAAGCAGGCCTCCCACATGCTCCCCCCAGGTTGGGGAGGAGCCCAAAACCTGACATGGGGGATACCCACAGGGTCCCTTGATGTGGGGAGGGGAACTGGAGCCTAAAGCCACATAGGGGCAGCCAAGGAGTTGCATGCAGCTCCAGAGCCACAGGTTGCAGACCCCAAGCAAGAGCAAACCAGAGCGGTCCTGCAATGCTGGAGGTCACAAGCCCATCAACAGGAAGCCAGGCCAGCCAGCCCTTTAGGATTGGAGGTGCAGCATCTGGTATCGTACACATGGGTTACTTATTATTGTAACACGTCTATTAGAAACTGTTGGTAAGATACTTCATAAGCTAGAGGTTTTTTTTTTTGTTTTTTTTTTTTTAACAGTAATGCTATTTACTGGGTCACAAGAAGACATCAAGGTTTATAGCTGGGTCCTAAAAGTCCCCAAAGTAGAGCAGCAGCTCTCAAGTTGCATACTGGTTTCCTACAAAAGGACCTGCCTCTGCAAATGGAAATCTTGCTAGTAACAGCTGCATGATACAGGAAGAAATCAGTTTCTTGCAGCTGAAGCAGCATGCAGAGGTTAGCTAACATGGTGCATATATACACACCATCTGTCACCTTAGATCTCAGAGGGCTCTAGGGGTGGGTAAATAGCCTCACTCTGCAGAGGGAAAACAAGCAAGAAATCCTCTGGCACCTAAAGACTAACAAATTTATTTATTGCATGAGCTTTCCTGGGAGAAAAGCCCACTTTTTCAGGTGCTTTGAGGATGGGAGAAACTTAAAGAATGGGTGGAAATAAATGCAGGGGAGTGTAAGTCATGGGATCAGGTCACTGTGTAACAGCAAATCAAAGCAGCAGTTAAGATTCAAAAACTGGGAAACAGCACACCAGTGCCTGAATCTTAACAACTGCTTTGATTTCAATCAATCAATCAATCAATCATAGGGCTGGAAGGGACCTCATGAGATCATCGAGTCCAACCCCCTGGGAATTGAACCCAGGACCTTCCGCATGTTAAGTGGAGGTGCTAGCCACTACACTATTTGCAGGGCTGTTACAGTGTGACTTGGTCCCATGTCTTACAGAATGGGAGGAAATAAATGCAGGGGAGTGTAAGTTCTCCCATCCTCAAAGCATCTGACAAAGTGGGATTTTCTCCCATGAAAGCTCATGCAATAAATAAATGTGTTAGCCTTTAGGTGTCACTGGACTCCTTGCCTGTTTTGCTGAACCAGACTAACCCGGCTCCCCCTCTGGAACTTTACAGAGGGAGAATCTGAACCAGAGGGGATGGAATTTGCCTGAGGTCACACAGTGAATCCACTGCAGAATCTGAAGTAGAATTTGGGTCTCCTTTGGCAAGGTCCCCTGTTCTCATCATTAGGCCGTGATACATCCCTCAGGAAAAAAGCTAGGATACCCAGCAGCAATGCAATAAGACCAATGGCTTTTGGCCAGGGGCTGGAACTGTTCTACCTACCGTGCTGGTGGCTGTTCCCGTGGTCACCATCTGCTGGAAGTGTGCAGCAAGCCCAGCTTTGTCCTTGCATTGCTCCTTGCACTCCAGACACCGAAAGCAGTTATAGCTGGTTTGCTCCGAGCTGCCATTCAAGGGGAGGATGGGTAGGTCCTGAGTCCCATTGGCTGTTCCCACAGCATCTTGAGCCACCCCGGCCACTTTGCCGGCTGTGAGAGAGGTCACTGACACTATGGGGGTGATGTCCGGCTGGCCAATCATTTGATCCAGAGCTATGGGTCTCATGACCAAGTGGGAACACTGCATCACCAGGCCTTTGTCCTTGTGCTCCCGGGCATGCAGGAGCAAACTGCACTTGTTGAAGAAGACCAGGCGCTTCGTGCAATGGTTGCAGGTCACTTCGATACGCATGCTCCGCCGGTCATAGTGCCGAGCCAGGCTCTTTTCCAGTGCGAAGGAATCCCCACACTCCAAGCAGCGGTACCCAAAGGGCGGGAGGGTCAGGCTGGAGTCTGCTGGAGGATTCAGGTTGGGTTTGTAGGTTGGTAAGAGGTTTTTACTATTCAGGATCTTGTTGAAAGCCTCCACCAGGCTGGACTGGCTCCTGGAAATGACTGTGCCAGCAACAGCAGGAGAAGGCTTCTGAGGCTGCACCATCACCACGGTGGTGCCGTTTACCTTCTGGTTGGCCGTGGTAGTGATAGTGTTGGTCTGAGTCACTGTGCTAACGTTGGTCCGAGTGTCAGCTTTGGGGAGGGTTTGTGGCACCAGGTTGATGATGTTCTTCGCCACAGCCTTGCCTGGCAGAACCACAGATTTTTGCTGGGCAACACTGGCGGCAATCAGCATGGCACTGCTGGCATTCTGGATGGTGGTGACTGGCAGGACAGTCCCTTTGATTTTGGTGCCATCACCCAGCTGGACACTGACAATTTTGGGCCCATCTATGACTTTCAGGGGGCTGGCAAGCTCCACTTTCTCTTTGGGCACCTCCAGCAGACTCTCCTCTTTCACCACTGCTTCTGGGAGCATGGTGTCCTCATTGGCAGCCTCCTGAAAGCCTTGCTCTGAAGGAAGACTGGCAGCTCCCAGCTCTGAATCTGAGGAGACTCTGGTCACTGTCCGGGTGATGCTGCCGGAAGACGTCTTGATGGTTTTAATCCTCACTTTGAGAGGCCGTGAAGAGCTGGAAGAGGGGGAGTCATTGCTGCCATCTTCATCCTCCTCCTCTTCACCACTGGACATGCTCCGCGGGGTACCCAGGGGTTTCTCTAGAGCCTCCTGCTCTTCTTTGAGTGGGCTGCTCCCTAGTGGCTTGGGGGAGTCAAGGGACCTCAGGCTTTCCTCAGCCAGCCGGGAAGGCTTGAAGAATGGCTCCTGAGGGCTATCGGGAGAGTCTTTCACCTCAGGGAGGGTGCTGGCACTGCAATCAAGGTTTTGGTCTGAGCTGGGCCAGGATGCGACAGGGGAATCATCCGTGGAATAGCGGACGGTGACAGATTTCAGATGCCCTAAGGGGCTGTCAACCAAGGCTGCAGTCAACCCCTTGGGGCTGGCCCCATGATCAGGCTCCTCTGAGTCAGACTCCTCTTTCTTAATCAGGGGAATGATGGGAGAGCTGTTCATTCCCCCACTTTGGCTGGCTTCAAAGGTCTGTGAGAAAGATGGTGCAAGGCTCTCCGCACTCTCTTCAGCCGCTTCCTTGCAGTCTGGTGACGGGGCAGGGGATGGAGTCGGGGATGGGGAAAGAGAGGGCACAGAGAGCGATTTCTCTTTCTGCTTGCACTCTCGGGGCCTGTCAATCAGATCCGCAGGGTGCTCCTCGTTGGGATCTGGGCTGAAATGGGCAAAGATGTCCAGGGGTTTTGTTCCTTTCTCCTTTGATGCCCAGCACTCTCCATTGGACGACGCCATCACTTCTCCCGGCCTGGAGGTGGGGGACCTGGGCATCTCGGGGGCACCAAACCCATTCTGCAGGAGGCGGGGCCCGATGACGTGCCCATCTTTGCTGCGGCCATCCAAGGAGTCGAGCTGTTCGGGGCAGACAGTGTTCTTCACTATCACGCTGACGGCAGTGATGTCTGCATGGGGGAGGACATGGTCGGGGGCCACAGGCTCCCCAGGGACCTGCTTGATGTGAGCGTCAGCCTCCTCATGGCCAGAATGGATGGCCTCATTGGTGTCAATGTCTGGAATATCGAAAGCTGCCAAGAGGTCATCGAAATCCGGGGTCTTCATATCACCCATTGTGAAGAATCCACCAAAGTCTAAGTAAAGGAAGACAAAGAAAAAGATTTAATACCATCTCGGGTTCTGGTCCCCACAGCTGTACTCACCAAGTGCACACAATGTTAGTGTATTTTTCACAACCCCTGTGCAGCAGCGCAGGGCTGCTGTCCCCAGTGTACAGAGTGGGAAGGCATAGGGCGCCTTAGGGCATGTCTCTACCACAATCACAGGGGTGACTCAAGCTCACGTAGACATATACATGCTTGCCTTAAATCTAGCTAGCTTGGGTTAGGAATTAGCTCTATGAGCAACTACCCAGAAATCCTGGTGGGTTTGTACAGGCTTCACTGAAGCCCATGCTGCTTCACCATTCCAATTCCTGAGCTAGCTTCAATCTAGCCAGCTCAGGTACTTCTACACAAGCTGCAGTTATACCCTGGGACTGTACAGTCACAAAAGGTGAGGGTTGGAAGGGATCTGAGGAGGTCATTTAGTCCAGCCTCCTGCTCAAACCTGGACCAACCCCAACTAAACCATCTCAGAGAAGGGTTCATCAAGTCGCACTTTGTCAGACCCCTGAGGATGGAGATTCTACCACTCCCCTGGGTGACCCAATCCAGTGCTTCAGCACCTGCTTAGGGAAAAAGCTCTTCCTTGTATCCAATCTACACCTCCCCCACTGCAACTTGAGACCATTGCTTTGAGTTCTAATGGGGCAATCATTTTGACTTGCCTACAGTCACACAGGAGGCCTTTGGCAGGGTTGGGAACTGAACCTAATTCAAGTCCCAGGCCAGCACTTTAACCACTAGAAAATCCTCATTCTCTAGTAGTCCCAACTCTGATCCCCTTAAGCATCTACTATGTTGCCCATTACTGCTGTTGTAGATTGCATTTTCTTCAGTAAAATGGGAATAAGCGTCACCCATAGCTCTAGAAATGCATGCAGGCACCTTTGGCTTGAAGAAAAGGCAATATAATCACTAAATAAATGTTGTGTCCAAAAATGCAGTCATTGACAAACCAGGAAGTTCCGCTATACCAAATCTAGTGTCATGCCTGGCATCTGGATGCTACTAAGACGTGCTTGGCGGAACCCAAAAGGTATCTAAAAAGGGCTCTCTTCCAAGTGGCAATGAAGATTCATAGTTTTCCCGGCAAGAGTCCACTGTCCAGAGAAAGCTTTTACTCAAACCCCATTTTCCTATCAAAAAAACAATTTTGATGTTAATTTTCCAACCAGTCCAAGAGATGATGATAAAACAAGTCTTCCCATCAATTCATTATAGAGGAGCCATGAGAAGAGACAGCTTATGTGGGTAAAGCTCCATTGACATGAAGGGTATTACACCAGACTAGAATGGGACTCATGATTTTGAAACCTCAGAAAGACTGACAGTAGAAAGGGTCTGACTTATGCCCCAAAGAGTGGATCATGTGAAACACATACATAGGCCAACCACTAGCAGTAACCTTCAGATGACCTACTGTGCTATAAACCACATCTAACCTCTTCAGTCTATAAGGGGTTTCAGCATATACATGATGAAAATGAATAGAAGAATCACTCCTTTGATGTGAGAGATATGCATCAACTGGCCAAAAAACAAAACTGGCAAACCCTAAAGCGCTTAAAAAATCCCACATCTAAGAGGTGTATGAAAGATGTCCATGGCAGCTCCTTTTTCTTGCTGGCCCCACCATCTACTGGGGCCTCGGGCTACAAGAGCTGCATGTGCATAGCCACTGCTCCCGGCCACATCCCTCCCAGCAGGTCTGGGGCCCCAAGAGTTGAGCATACAGTGGCTCCTCCTGGCCAAGCCCCCCAGTGGAGGGGGGGAGACAGGGCCAGCAGTGGAGAGCAGCCACTAGGCTGGGAGCCCTGCATACTGCTCTGAATGGGAATTTGTGCCATGTTTGGCACTCATGCCCAGAGTTGCCAACTCCTGCCCTGCCGACTATCTGTAAGCAGCACACTGTTAAGTGAGTCCCACATAGAATCATTTTGCTCACGTCTCATTTAGTTTATTGGAAGACAGGCAGGACAAGCATCTTGGAAGAGCCCTTTTTAGTTTGTACGCTGAAGTTGTTTTAAAACTGGCACACATAACCACGTGGTCTATGTGATTGATGGGAAGCAATGGCTACTCTGTGGCAGCAAAAGGGAATCAATAAAAGACCAGCCCCTCCCAGCACACCAAGGAAAAGCTTCTAAAATAAGAAATTACAGCACATTCTGAGAGAAGGCATACAAAGAATGCAAAAATATAGTGCATGCACACGAAGGCCTGCTCTGCATAAAGCTGACTGTGGAGCTGCACGGACCTAGATTAAGACTGCAACAGTTTTGAACTATCAGGACTCTCAGCCACAGAAAGTCGTCACAAAACACACCTGTGATGGCACCAAACCAAAGGCCAGAGCCAAAGTTTGATCTTTATGATGAAGACACACAGCTAACTGTAGCACATCACTGGTTTACATGGCCCAGGATAAGGGATTATTTAATGGTGGTGTAAATGTAAGGGTGAACTCTGGGACCTTCCCATCCCACTGGGTCCCAGAGCCCAGGCTGCTGCTCATATCTGAACATCTACAGTAAATCAATTAAACAGCCCATTAGCTTGAGCCAGCAGGCACAGGACAGCCAGGAGACTACAGTGTAGACCCGTGCTTTTCAAACCACAGGTAAGGACACAGTACTGGGTTGCAGACCCTCAGGTCACAGTACCCCTTGCTGCTGCCACCGAAAGACTGGAATAAATTGCTTAAAGATGTAATTGTAGGATTGTGGGCATAAATGATTTTTTTCATCTGGGTGCAAAGAAAGTTTGAAAATCACTGGTGTAGACACACTTGAGAAGTCTCATTGCACTGAGAGACCCATAAATGAAGGAGGCTAATGTAGCAGTTTGTTCAGAGCTCTTATGAAAGTTGGAGAGGAAGAGTATGAAAACCTGGTTCCACAGGGTGGGGAACCCAGACGGTTGTCTACAGATTGGGGAGGGTTAAAATAGAAGGAAAGCAAATGGTATGGGGCACAAGGAAGTAAGTGACAGAAAATGGTCTGAAATTACATAACGGAACTTTTAAGCCAACAGCAGAACCATGTCCCTGAAAGCTGAGATCTCTTAAGGCTCTTGAGTCATATGTCAAGAGGAGTCCCATCTCCTGAGATATTTAAAAGCATATTTGACAAAAAAGAGTCACTAGAAGATACTGGAGGGTTTGAGCCTGTAGTGGGCATAAGAGAAAGGACAGAGGGGATTTAGCCTCTCTGATTCAACTCTGTCCTATGCAAACAAGTTTCAGGAGACCACATGATGTTCCTAAAGCCATGACTGGTGAGGAAAGAATCCGTTAGACTTCTCAGCAAAAGGGTTATTATGAAAAGAACTAGGATTTCAAACACCCAGGATAGAGGGCCTCTGTATGTTACATCTGAGCTCCAGCATTTGTGGTCTGTCTTCCCAGCACTCAGGCCCTCTTAGTATCACACACGATTTTGCAATAATGATTTTTCTAACCACAGTTTGGCAAGCTTCATCTATTTCCAGTAGAGAGAGAAGTCAAGCAGGTTGCTGCACAGGAAGACTCCCCAGGAAAAAAAAACCCAACAGCTTTCCTATTCTACCAGAACAAGGATTTGTTTGAGGAAAGTGTCCCCCAGAATGGATTCAACAGGCTCCCTGGACTTCTAGTTTACTTGTGTTCACTCACTCAAAATATTAACATGGAGGCTACAGAAAGCCAAAAGCATTTCTTCCTCTCTGCACACCTTCCCTTTTACTAGGAATAGGTTCATCTGCATGTGGGCATGGATAAGAGACAACTAAGAGGTATTTTATGAATACCAACTTTGTTGGGGAAGGTGAGAAACATCCCCTTAAGTCAACTGCTCCAGTAACCAAAATAATCTCACTTTTGAGAAGTAAAACTTCCTTTTGTCCAGATCTTAAAATGCTCAGTGACCCAGGCCCAGCAGATTTAAAAAAATGTTTACACTGCGGCAAGGACTGTGTTTCCCAGTGCAGGCAGACAGTCACATGGTAGCTCTGCTTGAGCTAGTCTGCTAAAAACAGCAGTACGTTTGGGACAAGATGGGTGATGGTTGTCCGAGTACAAACCCACGCAGACACCCAGGGTGGGTACTCGGGCAACTAACCTGAGCCACTGCAACTATGCTGCTACTGCTAGGGGTCAATAGTTCAGACAAGGCTGATATATGTCCCTCCCCACACCCAACCGCATAACCTAAGACAGTCTCAAGGTCCAAGATGGAGCCCGCGTTCGGCAGCTCTGTTCCTCGGGTCCAGTGGAACGTTCTATCCCCAGAGCACAGCGGGGCCTGTGCAGCAGACAGAGCTTCTTTGGAGGCTGGTGCCAGGCTGTGGATTGAACTCCTGTGGAAACTACAAACCTGCCCACCACCTGCTCACAGTGCCAGGTGCATTTCTGCAACCCACCTTCTCTGACAAAGGCAAAGCAACATATAACATTTGAAAACAAAACCCTACCAAAACAAAATACTCCACTGTACAGAAAATTCTCCCTTGGGAAGACGGTAGAGAGAATGAGCCACGCGACAGGTGACAGTAACATCACCAGCCACAACAGGCAGGTATTCTGAAGACAGAAGAACCTGTATAAAACAGAATCTTTCAGTGGCAGCCTCAAGAGATCTGAAACGGGAATGAACCAGAGATGGAAACTGGCTCCAGAACTAGCATTGCCCATGAAATACCCGTCCTGGTATGCTGCACACTCCTATCACCGTGGCTATCATTTCTTACCCATAGCAAATTCTCAATGAAACAGCTGTGGTTTCACGAATTCTTCTGAAACATCCAACTTACTGCAGGCTTTCATGCTGTTGACCCTAACTCCATCATTATGCAGCTTCATGTTACACACAACCTGCATGTTACTTTTCATTTATGCATCAGACAAATTATACTGCATCTGACCTAACATCTGGCTTTGCTGTTTACCCCTCTTATTCTATTATAAACAAAGAGGCATGTGATCTCTGTGTGGAAGAATAACCACCCATTTCTCTATGCTCAAATGCAGGATTAAGTAAAATTCTGCCACTTGTTCTCTTGGTGTTTCCATGAATTTGTTACTTTCTCCTGTGCCCCTTGCTGATGAAGTTTCTTCACTTCTCTCTCTTTTTAAATACTCTGCCTCACCACTACAGGAGATCACACTCTCATTTACCCTCCTTCTATTGTATCTGAAAACCTCACAGCTTTAAAATAAAAAGTAAGACATTTACTAACCATTCATGGCTTCCATGCTCCCCAGAGATGCCCTTCAACTGATCACCCTCGAAGAAACTGCCTCTTAGGGAGGATCTTTGACTCTGCACAGGGCTGATTACAAGAGGGTTTCCTGAGTCATGGTTTAGTGTCAGTGGGAAATTTTCCTCCACCCCCACAGGGGCATTGTGTGTATTCTGAGGAGTCTCTAGTCCACAGAGATCCCATTTGCACAGCAGCAATTGTGCCTGTGTCTTCACTTGAACAACAGGGAGTGTTTGTAAACTCAAATTAAACACAAGCATGGTAAAATCCTGGTGAAGACAAGCCAGTTTATAATTCACTGGCAGGTCATGGTAAACTGTAGGCTTTCCCCCACTCCAGTCTTTATCCCAAACTGCCGTTGGAGAACCTACAGTTTACCATGGCCTGTTAACTCATGTGGAAACTACAAACTAACTTGTCACTAGGATTGTAAGCTAAACATGAGACTAAAAACACACCTCCTCCCGCTCCCCCTCCCCCATGAAGGCATGGCCAATCATTTTAGGGGCCCCACTGCAATATATTTTGGATCTTGCAGCACTGATAGTATTGAAAGATATTCTAACCCAGTGGTTCTCAACCACTGTGTTAGGATGTGTCACCGCACAGCAGTAAGAGTGCTGCAGAGGGCTGGGGAGATGGCTGGACTTGAGGGGGTGGTGGGGCGTCCTGTAGGCTCATGATACGCTGCCGAGTGTGGCCCAACCTGCAAAAGGTTGAGAACCACCGATCTAACCAGCCTGCAGCATGACTCAGAACCAGTTCTTACTGTGCTATTTAATGGGCAGCTCTCTAAGCACTCTAACTGGTACAGTGTCATTCTCAATTGACAAGGCTAGAAATTAGAGACAAAGTAGGGAAGTTGCATAGTGAGCTAGAGACAGAACCAGGATTTGAACCCAGATCTAGGCCACCTCAACCTTGCCAAGGGTTTCAAAGCACCACAATCCCAGTTCTAAAATTATCTAGAGCTCCATTTAAGACTTCAAATCTAAAAGTTACTGGTTCTGTTAAACTACCAGCCATCCACCAAATAGTACAGGATACAGAAACACGAGAGATCACTTCATTCTGGCCATGTCTTCAGTGGAACAAGAAGGTGTAGTTTTACATTGAGATGGGTCCCCAGTGTAAAGACAACTACTTTTCCAGCAAACATATAACCTCTGTCCCCAGTGCCAGTGCTTGGTTTGGATACCCTGGAACTCAAAGGGAGCTCAGCCATGACCAACTGCCATCCAGGTATTATGAAATAAGAAACAGAAGACACTTAAGGGAGAGCCACGCTGATAATCTAAAGGAACGTTTGAGCTTTCAATTTCAGGCAAAAGTATATGGTGTTTGGTTAGTTCATGTGCACATTAACTGTGAGCTATTCTGGCCATTTCTGGATGGCTACCTCTCCAACACATGGTATTGCTGTTACAGTGGCATTGTCACTGCAACTCAACCATGCTGTTCAGTCCCACCATTCAGTCCTACAGGGGGCATTAAAACAGGATAGCAGGGTTATTTAGCAAGTGCAATAATCAATCCAATGTGCTCACTAAACACAGAGCAGATTCTCAGTAGGGTAATTATCCAGGATGGAATACACAGTGGCTGAAATGCAACTGACAGTATCACAAGCGACCTCCTTACAGGAGGAGGAGGAAGCAGCTTCTATAAATCACTCTGTAAGGAGAATCAAGTTTTATCCCCACTCCCCTACAAATCCTCCGGTCGCTCTCCCCTCTGGAGCCTTTTAACAGAAATAAGTGACTTATCTAAGATGCCCCATGTGCAAAGGACACAGTGCAAATGGGAGACAAACCAAACAGTGAACAGGTGATCTCCACTACTGGAGGCCAATCTTATGGCAGAGGGGTGGAGACAGAAACGTGGAGTCCCTACAGCCAAGTCTACAGTAACAAGTTAGAACTATCCAGCTATATCTCCAAGGGATGTGAAAATCCACCCCTGATGTAGGGGCACTACATCAATGGAAGAATTCCCCTCTGATAGGTGGATTAGCTACAGCAACAGGAAAACCTCTATAGCAGGCGTGGCGAAACTGCGGCTCGTGAGCCACATGCGGCTCCTGAGTGAAAAGCGTGCCTCCTGGAAGAATATCACCAAATCGATTTAGGAAAGCAGTCCCAGCCTAGGAGTTCAGGAGGAGGTCGGGACAGCAGGGAGAAGCGGTGGCATGGTCGGGGATGGCAAGGAGAAGCACGGCATGGTCTGGCTTTTAGAAAACTCGCCACTAGCCTGCAGTCTTCTACATCGAGCAACAGCTAAGGTTTTACTGTATAGGCCGAATTTTCATGGTAACCTTAAGTAATTATTAGAACCTGACATTAGCAGGATCAATATTTGCTTAATTTTATTGTAAAAAGAAGCATACAATGAATTTTAAACTTTTTATTTTCGGAGTAGGTAAAAGTATATGGCTATATGCCTTAGTGAGACTCCTGAAGGTTTAATAATCAACTTGTATGGCTCTTGAGTTCCATAAGTTTGGCCACCCCTGCTCTATAGTGAGAGTCTCACACCATGTACTGCAGTGTTTCTAATGAAGATGTAGCTTACATTTTCAAAGCACACCATATGGAGACACCCCCTTTTCTCCCCCCACTGGATCATCAACTGCACTTCCTCCTAACTACAAGCTCCACTACACGTCTTGTCAGGCCTGGGTGGGTTTCTTGCCTCCCACATAACCAATGTGACTTCTACAGTCCAGACTGGGTGGATTGGAGCCTGCGGTGGTGAGCGTCATGCACCTGCCCTGGGATGTTCTGGGGTCCTGAGTCTTCTATGTTATTAGTTGTCAAAAGTCACTGCATTTCTCCAGAGCGGTGGTAAACCCAACTCCGCTGCAGGATAAATTGGAAGAAGCTACTACAGAAGACCAGATTTTCAGAGGAGCTTGTCTCCCGTTTACACATACAGAACATGGGCAAGATTTTCAGCCCCCACTTCAACACAATTCATATTTTCAAAATATGCACAGCAATGTAGAAAAATCTGACTCCCAGCACATTTTACTCAAACTCAAATCATTTTATTTTAAAACCCCAAAGCTTCAAAGATTTTAAGTCTAGAATAGATCATCATGATGGGCCTGTCTGAGCTTCTACAGAAAGTAAGAGAGACAGTTTCTCTCCAACATTACTGTGTGAGTTGATAACTTTTAGCTAAACAACACTGAACTTCTTTTAGAAAGACAGTTTTGATGTAAAGATTTCCATCACTTCCTTGAGTAAGTTATTCCAGAGACATCGTTATCCTCCCTGTTGAAGCTGGATAAGTCCAACAGTTTCAACTTCCAGCCATTGCATCTTGCCTTCCTTTTTCTATCTCAATTAGAGAGCTCCCTGGAAAATCATCTCCTTGTGCAGGTAATTTTGTAGATCATGAACAAGTTACTCCATAACCTCCTTTTCAGTAAACTAAACAGACCGAGGCCGGGTCTACACTAGAAAACTAAGCAAAACAAACAAGGAGTCTAGCAAAAGTGCCAAAAGACTCCTTGTTTATTTTACTAGAAAATTAAATCAGTTTAACCTTGTTTGTTTTACTAGAAAATTATATCAGTTTAATCCTACCAATCAGGGTATGAAAAAGCCACACCCTTAAGTCGTGCAGTTAAACTGAAGTCTCTGTGTAAACACCACTAAATCAATGGAAGAATACAATGATAACACCACTTACCTATTTCTACTTGATATTCCTGGTTTGTTCTACTTCTATTTGATATTCCCTGGTTGATGCAGCAAAGATTCAGGGCTTGTCTTTACTGATGCCATCAGATCGACTGAGCGGGTCGGTGAAGACCCTGTCAGTCAATTGGGAAGTTGAATCCTGAATACCAGCCGAAGAACTGGAGTGATGAAGTCAAAGGGAGATACACTAGTTATTTTAAAGTAGCTTGTGTACCTCCCTTCAACTGTGGCTGAAAACAACAGTGTAGATCTGCCCTTGAGTTTGCCCTCTTAGTTACAGTAGGGCACTCAAAGCCAGTGATTTTCAAAGTTCTTTTTTTCTTGGACCAAACTGAAAAACAATTCATTTATGCCCCTGACCCAACAATTACATCTTTGAGCAACACACTCCACTCTTTTGGTGGCAGCAGCAGGGCATGCCATGACTCAGGACCTGAGGATCTGCGACCCTGTACTGGGTCCCAGCCCTAAGTTTGAAAACCACTGCTCTAAGCTTGTGTTTGAGGGTCACCTACCACAACTCCTAGTCCTTTTCAGTGTCACTGCATTCCATGATTCAAATCTTCAAAGTAGAACCAAACCTTCTTTGTTTCTAGAAGCAGGACATTGCCTGTGGCCCTGTAAAAATATGATCACGTGCCCCCGCACCAAGTGATCCAGGTCCTTCCACAAAACTGATGTCTCTGCCATCATTTACCACTCCCTCACTTTTTGTGCCATCAGAAAAATTTTATCAAGGTGACTTTGTATCATCATCATCCAGGTAAGAAACTGAGGCACAAGGAAAGACAGCATTTGTCCAAAGTCACAGAGCAGGGCTAGGAACTGAACCCATACTCTGTGCCCGACACCCTCCAGACCACCCCACCTCCAAAAGCAAGGAATTTTGAGCCCCAGCCTATGATCCAACCCCAAAACACTGCCATAAGCATTAGCCAGCTTTCTATAAACATCCTCCGTAAGGCTTCCAAGATCCCCATAGCTGCTCAGCCCGTGAGTTTAGTGTGCGTGACTTGACACTGAACTAGGAACGAGGGCTGCAGCATGTCATCCTCTAACCTCCCTCCTTCTGAAAGCATCAATAGAAGAGGAGTCCTCTGGTAGACACGGGAGCAATCTATGTGCACTGCTGCCATGACTGGCCTGGCACTAGGGACACAGACGAATGACAGTGCTGTCCCCTTTTGGCGCCCCTCAAATGCCGGTGCCCCCCCTGCAACACAGGGCCTGCTTACCGCCTAGCACTGTCCCTGACTGCTGCCCAAAATCACTGAAAGTATCAAGTCCCTCTCAACACACAGGCAGCGCCAGAGTCGGTGACAGGAACAGCCAGAAAGGCAGAGAGACTGCAAATGCTGGAATTATTTAAAGGGCTTGCTGTTTCTAAAAGGTGCTTTTCCTGTTCTCCTCGACCAGTGCCAGCCCCTGCCTCCCAGCAATGTGTAAAAACCCCCTCAGAAGCATAACTTCTTACTGAAGTTGTTAAATGTCATTTGGAACAGTCCCCTCCCACCCCCGGCCTTCATCCCTGCCTCTCGCAGCACCCAAGGCCAACTGGAATGGCTGAGCTCCAAAGGATCACATGACAAATGGATTAACTTCCGAGGCACAGAGGAAGCCTTTTAGAAAAGCTCTCCCTACTCCCAGGCCTTCTCAAAAGCACCAGAGAAGAGGGAGCAGTCCCAAAGAAAACAACAGCTTTACCTGGAGAGGAAAGCCAGATAAGAAGCTGGGCTAGGGTTACCAGATGTCAGGCAAAAAGAGGACACGTCCTTTTTATCTTCACATCCTCTCTCCAGCAGGCATTTTAAAAAACATGATTTTGTCTGGCTTTTACACTTAGAGGGGTTAAAGTATGCTGGAACACCCTACTTTTAGTGAGAAGCGTTGCACTGCCTCTAAAAACAGAAGAATATTATGTTAATACTATTTTTTCTCCATGTGTCCTCCAATTTCCTCCTTTTTGTACTTCCCTGCCCTCCCTTTCATGCTTTGGTATCCGGTAACCTTAAGCTGGGCAAACTACTCCCCTCTCAATTATTTCTAGTGCTGTTTTGAACTATTTTAAAACCATTCCCCTGCTGAAAACCCATACAGCCTTTGTGGGATCCACAAGAGCAACTGTTCTTAATGAGCAAAACTAGTGCCAGGTGTTATATAATCTCTCTCCCCAGCTGCAATCGCAGACCAATGTTTTAATAGACCCTCTACAGAAAGCTTTGAGCTGGGAGGGAGGGGAGGGGAGAAATCTCTGAGCAGCACAGACCTGAAGCACCTGGCCTTGCTATTCCATATTTCACTCTTCATCCCACACACATGCAAACAAAATCCTGCACTGTTGGCAACTGGTTTTAAAAAAAAAAAAATCAATAGCCCTGCTGTGTGTGTGTGTGTGTGTGTGTGTGTGTGTGTGTGTGTTATTTATGCAACAGCTACTCCTCATCTGTTTTAATTCCCCTCTCTGCAGGGTAGATCTCCCCACACCCCACCCCCAAGCTGTGCTCACAGGGAAGATCAATGCTAATTGTTGATTCCCAGCTGGTGCTGACAAGGGAATGGGGGTAGGGATGGGATGAAACCTTAGTGTCTCATAAATGCAACAGGACTGACAAGCTTAGCCTTGCTCTCAAATGTTTGGAGGCACAGTAGCAGAGAGAGCCCCTCACTTTCCCAACACATGATTGCAAATGGTCAGAAACAAGGTAGGGCTGAATGCCTGACACAGCAGATACCTGTGTTTTGTGGTTAAGACAGATTGTTCAGATAAAAAGGGACCAACTATGCTTATTTTGGGTTACCGACCATCAGTGTATTTACTCACAGTAAAAACAAAAAAGTACAATTTAAACACTGTCAGTACATACATAAATGTAAAATGCCCATAAAACTGGGTAGAGATAAAGCATTGTATTTCTGACACTGATGGTTGTCATCCAGAATAACTTCTTGCACCATAAGATGACACTGATCACGACTATTTCTCATGCCCAATTGTTTTAGCTGCCATTACCTGATTAATGGGGTTCTTTGGATAATTCCAAATTCCTGGGTACAGAATATTGCGAGTATACAATTGTGACATAAATTATATTGTTTGTAGTATTTTTAATGACATCTAAAAAGTTTACCCTGTCAGTCAGTAAGTAAGTAAATAAGATTTAGATCTTCATGTCAGTAAAACCTAAATGCAAGATTGGCAACCCTTAGCACCAATGAAGTTTTAACAAAAGCTGGTGTAAACAGAAGTGACTTTGGATTTAAAAACTTCCCTCACAATGTTTTCAAGAGTCAAGAATCTTCTCTTAGTCCCTTTCTAGTGTAACCATTCAACCATCCTCTCTGCTCTGCAGAAGTGGCAAAAAAATGGGAATAAGATATAAAAGGCCACTTTAGTGAATTTTTCCCCCCCAAAAAAGAGAATTTACAGAATGCAATAATATGGAGATTTTGACCACTGTAGCCTTGAGTGGGCAGAAGCAGATTTATTAAACTGACAAAGAAAAAAATTCAAGTGAAATTAAACTGTATAATTTTACTGCCCAAGTTGAGTGAAGTCCAAGAATTAAACTAGACTGCATCAAGAGTAGGATTGTTTTAAAAAGATACTAATGTAACAGAACCTCATTAAAAATAAGAAAATCAGTTCAATAAAGGCAGGTTGCTGGAGGCAGTTTATTAGAGAACTATGGTATATCTTGATCCCATGTCCTCACTAACCTAGAAAACCCTGCATTTCTAAACAGTATTTTCAAATTTTCAATTTCTAAACAGTATTTTTGCCTCAAATTAAGACTTTGCATATACATGGTACCTTTAAGATCTCAAACACTTGACCAGGTCTGGCACAGGGGCATCGCTGGCACCTGGGGCACCCCGAGTCCTGGCACAACGCCCACCTCTCCCAGCCCCAGCCCCAGCCTGGGGCTGGGCTGCCCACAGCAGCGCCTTACTCTCCCAGCCCCATCCCAGCCAGGGACCCAGGCCAGGCTGCCTGCAGTGGCACCTGCCTCTTCTGCGGCCAGGCTGGCAGCAGCAGGAGCCTGATGCCAGATCACAGCCAAGGAGCAGGGCCTGGACCCAGGGGACAGGGCTGGGGCAGCAACATTCCTTTTGGCATTACCTCTCATGTTACACTGGGGGAAACTGAGGCAAGGCAAGGAGAAGTGACCAAACAGTGAATCATTGGCTTTGTATAGATTAGGATTTAAAGGCATGGTATTAGCTAAACCACCTCTATGCTCAATTTTTGGAACAGGGAAGCACATTTTAAACTGCTGAAGTCAAAAGCCTTTTTAATTTCATAAGTTTAGTGTATGCTCAAGTGTACATTGTCTTCTCCAGCTGATGTGTGCTACTACCACACCTATAAAACCTATCACAGAGCTGAGAACAGAACACAGCCAGGTGTCCCGACACCTAGGCCCCATGTATTTTTAAAAAGTTTTACCAGCATACCTGTCATTTGGGGACAATTTTTTTTTTTTAAACTGACTTAGCTATGCTGGGTAGAAAATGTTGTCACCATAATATGGCTTTAACAAATCTAATTTACTGAGGTATAAACATGTTTAACTATCTATGATACAGGGTTTTGCCAGCATAGCTCAACGTAGACAAAGTCCTTGTCTTCAGCTCTGATGTTGCTTCTATCTATTTCATCACTGAATGACTTTCATGGCAGGCACTGCAAACTGTATACCTGCTTCTCAACCATAGGTTTTAACTCTCTGCCAGCTACAGCATTCCAAGCTTTCTGCATTATGCCACACCTAGGTTTTTCTCTTGCAAACATGCATTACCATCCACTTAGGAGCCTCGTCTCCCAGCCAGACAACTTGTAAAGATTTTCCACTTGAAAGTTCTTCCCTCCCCACTTTGGTCCTTTAGGGAACTTTAATTATTTTTGTTAACACACAAAGCAGAAAGGGATTCAGATGAGCTTTGGAGGAGGGGCACTGTTTACAAGTGAGTCTTTAATTTGTGGATTTACAAACATCTCACAACCTGCCCTGGAATATTATACTCCATTTAGGGATGGAGAAACAGACACAAAGTAGGAACTGACTTGTCCAAGATCACAGTAAGTCAGGGACAGAACTGGGCACAGCGCCCTCCACCCTAATCCCCAAATGCCAGTTGCCTAAGCTCTGACCCACAGTCTTAACTGCGGACTATCATTAGGACACCTTCAGTGCCAGGGCTAGAGCTCCACTACAATACTCTCACTTGCTGTTTTGCTCAGAGAAGGCGTCTAACCTTTCAGAACTTGTGCCCCTTTGTTCTGTAGAGCACATCGCACTCTTTAGATGCTACATGATGCCAAATCTAAGCAACGCCTATTTCTACTGCTCTAACAGAGCTTTTGGACTTGAAAACACCCCTAATTCACCCACAGCTTCCCTCAGTGATGCATCCTTGTTTGTTTGGTAACCTATTCAAAGCCTCAGCACCTATCTCAGAAGTCACTGTACCCACAAAGCTTGCAATACAGCAGATTTCTCTCTTTCTGCCCTCTTGATCTCACCAGAGTGCTTAGCTAGCAAATCTTCAGTGGTGTGATCTGCCAGTTCAGTCAATGCAGTTTTGGGAGCCAGGAACCCAGTAAGGTACTAACCTGCAGGAAGGGAGCGCCATGGAGGAGTACAGTGGAGTACCGGAGCAGGGCCAAACAGCGGTCTCAGGTTTCACACGGAGGAAAGGGGAGGGGGATGACAGAAAGCCACGCTGGTTAAACAAGCAGCAGCAACATGTTCTGCTCCCAGCATGACATCATGAGGTCAGGCCTCAGCAGGGACAGCTGCAGTGGGAGGGGAGGTTCAGCAAAACAAGGCCGGATCTCCTCTGCGAGCCTAGCCTGAGGAGGGTGGCCCTGGCTGGGAGGCGGCCACATTGCGGTTTAAGGCAGCAGACACCCATTCGTTGCGCCACATGCAGAGGCGCAAAATCCCAGGAGCATTCCCTGCCACCCTTCTGCCTTGCCCCCAGCATCACCGACTCAGCGGTGGGTGGAGCTCCACCGCCCTTGCCATCTGCAGGGCTGGGATCCAGAGCTCATCATGGCCATCCTGGCTCAGCCTCGCAGGTTCAACACCACACAGGGAGGGAAGAGGGAGCACAAGGTATTCCAGGTCTCTTGGCTTCAAGTATTTTCAGGCATTGCTCATCGAAACGGGACCATGCTGGAGAGACTGGGGCAGAAAAGGGGGTCCTTCAGAGAGCACAACAGGCAGCAATTACAGCAACACCACAGGATTCCTGGGTTCCACTCCCAGCTAGCTAGGATTTTATCTTGCTGTGCATCTCCACAACATCTATGCACCTTCCCTGTCAAATCAGCAGCCATAGAGAAGTTGCTAGTAGAGCTCCAGGCCCTTCCCTGTTTTCAGGGTAAAACTCAGCTGGGATTTGGGTGGGTGTACGTTGATTTGTTTGTGCCTTTTTTTGGAGTTGGGGGGTGTAGTTGGGTAGCTGGGAGTGTTGGTGTTGACACTGTCTTTTCCTATCATGAGGAAGGGCTTTATCAACCATAGGAAGTTTGAGAGCATTTCTTAAAGATGGTCAGACTCTGGTAGCAGGTTAAATTATACAATAATCAGAACTGTCCCCTGCTCCCAGGTCTGCCCCACTCCACTGGAGGGCCTTGAGTGAATCCCTTCATTGCTCTGTGCCTCAGTTTCCCTTTCTTTAAAACTGGAGCCTCAAAGGGAGGTGATGGGCTTTAAAGTGCTCAGAGATCCCCAGGTGAAAGATGATAGGGAAGAGCAAAGCAGTGTGTAACCTGAAGAGAAGAAACAGTTGGAAAATAAAAAACAAACAAGGAGTCATGTGGCACTTTTAAAGACTAACAAAATTTATTTAAAGCACAAGCTTTCATGGGAGAAAATCCCACTTAGATCAGGCAAAGTAGGGTTTTCTCCCATGAAAGCACATGTGTTAAATAAATTTGTTAGTCTTTAAGTGCCACCTCTTTGGAGCTGGATGGGTAGAATCTGGTATTAGAACCACCACAAACCCATGTCAATGTCTTATCAGCATCATACAGATCCCAAGCTGAAAGGGTGGGTGGACAATGGCTAGACAGAAATATAATGCGTTAAGATTCCTGAATGTCTTGCAGGAACATTAGCAGCAAGCAAAGGTGTCAGCTGATCCCTCCCCTGCCTATTCACCTTGATGGGCTGTATTAAACCTCAAGAGGCTAGTTAAAATGCAGGCATTGTTTAATTGAAGTCTAGGACAAAGCAACTCAGCAAGTGTCCAGGCTCCTTTACAAGCCCATTATCTTTATGGCAATCCCCTCACTCTTCCTGCTTTGATAGCAAACACAAGCACGCAAAAGACCTCGGGCTTCCTTATTTTTGGAGTTAACCTGCAATTTCCCTTTTTAACTTCAGACACTCAAGCCACTCTGAAGAAGACTGAATGCTAAAGCTGGTCAGTCTCACCACAGACCTTGATCCAACCAAAGATATTACCTCACCCACCTTAAGTTGCCTCCTTAATATCCTAGCACTAGCATGGTATAACACTGCATGCAGGTCTTGACAGAGATACTTTGTGATGCCCAGCACCTTACATCTAAGGAGCCCATCTCCACTTACAGGCATTAATAAATGAAAGCCCAGGTCCTGAGAACAAGGGAAGATAGGGAAACAGGCATGGAGACATGACTAAGGACACACATCAAGTAAGTGGCAATGCTCCTGTCTCCTTGGTCTATGTTCTGGTTTCTTGCACACTGGCTACTCAATAATCAAGCTCAACATACCATGAGACCCTCTCCCTGGCCATAACAAATCAGAGGGGGTGTAGCTCTTGTTGCTAATTCAATATGAAATTCATAATCAAACCATCACCATAAAGCACACTAGGCACCTGCCCTGTATAGCATGACCTCCATGGGCCCAGTAGGACTCTCTTTGGCCGTTTCATCATCTGTTCTTGACTGAACGGTCTCACTTCCAGTGACATGCTGGTGTCCTCCAACCCCACCCACCATCAAATGAAATACACTGGGAGACTCACCCTGAGCTTTCCACAAAAAAGCTCACCCTCCAGCTGAAACCTAAGGTAGAAAGGACCAGCCACAAAGGAGGTGGTATCAGAACAGTATGAACAGATGAGAATGGAAGTGCAGGTTCTTCTGAGCAGAAGTACCCTGATGTGGTCAATGCGTGCCAACAATACTAATTACAGTAGAATGGAGGCTTCAAGAGACTGGTGGCTTTTCAAGTGGCAGAAAGGTTCCATCCCCAGAATGAAATAGTTTTACTTCAACGCAGGTCTCTCCAAAGCCAAGCAAAAATGATCAGCAAGGGGGCCCAATCTCAGATCACTGGGGGTGCAGCATCCAAGCCACTGGTAATGACGCTGCTACTTTGCCCTGAAGCTTTGTTGTGTTTGTAGTTGACAGAATGTAAGCGCCCCTGGTTCTCCACAAAGTTTTTGATTGTTGAAAAGTTTCTTGACAGGGAGATTATCTGACAAGTAAATGTCTTACAATGGACTGTCTGGAAGGAATGCCTCAAGGCTATACCTGATGTCTTGGATGATGCAACTCCCCCAGCGGATGGGACAGAACAGAAACAACTAAGCACTCCCCAAACCACCAGCTCGACAGACCCGGAACACGCTGCTGCTGGCCTTCTCACAAGCCCCAGCAGCATAAGCCCATTCACGCCCTTCCTCTGGCATCCTGACCAGCTCCAAATTCATTTCAGGATTCTGTTCCCTTGGTTCCCCTGTGGATTATTGCCAGCCAGCTACATAGATCCATTCTGCTTCTCCCTGCTTGTTTAGCCACACAATATATCCTCTGTTGGTGCAAGAGCACCATCCTGTGCATCTCCTGTCCTGCCATCTGCAACAGCCGGTCCATCTGTTTTCTTTGAGCTTCTTGTTCCTAATGTCTCCCCTATTCTCAATATGCTGTGTAGCCATCCAAGGGTAACTGGTTTATCCTTTCTGATGCCCAGCTTGCCACCACATGCACTTGGATTGTATTGATGCGGCAACTCCTTTCCCAATGTCCATGGCAGGGGTCTCAAACACAGGGTCTGTGGTCCACATGCAGCCCCTAAAGCTATTTCCTGCAGCCTGCAACGACACTATTACTACTGATATTTGCAATATCACTGTATGAAAAGGTTTCAGTGGCGCAGCCCTCAGGGTAATGTACTAGTCCTCATACGGCCCTCATGGCAATTTGAGTTTGAGACCCCTAGTCCACAGCCCGTGTTCTCTTTCACAACAGCAGCTCAGCCCCTGAATCCTCCCATACTAGGAGGATAGGTAACTGCAACGCTCCTCAAAAATGGCTCAGTCAGAATCCCAAACCTCCACCCCACCAAAAAATAAATCACTTGATTCATTCCAGGTTAAAGGGTATTTTACGGCACAGCCGAGAAGAAATAAAAGAAGAGGTGTTTTGGATATTAGCTGCTGGGTGTAGGAAGCTTGGCAGCTCCACAGTCTCCCAGTAAAGAAAACGAACATTACTATAAGGCTCTTTGAGAGCTTAATTACTGGTTTACCCTAGTGGGATCCCCTGGCCTGCTACTCACTCAGTGAGGACACGTTACCTCCACAAGCATGGAAACTACCTGTCCCTTTGTGTGGAAAGGGATCCCTTTCTTTTCCCTGCCCTTATTCCTTCCTTTCCCATCTCTGAAGCACTCAATGACCCCTTTGCCCTTTCACCTCTCCAAGGGGCCAAGGAGGAAACAATATCCTGCCATACCTATTGATTGAGCATTTGAAGCCATCTGGGGTTGTTTCCCCCTGGGGCGGCTGATTGGAACTTAGCTATTATGCATATTTCTTGCAGCTCCACCAGTACTAACACCCAGGGGCTCTCTTCACCAAGGCAGCTCTTCCTAGCAAGAGGTGGCTTGGAAAGTCCCCAGTTTAGGCAGGGGCACAGCCACAGTTCTGATGACTGCCCAAACACACAACTAGAGCCAGGCTATACCATGGAGACTCTAGTCATAGCTACACCAGCATGACCCCACAGTGGACACACTGCCTGCAGCACCTTGTGTCTACACCAGGATTAAGTTGACATATGACAGTGTTAGAGCGCTGAAATCTTCTCACTCCTGAGCACAGTAGCTATGTCAACCTACATTTTAAGAACAGACTAGGGCAGTGGTTCCCAACCAGTGTGCCGGGGCACACTAGTGTGTCGCGACCATCCCTGTGAGCTGGAGTTAAAGTTCCCTCCCTGCTCAGCCCAGCCAAGTGGGCTGTGCAGGTCTGGGAAAAGGCAGGAGTTAAAGTAAGAGGGAAGGCACTGGAGCACAGTTTTGGGGCCCCCTATTTTTAGGCAGGCAGCCTCCTGGCCCCCCTAAAAATAGAGGAAGGCACTAGAATGTGGAGATCCAGGGTTCCCCCTAAAAATAGCAGGAGCAGCACAAATGCAGTGTTTCGGCGGCTCCCCCTTAGGCCCAGCCAGCAGAGAGGGGCAGGAGGGGTGTAAATCTCCCCCTGCAGGGTGGAGCAGCTCCCAGTGGTTCAGCCAGCCTGCAAACAGCAGAGGTAAGGGCTTTGGGGGGGAAGGGCTGCTGGGGGTTGTGCGGAGCAGGTGTGTGTGCAAAGCAGAGGTGGGTGGGAGTGGATATGTAGCAGAGGATATGTAGCTGGGGAGTGGGGTGGCTGTATGAGTGGGATGTAGCTGGGGGTCTACTTCTAGCCCCTGCAGTGATGGGAGAGTCCATCACAGGCAACAGAGGGCTGGGGAAGGGGAGACTGGGACCCACTGGGGTGGGAGGGAGCAGCAGTGGGGTTAGGATTTGCCCTGGGTGGTGGGGAGCCACTGTGGAGAAGGGGGAAGTGGGTGCTGCACCATGCTCCCCTGCCCTACCTTCCCACTCTGCCCCCCCACAAAACCACTCTTGCTCTCTCTTCCTCTCTCCTCCCTTGCTAGCCTTGTGCTGTTCCTCACATGGCTGCCTTGTCCTCTTTTGCCACCCCTGCCCTGCTCTGCTGCCCACACTCACTCCTGCCACTGCACATGACTCCTGATATCCTGTGTTTTGCCACCCCTGCTCTGCTACCCCTACTACCGCACAAAGCAGCATTTCCAAAACACTGTGCCATGGTTCATGAATATTCATAAGGAATTTAAGTTAATTTGAATATTCATGAGTTTTTTTTAATGGTGGTGTGCCTCGAAAAATTTGAAGGTATCAAGGTGTGCCATGGCAAAGAAAAGGTTGGGAACCACTGGACTAGGGTTTTCAAACACCACCACCCATGAGGCAAAATCTGAATCCAGCTCGCTGACCAGCAACTGAGTTCAGATTGAACACTTGTCTACATGGATGAGTTAGTTGTTCTGGAATAAGGTAGGGCATGAATTTAAAAGAACAATTCTGAAATTAGAATGAACACACATAGTACTATTCTGATCAGTTTTTCCCTAAAGACATGGCCTGATCCAGCAAATGTAGCGTTCAATTCATGTGATTAACAGAGCATTGAGACAATTCTGCACATGTCAGTTAACAGAGGCCAGGCCTACAACAGGCATCCCTCCAGCACACTACACAGGCAAAAAGATGAGGATGTAGCTATACTGGTCAAATCGCACTGGTCTAGTAAATCCATCCACTATAAGGGAAACAAAAGTCATACCAGTGAGATAGGAGTGGACAAAACTGGCTCACAGTTAGGTGTCAGCAATTTTACTTTTGGTTGCCAGAGGGATCTCTGCCATTATATTTCTGCAGTGGGGCTAAATGACAGGCTATTAAAACTAGTCACCATGGTGACCAGAAACAGATTTGTCAAGGCCTGCAGTAAGAGTACAGCTTTGTCAGAAGAGCTGTGTGTTTACTGGGTGCTTGTGCTGGCACTAATCACAGCTCTTCACACCCCACATAGCCATGCCAGCCAGCAGAAGGCTGCAGTCTAAGCCAGCGATACTCAGATCTGAATAGTTCTGGAGCCAGTTAGTGATCAACATTATTGAAAAGACTCACAGTAGCAGGAACTGATTGTTTTACATACTTTCTATGTCTATGCATTATGAGAATTGTCATCAACCGCAACAGGTTAACTACTAGTAAAAACATCCTGACTGGTCAGGGCTGGCACAACCCTATAAGCCAGGGTAAGCGTTGCAGGGGGGTGCTGATGTTTGAGGGGTGCCAAAAGGGGGCAGCACCGTTGCGCTTCCCTGATGACATCACTCATCTGTGCCGGCGTTGCTCCGCTGCAGGGGGTGCCACAGACCCGAGTGCCATTCCTGTGACTGGTTAATGATTACACCACAGTATTTTAATATCATGTGCAGCAAAGAGCTGCCAAGTGTCAGTTTGAGAATCAATGGCCTACTCCAGGGGTCTGTAACCTGTGGCTTTGGAGCAGCATGTGAGTCCCTGGCTGTTCCCTTGTGACTTTAGACTTGGAGCTGCTTCTCCCTCCCTGCTGCCACCATCAAGGGACCATGCGGGTGCCCCATATAGGTTTTGGGCTCCTCCCGACCACAGGGGGAACCCTGCGGGGAGCCTGATCCTGGTTGTGCTGAATGCTTCTCTCATCCTAGCAAATATCCTTTGAGGCGGCAATGTAGTTTTGCTGGTTTAGCTACCACCTCTTCGAGAGCTGGACTTTACAGCAATGGATGAACCTTCTTCACTACAGTGTCTATTCAACAATGATGTAGACAGGTCCTAAAGTCAGTTCAAAGAGGAGCAGCATTGTCTGAAAACCTCTTCCTGGTTTCATTTCCTAAAGGGGACACAGCCATCAGAAACCACTCCTTGAGCTATACCAGAATAGTCAAAGCAGCCCAACCCCACTAGTGTGGGCACAATCACATCAGTATAAATAGAATTTTTTCCATTGTGCAGCTATTCCCCTACAGGAAGTGGAATATCCAGTAATGGTATACCTGCATCCACACTAAGGTCAGACGAACACAGCTTTCAGTAAAGAGAAATAACACCCTAAACTCAGATTTACACTAATGCAAAACCTGGGTGTAGACCAGCCTGACGCAATACTTCAGAGCAGGGACTGGTCTTCTACAGCACAATGGAGCCCCTGATCTGGGTGTAGTCATAACCCATTATATACACAATGCAGGTCTCGACAAATCAATGCTTCTGGCCATCATGGAGACCAGTTTTAATAGCCTGTTACCTAGCTCCACTGCAGAAATGTAATGAAAGAACACTCTCTGGCAATCAAGGGTAAAATCGCTGGCACCTAGCTGTGGGCCAATTTTGTTCACCCTGACATAAAGCAAGGGCTGTGCAAAACATGAATATATAGTTTTTGTCCCTTTACAAACGTTGCCCCATCCTATTTAGCAAACCCCTCTAAAAAAGGTGTCCCTGCAGTTTCTGCACCATTCCACTGAAGCAGATTCAGGCATTAGGGTGAAGACAGACCCCCTCATTATGTCTGAGTGCACCCAGCCCTAAGGTAGCCATTTTAGTCTAGTCCAGCAAAAACAAATAGGTAGTCCCGTGGCACTTTTAAAGACTAATATTTATTTATCGCATGAGCTTTCATGGGAGAAAATTCCACTATATCAGATCTTCAAAGCATCTGACTAATTGGGATTTTCCCCCGTGAAAGCTCATGCGATAAATAAATTTGTTAGTCTTTACAAGTGTCATAGTACTCCTTCGTTGATTTATTAGAATGTAGGGACTGTTCCCCACCAACACTGGATGGTGGGCAATTTAGGACAAGTCCATCCTAGAGCATTTTCCTAGCACTAGTGTCTCAGTTAAGGGTGTGACAGTTCGCTGACACAGCTATAGTGTAGATCAGGGGTCTGCAACCTCTGGCACCTGTGCCAAAAATGGCACGGGGGCCGAGCCTGAGCAGCACACGGCACCACTCAGACTTCACCGCTGGCCGTGTGCTCCCAGCGCTGTGTGGCCAGCAAGAGCCGCGTGCCTTGGCTCCAGACCTCCGCTGGCCGTGCTTCCCTGCTGCAAAGGGCTGGAGGGGAGCAGGGTGGGTCGGCCGCCTGCTGCTGGCTCTGACCGGAAGCCACCTGCCAGCAGGGATGAGAGGCAGCCCCAGCCGGGAGCCAATGGCCTCCCACTGGCAAGGGCAAGAGGCAGCCTCGGCTCCAACCCTGGCAGCTGCAGAGCGTGCAGTGGGCAGGGCTGGCACAGGGGACAGCAAAGGTTGCCAACCCCTGGTATAGATTCACTTATATAGCTTCTGCTGGTTCCTGTACCAATATAACTACACTTGAAAGGTTTTGCTTTCTCCTGAGACAGTTAAACCACTGCAACTCTCCAGGTCTGGTGTACGCCAACAATGTAGCTGGCACCACTACATCAGTTAGGAGGACAGCCCCACTCTAGACATTTATACCAGTAAAAACATTTTTGCCAACAAAAACTGCAGCAATACAACATAGATTTGCTGGCCTGATGCTACTGTGGTATATAAGCCCCTAACACAGGCCAGGGTTGGAGGTCTCTGAGGATTAAGTGATGGGAGACGGAGATTTTCCCTGATGAGTTGGTTTGCATCCAGCCTACAGCTGCAGAACTATCATCTACTGGCTACTCAACAACCTGCGTGCAATGAATACGGCAGAATCTCAGTCCAGTTCATATTGCACAAGGGTCCACGTCTCTAGCATGTCTGGTACAAACTGGGCCCCAGGTGGCAGATTCAGCAAAAAAGGCTAGGCCTAAACAGGCCAGAGGGATTCAACTGTCTTGCATAACAGCAGCCCCTCCGGATCGGGCAGAGATAGGGTTACCAGATGTCAGGCAAAAGGAGGACACGTCCTCCTTTTTACCTTCATGTCCTCCATCTGGAAGGCATTTTAAAAATGCATGATTTTGTCTGGCTTTTTACTTACAGGGGTTAAAGTATTCTGGAAAGTCCGAGAACACCCTATTTTTAGGGGGAAGTGTTCCAGGGCCCCATAAAAACAGAAGAATATTATATTAATACTCTATTTTCTCCATGTGTCGTCCGTTGTCCTCCTTTTCCTACTTCCCTGTCCTCCTTCCCATGCTTTCGTATCTGGCAACCCTAGGCAGAGAGAGCTCACCCTTTTGATTAAACAATGCCACAAGCTCTCCTCTACACAGCATTTCAAGGCAGAGCTAGCTGCCAAGGCTAAATTACCTTGCACAGCCACTGGAGTGTTTCTGGAGGAGGAAGTCCCCCACATTTTTACTCCTTTTCCACTATGCTTTCAGGTACATTCATCTAACCCCTACACCTGCTGTTCTCAGGCAGCCCATCAGCATCACTGGTGAGAAAATGGAGATCTGCAGCTTCTAATATTTTACCCATCATTCAAGAATGCCAGAACTTAAGTCTCACAATTCCCTTTACAGACAGGGAAATGGAGGCAGCAAGAGGAGGAAGCAACTTACTTAAGGTCACACAAAGAGTCAGTGAAGAGGTTAGAAAAAGGAAACAGGAATCATAATTTCCCATCCTCTTCAGGAACAGATAGTTTTTAAAAATTGCTCCATACTGAATGTGAAAATTCCACCCTATGACATTAATTACTGATGTAGCTGCCTCTATCCTAACAGCTTCACGCATCAGAAATGCCAGGTTCCAAAGGGTTAGCCTTGTTAGCCATCTGACAAAACAAACAAGGAATCTATGGCACTTTTAAAAACTAACAAATTCATTTATTGCATGAACTTTCATGGGAGAGAATCCCATTTTGTCAGATGCCTAAAGATGGGGAACTTACAGAATGCCTCATAAAGATACAGCAGAACCAGCTTATGATGATGTCACATCAAGTGAAACTCCATTTACTGTGACCAAAGCTAGGCCATTTCCCCTCTCTGTGCCTCCGTTTTCCCATCTGTGAAATGGGGATTTCAACACTCACTTGCTGTAAAGTACCCTGAGCTCTATGAAGGAAAACCAACTGTACAAGGGACCTCTCTGTAGAGCAAGATCCACAAAGACTGAAACATATGATTTCTCTAAACCAGGCATCAGATAGAAGGGACTGTGAATGTGAAGCCCACCGCTGGCTAAAATGCTAACATGGAAGACCAGGATTCAATTACCTGCTCTGCCACTGACTCCCCTGGGTAAGTCACTTGGCATAAATTTACACTACACAATAAAGCTGGGCTGCTCCCTGGCTTTTAGCCTTACCCCTCACCTCCATCCATACAGTAAAAAATCTTTGACTGGGCTTTGAAGAGCTTTAAGACAGAGCTAGCTGATCCCACTGGGATGATAAGCTGTGCCTGGCCTCTAACTCAAGCTGGAACCCAGTCACTTTTCAGTGAAGTTAACCTAGCCAAGGGCTGACAGTCTTCCAGTGTCCTTCCCACAATCCCCACCCCTACCATCACAAGGAGGACTGCTTGGTTTCTTCCACAACTGGCACTACTGACTGAGAAGAACCCTTCAGCATCTCAGCACAAAGACTCATGCTTCCAGATACACACAAGCAAGTGTTGACACAATAACCTCAAGAGAGCTCTGCAGTGGGGATGCCCAAACCCAGCTAAGCTAACTCCGTGCTGATTACCTGGGTTAAAAGCACAGTGTAGACATAGCCTCAAGCCATGTCTACACCATCCTTACACTGGCAAAACCTATATTGCTCAGGAAAAAACAAAACAAGACACACATACACACACACAGCCACCTACCCTCCATGGAGTGACTTAAGCGGTCATGTGCACATCCTCATAGCAGCAGCAGTGCTTCTCCCACCAGCATAGCTACCACAGCTCGTGGCAGTGGTTTCATCATGTCGACAGTAGAGTTCTTGTCTGTCAGCATACAGCAGCTACATGAGCCATCATATAGTTGCATTAATACAGCTATGCCACTAAGATTGCTGGTATAGAAATGACCTTAGTGAAGATCTCAACAAATTTACGTTTCTGGTCACCGTGGCAACCAATTTTAGTAGCCCATCACCTGCCTCTACTGCAGAGATATAATGGAGGAGCGCCCTCTGGTAACCAAAAGTAAAATTGCTGGTGCCTAGCTAGGAGCTAATTTTGTCTACCCCTGCCTTAGTGTCTCTGTGCCTCCATTCTTCACCTGTACGATGGGGATCACAACTGTGCCCTGCCTCAGAGAGCCACATGAGGATACATTCATTAAAAACTGGTGTTCAGATACTACAGTAACAGGGATAAGGAAAGGACCTAAGCTAAGCATACTTCTGCATAAACAAACAAGGAGTCCTGTGGCACTTTTAAAGGCTAACAAATTTATTTATCATATGAGGTTTTGTGGGAGAGATTCCACTTTGTCAGACACTTGGAAATGGCCTGAAGATTTTGTAGATGCAATTTTTTTTTAATATATACAAGGGAGAATTAAGATCAATGTAAGATATAAGTAACAAAATCCCTCTATTTTTAACTCAAGTATTTCCTTTGTGGATTTAACAGCATTTATCTGTGATCCTTCTCCTGCACATTAATAAGTGTTTTGATTACACAGGGTTAACAGCATAAACTATGCACAATTTCCCCTTTTGCTCATGTCGGTGTTGCTGTGTGAAAGAGGGGAGAGAACAATAAATAACCAAGGAAGTGTGACTGTGACACCACAAACTGACAGGAGGACCAACGGGTAGACATAGCACCTAGAATTTTTTTTGGCTTTTTTTTTTTTAAATTAACAAGATTTCACAGTGGCAGAACATATTAATATCGCTACCGAACTTCTAAAACCAAGTCAGGAGTGGAACCCAGGGACACTGATGCCCAGTTCCCTTCATCAGTGGGCAACATTGTTTTTTTTCCTGGATTAACGTCCAATGTACACATTACATGCCCAGCCAAAGAAATCAACAACTGATGCAGGTGCACCGAGAATTTCAGCATGAACAATTTTATAATAGAAACTACTCAGATGTTCACCCAAATGTTGTACAGAACTTGGATAAGTTCCATCCTCCTCATAGATGAATCAGGGAATAAAAAGGAGCAAAGCAAGACAACAATAAAATTGAGAAGAAAACCTGATTCCCAGCCGCATACTCCTATCTACTGGCAGATCCCAACTGCCCTTGCCTGGGAGATGACAAAGCCTGACTAGAAGATGGTTAGTGATTAAATTCCCATACATTTAACAGAATTAAGTCTCTACCATCTGCTAATTTCTGGAGACACCAAACAAACAAATGGTGGCAAGGATCCAGGGCTGCTTAGAATTTCGCCAGACTGAAAAATTAAGTTTTTAAACATTGGCAGTCTTTCGTTAAAGTCGTTTTTAAACACAAACTGGTCTCAACATCAACACCAGGGGAAAGAAGTGACTCCCTTAAGAACAAAAAACAAACCCTTTAGGGACTGAGCAATGGCCAATCTGCGATGGAAAATTAAAGATCCCAGAGGGATACTTTTGCAGTGCACAGACTGCATTGGGGGATGTGTCCACACTTCAGGCTTCTGCCAACTGAGCTGTGTTAGTCAGAAGTGTGAAGGGGCAAGATCCCTGATGGACAGAGCTATGATGGCAGAAGCCCATAGCAGGAAGGCAGCAACCCTGCACTTCCGTCGGCGTAATGTATTTTGCTTTAGGCACTGGAACAAACTATGAAATGCCTAGATAAGACCAACAAAGTCCTTCTTTGATAACACACTGAGATCTATACAAGCAGGAAGCATTATAACCTCTTTCCCGCTTGGTATTATTTCCATTTTACGGATGGGGAACTAAAGCCTGGATGCAGAACTGACTTACCCAAGGTCACACAGTGCCAGAAATGGTCTGCATTGGGAATTTCCTCACACGTCTGTGTACTGTAGCAGCATCAACACCAACCCCTTGCTGCAGATAGGGTAAGTGACAACAAGCTAGAATTTGCATTTGTGCCCATTTAGCCAGTCAGCAAGTTGCGCAGAAGCAAGCCACAGTTCAGTTTGGAACTGCCAAGCACATCCAGACATTGTGGCAACTCCCTAATGCTGCTAAGGCTTGAGTTTCCAGGCAGAACAAAGAAGAAAAGCTACAGCTTTTAGCACCACCACCATCTCATGGCTATGCAGCTCTATTCAGTGCTAATATCCCTACTGAACCAAGCCACCAGAATTGCACAAACAGGAGAAATAAACATTTGTTGCTCTTTTATGAAGCAACTTGTTTTAAAAGAGTCTTCCCCCAGCTTATCTGCATACCAGTAGTGGCCTGGAAATCCAAATCACATTTTGCTAAACACCATATATGCACATGGTACCAGACAGTGACTGTCCCAGAGAGCTTGCAATCCAGACAAGACAAAGGTGGGAGGAAAGTAAATATCATCCCCATTTTACAAATGAGAAACTGACATACAAAGAAATGAAGTGACTCACTTAAAGGGCCAGTGACAGAGGCCTAGTCTTCACTAGCAGTTATGCCAGCAAAACTTTTGTGCCAGAGGGGTGTGAAATAAACACACTCTGAGGGACATACATTTTGCCAGCATGAGCACTTGTGTGGACAGCGCTATATTGCCAGAAGACACTTGTCCACCTGCATAGCTACTGCTGTTGTTTCGGTGGCTTTACCACATCTGGGAGAGAGAGATCTCTCTCCCATCGACAATGAGGCTACACAAGCACTCTTACAGCTGTGCCATTGTACCAATATAGCTGTGCCACTGTAAGTTTGAAGTGTAGACTAGCCCAGAGTCAGTAACTGAACCCTCTTGTATGTCCTGAGTCCTAATCCAATGCTTTAATCACAGAGCAATGGAAATGTCCCAGATCTTGAGGTATGCAAACCATCTGCTGTGGCATTTCTAACACACCCTCACCAAAACAGCTAGTGCCAAATAAGATGCATAGAACCATGTTCTGACATTTTTAGAGGACACCACCATTTTCCTTATACCAATGGAGTTTCACAGTATTTTCATTATGTTAAGTTTTACAATACAAGTTTCAAAGTCGGCCAGGATCTCTCCTTTCATCCCACCCTTGGAAACAGGTGATCTCACACATGTATTGTAATGTCAATGGGGGAAAAGGAAGGAGATACATAATTCTCTCTCACTCAACAGAGACCCTGTGTCATCAGCATACAGCTTCTATTAGTATATCATCATTTGCACTGTATCTGGAAGTGTGTTTAGATGCTTTCGAGCACAAACAACTTACAGGCCCACAACACATATCATAGGGGATGACCTTACATTAGCGAAAGCATGGGTGAGAACAGATGACCTAGAAGAGCTTTAGACATCGGAAATAGAGATGACCTAGGAAACTGTACACGATCCCAGTCCTTGCAAAATGCTAAACTATTGACGTAAGAAGTTCATTGGATGTGATCAGGTCTCTAAAAGGAACAACAACAACACAGGTCTCTATAAAACTTGGTATTCAGGTGATTTTCTGAAATTATTTCATCACTATTCACAAAGGTCCTAATGCTACAGCCAACTGCAGGCAGACACCTATATCTTTGCAAGAGAAATCTGTTGGGCTCTGATCTCCAGGCAAAAGTCAGGGCCCTCATGCACAGATGAGACCAACAGATTAAGGACAAAGGTGAAAGCGCATGTATAACTCTCGGCATTTATACCACTGACCTCTACAACAGAATTAGAGGAGACAGTGGTAGAAACCCCTGCAAGTCCAAACTATGCTATCAATGGCGGGAGCGCTAGCACACTTGAAACCACAGTGTCAAGGCACAGATGGGCTAATTTTTTTTTGTTTGTTTTTGTTTTTTAAACACACAAAGAATTGAGAGAGCCAACAGTCTCTGATGACACAAACAAAATCCTGGTAGGCTGTTTAGCTCATATACTACCTAAACGTTGGAAGAAAGCGGATCTTACTTTCACCTCACTACAGAGGTGAGACTACATGCTACAAACCTGACCTCCTCTCCATGAGCAACTTTCACTGTGCCACAGGCTGCCCTATGAAATGACTACACAGGAACACAGATAAGAGCAACTAACAGACTTTATCGAGGAGATGCCAAGACATAGGTAAACCGGGTCTGAAGCAAACTCCTAACGTCCTTGCTGTCTAACAGTCCTCCCTCCTCACAAACAAAAGCCTAACCAAGCAGCATCAAGGAAGCCACCAAAACCCAAGACAAACTGTAGCAGAAGAAAAACAAGCAAGGAGTCCTGCAGCACTTTTAAAGACTAACAGATGCTTTCATGGGAGAAAAATCCCACTTTGAAGCAGAAGGCAACATTTCCATTTTAACACAGGACTTCTTGCAAAACACCTCCCTCTCCCCACAAGAAAGGCTCAGCCCTGCTTCTCCATTCCCTTGTATTTACAACCCCCCCCCCATTCAGGGAACAAAGAGGGGCTCAGAACACAACCAACCCCCCCCCTTGTTTACAGCCCTTGAGCCTGAGCAGCTACAGTGCACACACTCCCATGCACCCCTAGTGAAGAGGATGGCCCCAATGCTGATTTGCCTTGCTGTGAACTGGGGGGGGGGGGGGTAAAGGGCCCCCTTCCCCAAGGGGGGGGGGGGGGCACAGAGAGACCCAACCTTATTCAAACAACTCCAGGCAGGCCCTGAGGAGAGCCCACAAACTCGTCACACCTAATTATACACCTCCTCATCGGGGGGAGCCTGGAGCGCCCCTCTTCCTCACAGCCCCCCAAAAACTGGGGGAGCCCACGATGCCCCCTCGCTCACCTGCCTGGTGAAGGACTGAGCAGGGTCCTAACCACCTCCGCAGGCCCCCTCGTTCACTCGCCCCACATCGGGGGGGGCATGGAGGATCTGGCGCCCCCACGCCCCCTTTACCCCACGATCGGGGGGGCGCAGGCTCCCCTCCCCCACGCTGTGCGGAGCCGCGCGCGCCCCGGTGGCGGTTGGGGGGCCCCGATGGGGGAGGGGCGAGGGGCTCCTTCACCTGCTGGCTCCGAGGCGGCGGCGGCGGCTCCTCGCCGGCCGGCCGGGCGCTGCGCGGGAAGGTCCCGGCTCCCCGCTCCCGGCTCGGGGAGAAGAAGGAGCAGCTGCGGGCCCAGGCCCCTCTCCAGCCGCCACTGCTGCTCCTCAGCCACTTCCTGCTTCAGCCTCTCCCACCCCGCCCCTCACCCAAAGGGGCTCGCCCCCCCTCACGCCAAGCCCATTGGCTGGCGGACCTAGCACTCCAGGCTCTTTTCTTCGCTACTGGCTCACTGCTCCGTCACTCAAGTGCTCTCCCCCTGGTTCCTCTTTCTCCATTGGTTGAGGAACAACAACTCCCGCCCATCCGCCGCGGCTCCTGTTGGTCGCCGTTTGTGCCGCTCGAGGGCTTGCCCCCCCCGCCACGCCTACGGCGTTGGCATTGGTCAGCCCTCTGCTATCCCGTTCGCCATTAGTCGGGGAAGGTGTCAATCTACTCCGTTCTGCCCACTCTCATAGTCATTGGCTGTGACGGCTGCCACTTAAGGGGGAATTCCCGGAGTGATTGGACACAGAGCCTGTCAATCAAGTGGACAGCCACCTGCTCTCTCCTTATCCCGGGGAGTATTAGACGCAACTGGGTAACCAGCCTATTTCCTAGGCCGACTGGTTAAAGGCGATCGCTGACAGCTGGAGAGGCTCTTAACCCCCATCACAACCTCACGGCCTAACCTAATGTAGCTCAGGAATGGCCTTCTCCCATGCCCCAAACCATTCGCTGCCACGGAGAGGGCTCACTCAGCCAGTGCCTTTCCAATTGGCTTGGGAAACTGTCGCTCAATACGCCCCTTCACAAACAGCCAGCCCAATTGGTTACAAAGGCTGTCACTCAACCCAGGCCCCGCCCACTGCAATTGCTATTGACTGGCGACCGTGTCAGTTAGGAACAACCCCTCGCATTTTATTGGATGCTGTGGCCAGTGCTAGCCTTACCACCCACTGACGTTCTCATTGGCTACAGCTTACACCGTGTCCGCCTCTGAGAAGGCCACAGACACCTGTCTGCACCGCTGATTGGCTAAGATCCACGTCTATCAACAGAACGCTCCCAACTCTCTCCCCTTATGCCGCTCCCCTTCTGATTGTAAACATTCTTCCAATGATTGCCCTGGCTGCCGCCGGCCGGGGAGGAACAAGGGATTCTGGGAGCTGAGGCACAAAGGATTGTGGGAGTGAAAGAGAGGAGGATTCTGGGAGTGATGAGGTCTGCTGTGACCTACAGCAGTGTTTACCAGGCAGTGTGCTGTGGCACACAGGTACTATAATTTTTTTTTTTTAAACTGCTCAAAGAGCTCTGGATTGCCTCATTGTTCATGAATATTCATACATTTATTTAGAAACTTATATGGTGGTGTGCCTCAAATTGATTAAAAGTAGCAAGGTGTGTCACAGCAGAGAAAATGCTGGGAACCACTGGCCTAGACTAGTGGTGCTCAACCTTTTGTGTGTTGTGACACAATTGGTGGCATATCATGATCCTACAGCAGTGGTTTTCAAACATTGGGTTAGGACCAGGGTCCCAGATGCTCAGCCCCTGGGTCGTGGCACCCCTGCTGCCACTGCCAAAACACTAATGCATTGCTCAAAGATGTAGTTGCTGGGTCGCAGGCATAAATGATTGTTTTCAGTTGGGTCCTGAGCAAAAAGGTTTGAAAACCCCTGCCCTACAGGATACACCAGCCAACTTGCACCAGGCTGAATCCAGCCATTTTCCAGGCTATCCACGATACAACCGCTGTGTGGTGACACACTAGTGTGTCCAAACACAGTGGTTGAGAACTGCTGACCTGGAATCATAGAACCCCAGCATTAGAAGAGACCGCAAGAGTCACATAATTATCTAACCCCCTGCCAAGATGCAGGATTTGTTGTGTTTAAATTGTAAAACTGTGTGCAAATGACTTAATCCTTGTGCCTCTACTTCCCCTAATTCCCTCCCACCTTTGGCTACCACGGCTATGTGGACTGCATGTCTTGAGAGCAAAGATTGTCTTTTACAATCTGTACAACACCCAGCACTACGGGGCACTGAATTCAGTTAGGGCACCTACATGATACACAAGCAAACAGCAATTTCAGCTATGTAGTAGGCCAGTCACGGGAAGGTAACCAAACTGACCATAGCAAATACGCTGCACTACCTTGTTCTTGACAGCAGTAGGGACTAGAGGGCTACGCTAGTGAATGCTTTTGGAGGCGGAGCAGCTGTAAGAAAGCTTTGAAGAAACAACCAACCAGGAGCCTAATCCAAAATGCATGATGGTCTGTGGAAAACTGACCCTTGTAGTGGCCTTTGATTCGGGTCCCAGGAGAACCAGGGATTGCAACTATTAGTCATTAAAACTTGAACACAAAATTTCATTGTAGGGGGAAAAAAATAGAAATGTAGACAGCGGCAACAATGATTGAATGGAAAGAGTTGAGGAGAGTTGTGTGCCCAGTGAAACTGGTTGTGACAAAGGCTCAGTTCTTTTCTGGGAGAGATCCTACAAAGGAGAAGATGTACCAAAGGAAATGGTAATAGACTCAACATTTAAAAGTTATTTTTCTGAATTTGGGTTATAGAGACAGTCCCTCTGTAAAATTCCAGTGTGGACATGCCAAGCGGCAGCCATGTAAATACAAACCATTTTCAGCGAGATGCCTGCCAGTGGCAGGAAAGGATTTTTACACCCCCTCACAGAGCCATAACTATGGCGGGGCAAATGGGGCTTTGCCTGGGCCACGCCGGAGTGGCTCAATAGAGCTGCTCTATTAAAAGGTACATTTTGTGGTGCAGGATCCAAGCACCGCTAATTGCAAGGGGCGCGTTCTGATCAGAACATGCCCCAGGTGCTCAAACAGCGTTGCGGCTCTGCCCCCTCACCACCCCATACACGTGTGCTCTGTGGTTTCTGTTTAATGCCCTTCCTCTGAAGCATTGGGAGATGGCAACAGCTGGAGATGAGACATTGTATGGAGAGGGCCAGAGCTCTAAGGCGGCACCGAACATTCGCTCAGTCAAGTGCTTGGCTGGATGTTTTTGCCCGCCCCTCAGGCCCAGAGTCTAACTGATTACCAGATCTGGGGTCAGGAAGGAAATTTTCTTTCAGGGCAAATTACTAGTGACCTTAGGGTGAGGGGTCCGTCTTCCTTTGTCGTGGGTGAGTGGAGGCTGTTTGTAGAGTTATCTAGGTATGTCTCATTTCATTGTTCCCCTGCCATTGTAGGGGCCTCAGACACTAGTGAAACTCAGTCCCACCTGTGCTCTGCCTGTGGCATGTAATCATCTCTTGTATCCTGCAGGTGATGATACTTTGGTCTCATTTCAGCTGTTAGGTTAGCATGTGGGTGCTGGGTGGGGTTGGTGTTGTATGTTCTAGAGGTCAGATTACATTAGCAGTGGTCCATTCTGGCCTTAAACTATAACTAACAGGACATGACTGGAAGCACCAGACCGTGTAACTGCAAAACAACCTGGTTAAAACGGTGGAGGAAATAGGTTCTAACAAAGCAAAAAGGGTTTCTAGGAAAGGGGGTCACAGGGTTTAGATTGAATTGTTATGGCAGGTGATGCTAGGTGGTCTAAAACCCCGGTGTACAGGAATCTTTGGTAGCTCCATGCTGCTACCCAGGAACAGGCCAACCAGTGTGTCAGCAGAGGAGCTGAACTCAGCAGAGGACTCTGATTGCTAGATCACTAGCAGCCTGGTTGGTCCATGGCCCCTATTTAAACCCACCACAGGAGCAGGCCACTGGGATTCACTTTGCTGCAGATTGTGTGTCTTGTGTTTCCTGCTACCTGGCCTGACTTCCTGGTATCAATTCTGATTACTGATCTGTGTTTCTGCTCTCAAGTTTGTCTTCTGCTTCTGATTGCCTAGTAACATTACCTGCCTGCCTACTGCCACTTAAGGCTTGGTTTGCCCTCTAGCTGGCCTGTCTTGGACTCTGACTTCCTAGTATCTTCCAGATCAGTGTTTTAAGATCTGGTCTGACTCCTGCTTTGGCCACTATGTCAGACTGTCCATGTTCTGGCCATCACAACATCTTCCAAATTCTTCTTAGTGTGTGAGCAAATTTTGGCTCCTGCAAAGGCATGCTGTATGAATTTTAATTTAGGTAGGGGTGCAAGATTCACTGTAGAGGCCACTGTGTGAATAGCACAGGCCAGTATTCTGGAGACAATGGCTCCCTGGGAACCAGGCATTGGTGATGAGCTGAGACTCCTGGTGAAAGAGATCACCCCGCCTACTGTTTGATTATCTCTGTCCCAGGACTTGTGTCTGTGTGATCAAATACACAAATATTTTTTCTAAGGAAACCTGTCAGACTATATGGGTGTATGTAAATGTAAGGCAGGTCTAGAAGCTGTGCCTAACAGCTTTGAAAGGTGGCAACTAATCTGCATGGGTTTTGTATCTGCATGAGCACAAAGAGCATATTAGCATAGTCTCACTATGGGTGCAGGGCAATATGGGTAATGGTATTTGGATTGATTTGATCACAAATCTGACAATATTTGTAATTTTACTGAAAAGAGACATGAAAAACTACCTTTTGTAATATGCTACTCTCTTGCTTGTTTAAACTCTCTTTAGGTTGGTTAAAGGGTAAAAGTTACCATTAGCAAAAAAAGAGCTGGAAAGAGGGGCCATTCCCCTTGTGGGGGCAAACTGGTGTGGGCTCTCAATCTGGAAAAAGAAACCATGAAGCCTCCTCAAAGATGAAGGCCTGTTCCTAGCTGAGACTCAAGCAGAGAATGAGGTGTGGTTCATAGTTTATTATTCAGCTGAATAATAACAAGAACTGTATCAGAGAGAAGCAGAAAGAAGCTAGCTTCTCAGAGCAAGAACCCCCAGTATAGGGGTTACAGGTCATACATACCTTCTAACATGCAAAATATGATATATCTAATGTAACAAGCTCATGCATAATACAACAAGTTACATCATGCCTAAAATCCCTATGTAGTGTGACTACTCTTAATATGTAGGTTACACAATTAGATTATACTTAATAGGCAGCATATAATTAGCCTGTCTCTGTTGTTGTTTGCAGCTTATTTGGGTAATAGTTACTGTCCTTGACCAATGAGAGTAGCTAGACTCCTGTGACCCCTTGTGTCCCGTCCCCCCCCCCCCCATCAACCTGCTTACCAGACTAGGTTGATGGCTTCCCATCAGGGTCCAGACAGAAGGGATTGTTTTATAATCTAAATTTGTGGATTACCTTTTTTACCTATAGAAACGGTCTACCTTCTTATCTAAGTCACTAGCTCCCCTGACTTTATATTCTGTAATTAATGTTGTCTTAGCAAACACAGAGACTCTCACACAGAACTTCCAAACCAAACTTACTCCATCTTGCAATTTCCTTTACACCCTCTTTCAGCCAGCTAAGGTTAAGAAATGGGTGGGGGAGTAGCATTAGTTCATTTGAGCTCTTGCATCTCCTGCCCTATAGTGAAAGGATAGATGGGTGACCAGGCTTTTTGTGAAGTCTATCTTTGTTATTTTAATGAAAGAAGCTGTTTGCAGTTACTCTGAGTTTAAGAACTGAAATCACTGAAGAGCAGCCAGCAGAGGGCCAGACAGCAGGAGCAACCAGCTGGCAGAGCCAGCAGATGGTGAGGTCAGCTAGAAGAGGGCTGGATAGTGTGAATGACCAGTGGGTAGAGCTAGTAAACAGCAGGCAGAGCCAGTGGATCATGCAGGTGGATGGAGCGAGTGACCAGTGAGTAGCACCAGTGGACAGCTGGAATGAAAGACATTCCCTACATACCCTGGGGTTTGTTGGGATCCTTGTTCTGCACTGATTCTCCAAATCAGTGCTGGTTTTGCTATTGAGTTCACATGTTCCATTATGCTGTGTGGGATCATGTTGGGAACCTGCTCTGCACTGATTTTCCAGATCAGTGCTGATTTTTTGTTATTGGGCCTTTTACATTCTGTCGTTATTACTATTAAATGTTCTGTATACTACACTCAGACTCATGCTTGCAAGTGGGGAAGCATTACCCCTTTGAGGTGCCCAGGGAATAGTGCATAATTCCCCAGAAGACTGGGTGGGAGCTTGAGCTGGTTGGTGCTGTAACATTACTTGGAAACCCCTAGATATCAAACCTGGCCTTTGTTCTGCCATCTCGCCCTGGCAGGAGGATTACATAAATGAAACAAGTTACAGTGAGAATATACCTAAGGTCTTCCACTGGGCCTCTGATCAGCAGGCCCCCAGACACCCCTACTATTCATTGGAAGTGTGATACTGGTGCCAGCATGGTACACAAGTACCAGAAGGAGCAACAGTCTAGCTATAGATTAATCTGGGATTTGGGCAAACATGGCCTGTGACAGCATTTTCCAAAACGGGCATGGAGATTTGTAGGTAGGGGGCAGTGAAAGCGGGGATAACATAGCAAGGATAACAGGTGGTAGGTGCGATTTTCATTTCCCCACAGAGGGCACACCTCAGTGATCTGAAGATTTTTAATCCAGCTGTTCTCTAGATACAGTATGAGGAGAAGCGTTGATCAGAAAGGTGCTAAAGAAAGAAGCCAAAAACTGAAATAAACAGCTAATGAAACTGTGCACATCAGCAGCACGTTCCATGCAGAACAGACCTCTGAGCAGGGCTGGCTCAATGTGGTAAGCCTGGTAAGCGGTACAGGCGGATGCCGACGTTTGAGGGGCCCTAAAATGGGGACTATGCTATTGTGCTGCACTATGACATCACTCATTTGCATTGGCATCTGCTCTGCTGCAGGGGGACACCAGAAACACTAGCATCGTTCCTGCCTCTGAGCACAACCCAATCTGTATGTAACCCTTCTACCAAGGCAGGCTGGCAGAACAAGGGCTGGGTTCTATACCTAGGGGTTTCCCAATAAGGTAGCACCACCAACTGGCTCAACCCCCCACCCAGATCTCTGGGAATCCTGCACTGTTTCCTGGGCACCCCAAAGAGGTAAGCCTTCCCCACTTGCATGCACGAGACTGAGTGTAGTAAACAGAACTTTTAATAGTAGCAAAACAGTATAAAAGGCCAAATAACAGAAATCAGCACTAATCTAGCTAGTCAGTACAGAGCAAAGTTCCCAACAACCCACCCCGCATAACAGAACATACAAGACTTAATGGCAAAACCAGAACTGATCTGTAGACTCAGTACTAACTGGCCTCCCAACCAACCCTAAGGTATGTAGGGAGTGTCTTTCACGCCAGCTGTTCACTGACACCATCTACTGGTCACTCACTCCCTCCTCTAGAACTGTTCCTTGGCTCCACCTGCTAGCTCTGCCTTTCATTCACTCGCATCACCCAGCTGGCTGCTCTCACCATCTGCTGGCTCTGCCCACTGTCCACCAGCTCCACCTTCCAGTCACTTGCACCACCCAGCTCACCACTGGCTGTTCCCACCATCTGCTGGCTTTAGCTGCTCTCTGTATCTGCTGCTCCTCTTCAATAATTTCAGCTCAGAGAGTCTGCCTTTCTCCTTCACAGCAGCTCTTAAACATCAAGTAGTATGCAAACACTTACTGTCCTTAACATAACAAAGGGCCTTAAATAAGCCCTAGCTAGAACTATCATTTGACAGGGAGGCTGAGGTGAGATAGGAATACTCCAGCATGTTGCTCCAAAAGAAGCTAATATGAAACCCCACCCCTTTCTTCTTTTTTCAGGCTGAAATATGCAGTTGCCTTTTTTCAAGCCTCTTTTTAACTAAGGGTAGCCCTTTAACTAATCCAGACAGATTTGAAACAGAGAGTAACAATTTACAAAAAGACAGTATTTTGTATTTCCCTTCAGTAGAATTACAGATATTGACAATTTGTGAGTAAATTAACCCCAAATACCATTACCCACTATGCCCTGCACTCAGTATGCAAATACCATGCTAATACATGACCCATGCAGATTAGTTGCTTCACTTCAGCAGCTATTAGGCACAGCTCCTAAGCCTGCCTTACATGTAAGAACAGATTCTGAAGTAGGGCAATTCAGAGGCCACAGGCTTGAAAGTAATGGAAGGCAAGCTTAGAAGCTGTGCTTAACAGCGTCTGAACTAAAGAGGGGGGCAACTAAACTGCATGGGTCCTGTATTAGCATGAATACAAAGAGCACAATTAGCTGATTAGCTGACTGGATGTAGAGCATAATGGGTAATGATATATGGGGTTAGTTTGCTCACAAATCTATCAAAATCTGTAATTCTATTAAAGGGAAATATGAAATACTGTCCTTGTGTGAACTGCTACTCTGTTTCAAATCTGTCTGGGTTAGTTAAGGGGTAAAAACTACCCTCAGTTAAAAAGATGCTTGTGGGAAAGGCGACTGCATGTTTCAACTTGAAAGACTGAAGAAACAGAAATAGAGAATGTGTATTGTTTTGCTGCTTGGGGCTGTTGTTTTTCTCTCTATTGTTTTTTCTGTTTGTTATGGAAGTAGCTGATTTACAGATGCTAAAGTCTAAGAGGGCTGAATATTATTGAGCTCACTGGGGTGGTCTTTCTTTCTGAGCTGGTGAGGTGAGGAGCAGAGAGGAGGCAACTGATAAGTGGAGCTGACAGATAGTAAAAGCAGGCAGTAATGAGCTGGGTAATGCAAGGGACTTGATGGCAGTGCTGGCAGACAGCAGGCAGAGTTGAGAAACCTGTTCTAAAGGATGGAGTGAGTGACCAGTAGATCGTGTTGGTGGAAAGCTAGCATGAAAGACACTTCCTATGTACTGTAGGGTGGGTTGGGAGCCTAGTTAGCACTGATTCTCCAGATCAGTGCCAGTTTTGCCATTAAGTTTGTATGTTCTGTTATGTGGTGTGGGTTGGGAACTTTTTTCTATACTGAGTTTCCTCGATTAGTCCTGATCTCTGTTATTTGGCCTTTTGCTTTTTTGGTTTACTACTATTAAAAGTTCCATTTACTACACTCACACTCGTGCTTGTGAGTGGGGAAGCCTTACCCCTTTGGGGTGCCCAGGGAACAGTGCAGGATTCCCAGAAATCTGGGTGGGGGCTTGAGCCAGTTGGTGGTGGTGTGTCATTGGGAAACTCTTAGATATAGAACCCAGCCTTTGTTCTGCCAGCCTGCCCTGGCAGAAGGGTTACATTTTTGGGGGCTCGTCCAGGATCCTGGGTCTGTACCCCTCATAAGCACACCTGAGTGACCCCTCAAGTGGGGCCCTATTTTGTTGTGATTGGAGCTAGACAAGTTTGCGTAATGGTGTCACAGCTACTAAAAAATTGGTGTAAGGAATTGAATATTAACACTAACAAGTGCATATTGGTGCAAGGGATAGCCAAGGAATTTGATGAGGGTTCTGTTGAGTCCACCAAAGAGACATACATAGCTAAATGCAAGCTGCGTGGGCGGGTATCCCAGGAGGACAAGGGAACATATGACACGCTCTGTGAGTTGAAACAGGCTGTGGAAGCTCTGTCAGTGCCGTCAGAGTTAAAGATTGTGGGCAACTTATGGAAGATAGTGACTGTGGAAGGCAAGTCCTCAAAGACTCCAATTGTCAAGACAGAGTTCCCAAAAAAGATGGCTGCTTTCCTGGAGAAGGGGAAGGGAAGACTCTGGCCGATATGCCAGACTTATTGGGCCTTAGCCCAGGTACTCCAACCCAGGGGACTGCCCCTGCATCAAAAGTGTAGGAAAGTATTCTAAAGAAGGTATTGGACAAGGCTGTGCAACCCCACCACTACCCCTGCTCCATTCACAAACTAAGACTATTCTCTGGAAGTTCCACCCCAATGCCTGGGGAGGAAGGATTTGAAGCATGGTTGGAGCACACCTCGGAAATCCTGCAAGAGTGGGCTGTGCCTAACATTGAGAAGCAGAGACGCTTAATAGAAAGCCTACAGGGGTCAGCACTAGATGTGGTCCGCACCCTGAAGCTGGCCAACCCTGGGGTTAGTGTAAAGAACTGTCTAGAGGACCTTACCAATACCTTTGGGGAAAAATGAAAGTGCTGAGGATATTTATTGTAAACTTCTCAGCACCCAACAGCAGGAAGGTGAGAAGGTGTCCGCTATGTTCAAAGACTGGAAAAGATATTGCAAAAAGCTGTCTTGAGTGGAGCAGTAGCTTCTAAAAAGATGGACCAGACCAGGTTGGTGCAGGTACTGAGAGGAGTCCAATACCAGGACCTCATTCCACTTCGCCCTTGGGTGAGGGAATGACAGGAAAACCCACCAGACTATTCCCAGCTAATCAGAGAGATCCAACATGAAGAACAAAGACAAGTTGCATTCAGTCATGGGGAAAGTCAGCCCTGTAAGTCTGCAAGGGCAGCGTCTAGCAGACAGCTCCGGGTGCTGATGGTCCATGGTGAAGAGGACTTGGCCCAACAAGTGAAAGCTCTAGCAGAGCAGATGGCTGAGTTGCAAAGCTCCTGTTGGTCGGCAGGGACGTGTGGGCACGTAGAGGCTTTGACAGCCACGATCCAGAAAACCACATGCAGAGATGCCAGCCCACCGGGCCAACAACCATTTTCCTGCTACCAGTATGGCCAGGAGGGGCACACTGCAGCGAGATGCCAAAACAAAGGAAATTCTGAGCTGGTGTACCAAAAGTGGCAAGTTGCTTGAGAAAGGTCAAGAAATGGATGTAGAGTTTGGGAAGGGGGCCGCCTGGGCCCTCAAGGTCTGAATGCACCACAGGGGGGAGCAGTCAGGCCAAAATCCTGCCAGAACTAGTCGTAGCCAATCTAAAGTATGATTTGCCGGGATGGCAAATCTTCAGTGGGGGGGAAGATGTAAGGAAGGCTTAGAAGCTGTGCTTAACAGCTTCTGAACTGAAGGGGGGGCAACTAATCTGCATGGGTCCTGTATTAGCATGGATACAAAGAACACAATTAGCTGATTAGCATACTGGATGCAGAGCATAGTGGGTAATGGTATTTGGGGTTAGTTTGCTCACAAATCTATCAATATCTCTAATTCTACTAAAGGGAAATATGAAATACTGTCCTTGTGTGAACCGCTACTCTGGTTGTTTCAAATCCATCTGGGTTAGTTAAGTGGTAAAAACTACCCTCAATTAAAAAGATGCTTGTGGGAGTGGTGACTGCATGTTTCAGCCTGAAAGAGTGAAAAAAGCAGAAGTGGGAGATGTGCATTGTTTTGGGCTGTTGCCTTCCCTTTTTATTGCTTCTTTTGTTCTTTGTTATGGAAGTAGTTGAATGTCACTGAGCTTACTGGGGAGTTCTTCTTTGTCTAAGCTGAAGAGAAGTAATGAGGGGGTGGCCAGCAAGTGGAGCTGGTGGATGGTGAAAGCAGCAAGCTGGGTAACATGAGTGAGTGCAGGGCAGTGCTGGTAAACAGCAGGTGGAACAAAGAAATCTGTTCTAGAGGATGGAGTGAGTGACCAGTAGATGGTGTTGGTGGACAGCTGGTGTGAAAGACACTCTCTGTGTACCCTAGGGTAGGCTGGGAGCCTAGTTAGCACTGATTCTTTAGATCAGTGCCAGTTTTGCTATTAAGTTGGTATGTTCTGTTATGCGGTATGGGTTGTTGGGAACTTTGCTCTATACTAAGTTTCCTAGATTAGTCCTGATCTCTGTTATTTGGCCTTTTGCTTTTTTGTTTTACTAATATTAAAAGTTCCATTTTCTACACTCAGACTCGTGCTTGTGAGTGGGGAAGCCTTACCCCTTTGGGGTGCCCAGGGAACAGTGCAGGATTCCCAGAAATCTGAGCGGGGGCTTGAGCCAGTTGGTGGTGTCATGTCATTGGGAAACCCTTAGATATAGAACCCAGCCCTTGTTCTGCCAGCCTGCCCTGGCAGAAGGGTTACAGTAAGATGAGATTGAAATCTTCTCTTGAGGAGCAAATCCCAGGAGTGGGGAAGGGGAGCTGTTGCAGAGTCATGACAGCAAAACAAAGGTTTCCAGCAGTGCCTGTAGTAGGATAGTCTTCAGCTGGCGTGCATGCTGGGTGCACAACCTTCTCACACCACAGGGTTTGAATAACAAATTCTGGTCATAAACCTGAACCGGATGCAAATAAGTTAAATCAGGTAGCAGAGAATTGCCTTCCTAGGAAAGGACACTACCTGTAACACATGAGATGGAGTCACAGGATTGCCTAGGGCTGTTGGACACATTTAGGAAGAGTTTGGAGAAGGCGGGGTGCAGAAGAGTAGAATAGCACACCAGATGTGGTACTCATGCCCTACTAACTGTGGGGAAAAACAAGACTCAGACTTTGCCCTGATGCCTTGAACTGAACCAAAACCAGCACACAGGGTATGGAAACAAAGGTGTTGGCCACAGGCACTCTGCTCCTTTTAGAGATCACTGAGCATCCTACAGCCTTGGCTACCCAACACTGACACTTTACAATTGAGAGAGGCCTGGTTCCGTTCCCCACCAACAAGTTTGCCAAGAAGGTGAGCTAAAACGTTCAGCATTGGTTACTGGCATTTGGCAGATTCCATAAAGCATGGGATGCTGCAAGATTGGTGGGTTACCTATAGTAACTGTCCTTCTTTGAGATGGGCTGCTCACATACATTCAGTTACAGGTGTCTATGTGCTGCAGCACACAGTTGGCTGGAAAACTTTTGCTCTAGCCTGTCAGAGTAGGATCAGTGGCCCACACCCCCTCTGGCCATGTCAGTGGCTATATATATGTGACTGTGATCCTGACCCTCCTCAGTCCCTTCTTTTTGCCAGCTCCGAGTAGCAGGGACGAAGGGAGGGATCTGAATGTATGTGAGCAGCCCATCTCTAAGAAGGACGGTTACTATAGGTAACCCACCGTTCTTCTGCGAGTGCTGCTCACATCATTCAGTTACAGGTGACTACTAGCTGTACCTTGGATAGTAGGAGGAGTTAATGTTTCCTCGCTGTCAGCATGGCTCTGCCCAAAGCAGCAGCATCTCATGCCCGTTGGACGATTTGTGTAATGCGTCATGAAGGTGTGTACTGACGACCAGGATGATGCTCTGCAGATCTCCTGGATCGCAAGGGCATCACTACTGTGGGGCTCTGGAGCCTGAACCCCGCCCCCCGAAACTCAGGGCCAGCCCCTATGCAGTGCACTTCTAAAGTGTGCAGCCCCTCACAGGGAATGCTGCCAGCTGCACACAGTTAGCAGCCATGACCTCTACCTGGACAGAAGCTGCATCTTCTGGCCACTGAGAAACTGCCCCAGGCTGGGCCTGGGAGTTTTTAAAACTCCCGCCCTGGCCTGAACTGTGGCTGTGATCATCTCCAGTGGCCAGGTAAGGGTGGTGGGTGAGGGGGACAGGCACGCTGGCCTGGCAGGAAATGGGTGCGGGGGAGGTGGTCTGCCAGCGGTGGGATCAGGGGGTTAGGGAAGGGCTTGGAGAACCATGGGGGGGTATGGAAAGAATCGGGGCCCAGGTGACCAGTGGGGGACTGGGCCTCAGTTACGCTTTAGGTGTAGCGGCACCCCTGCTGAATCAGGACCTGAGCAAGGAAACCCGTTGAAGATGCCTGAGCTCTCATTGAGTGCACTCTGATCCTCCCAAGGAGGGGCTTGTTTGATCTTTTGTAGGAATCTTTAATACAATTCACTATCCAAGTTGAAATACCCTAAGTTGTCACTGGCTTGCCTCTTTTACGTTCTACAACTGCAACAAATAGCTGGGATGTCTTGCAGAATGGGCGTGTATGTTCTATATAGATTAGGAGGGCTCATCTGACATCTAACGTGTGCCATCTCTTCTGGTTCTCCATAACCTGAGGGTCTGGGAAGAACATTGGGAGGCAGATGTCCTGGTTTAGGTGGAAAGGGGAAACCACCTTGGTAAGCTGGGTGTGGATGAAGAAGCACCTTGTCCATAAAGAACCTTGCGAATGGAGGCTCTGAGAAGAGGGCCCTTAGCTCCGATACCCATCTAGCTGAGGTTATGGCTACCAGGAAGGCCACCTTCTAGGATAGGACCAACGGAGTGCAAGATTCTAAGGGTTCATATGGTGGGTCTGTTAAGGCACAAAGCACCACATTTAAGTCCCACTGTGGGGTAGGGTCTCTGGGTTGTGGGTAAATCCCCTCAATCCCTTTCAGGAACCTGGTGGCGATGGGATGGGAGAAAACTGGCATCCCTTCCACCTTCTCTTGTAGGACCAAAATTCCAGCCAAGTGTGCCTTTAGAGAAGGGGGTTGAAGGGCCCCTATCTTTAAGTTCCAAGAGGTAGTGAAGTACAGATTGGATTGGCGCTGACTCTGAAGTTATCCCTCTATCTTGGCACCAGAGGGTGAACTGCTTCCATATGTTGGCATAGATCGCCCTGGTTGAGGATCTTCAGCAACCGATCTGCACCCTCCTAATCCTCTCTGAGCAATGTGTCTCAGTCTCACTTAGCCACATAGCTTCCAGGCTCTCAGATGTAGCAGTCGGGGGGTTCAGGTGACATAGGTAGCCTGCATCTTGTGTTAGCAGGTCTGCCCTGAGTTGGAGGTGAAGGGGGGTGGCTATGGATAGGTCCCTGAGTGTTGAATACTGGGGCTGTCTCGGCCAGGCTGGCGGTATCAGTATTATGTTTGCTTTGTCCTTCCAGATATTCAGGAGGCCCCTGGGGATCAGCAGGATTGGGGGAAACGCATACATCAGCGGGCCCCCACATGGAATAAGGAAGGCATCCCAAATCAAGCCCTTTTCCTGTCCCCTGAGTGAACAGAATTGGGGGTCACTTCCAGTTCTGGCACATCATGAATAAGTCTGTATGGGGGGTGCCCCATATCCTGAATATGTAGTTCACTGTATTTACATGCAGGGACCACTTGTGGTGAGAAACTGTCTGCTCATTGAGTCTGCTGTGTTGTTGTTTGCCCCTGACAGGTGAGCCACAACCGGAGTCAAGTTGTGTTTCAGGGCCAGTTCCCAGAGGTTGGCAGTCTCTCTGCAAAGGGCAGGGGACCCGTTCCCAAACACCTCCCCCCCCCCAGCCCCCCGGCCTGTTCATATAGACCATGGCAGCTGTGTTGTCTGTAAGGACCTGGACTGTTTTCCCCTTCACCATGTCCAGAAAAATGCCACGTTAGACAAATTGTCCTGAGTTCTTTTATACTGATGTGTAGGGAGCTGCCCTTGGGCGGCCAAGTCCCTCGTGTTGCTAGACATCCTGAGATATGGGCTCCCCAACCCTTGTCTGAGACGTCAGTGATCAGGGTCACTGGTGAGTTGGAGGCTTCGAAGAGGATCTCTCCGAGGGCAAACTGGGGACTTGCCAGATTTCCAGTACTGTCAGGGCCTTGGGAGGGATGGAAAGCACCTTGTTTAGAGTGTGCTGGTGGGGGTGAAAGACCATGGCTAGCCAGAGCTGGAGGGGTCTCATTCACAGGTGGGCCATTTTTATCACAGACATGAAGGCCACCATATGGGCCAGGAGCTGGAGACAGCATCTGGCCATGGTGGACTGGGGTGCCATGGAGTTAAAAAATGATACTGCAAATGGACTGAAATCTTGAAGGGTGTACGGATGCCTTTGCTTTTACTGAGTCTAGAAGGGCCCCTATAAACTCTATTCTTCTCCTTGGGGAGAGCTTGGATTTTTCTAAGTTTAGGTGGAGACCCAGCCTTTTGCACAGGTGTTTGGTTAGCTTCACTCTGTGCTGCACCTAATGTTTGGACTTTACCTTTATTAGCCAGGCATCGAGGTAGGGGTATATCCTTACACCTTGTTTGCTTAAGTGTGCTGCTATGGCCACCATGCACTTGGCAAATACCCTGGGGGCCAGAGATAGAGCTTACAGAAATGAGGTGAACTGGACCCCCCCACCACCACCACGAAGTGGAGGAATCTCCTGTGCTCATGTCTTATCGCTATGTGAAAGTAAGCGTCCTTGAGATCAGGGGCCACAAAACAATCCCTGGGGGTCTAAGGTCAGGATAATTTGTGAGAGGGAAACCATACGGAACTTTATTTTCCTTAAATGTCTGTTTAAGGCTCTGAGGTTGAAGATTGGTCTCAGGTCCCCATTCGGCTTGGGAAACAGAAAGTAAGGGGAGTAGAATCCCTTTCCCTGTTCCTTTTTGAGGACTTTTTCCATTGCCCCTAGGAATAGCAATCTTTTGCAGTCCCTCATTAGCAGCAGGTCATGAGATGGGTCCTTGAGCTTTGAGTGAGGGGGCGGTTTTCTGTCCCAGGGCATGAATCTGAATTGGATGGAGTAGCCCCTAGATACTATGTCTAGTATCCAGCAGTCTGAGATGATTGTGGCCCATTGATGTAGAAATGGGCTTAGTCTGTCTCTGAAGGGTGATGGTTGGTGGATGGGAGGAAGGTGGTCCTCTGGCAAGGCGTCAAAATCTCTGCCTCTGATTGGCAGAGCAGGAACTGCCACCTCCCTGATGAGGCATCTGGGAGGATGGTTGAGGCCTAGAGTTCCTCCCTCCCTAGCCCTGTCAGGGTCCCCATACTGGTGCTGAGGTTGTGAGTAGGACCTCTGGTGCACTCCCTGATGTTGCTGGTGCTGCTGCTCTTGCTGCAGTTGCTGCTGGGTCTGCTGTGGCCTGAAGGAGCATCTGGCCACCTGCAGTATAGACATGCCTGGGGACTTCAGAGTGGCCCCAGAGTCCTTTGTACTACGCAGTTTGGAATCCATAGATTGCCCTTCAAAGGGGAGATCTTGTATAGCCTGCTGCATTTGGGGCAAGAGGCCAGACCCTTGTAATCAGGCAGCTCTCCTCATTGCAGCAGCTGAGGCTACACCCCAGCTGGCCATATCTAAGAGATCCCAGGAAGTCATGAGGGCATCACATGAAGCCAGCCTGCCCTCCTCCACCAGGGTTTCATAGTCCCTGAGGTGCTCTCAAGGGACTAGATCTTGCAAGCGTTCCATAGACTAAAAATGTATCACCTGATCAATGCCTAGTGGTTGGCAATACGAAGTTGGAGGGCCAAGGTGGAGTAGACTTTCTCCCAAAAAGGTCCAGTCTTTTAGCCCCTTTGTTTTTCAGGGTGGAGACCAGCTGTCCTTGTCTCTCTTTTTGGTTGACAGCATCAACCACTAGGGACCCAGGTATGGGGTGGTTAAAGAGGAACACAAACTTCTCAGGTGGCATGTGGTATTTACGCTCCACTGTTCTGGAAACTGGCAGTATGGATGATGAGATCTGCCAGCATGCCTTTGCAATCTTACGCACCCCTTTGTGAAGCGGCACCAAGATTCTGGCTGGGGAAGCTGAATTGCCCACATCAAAGAGGGGGTCAGAGTTCTCCCTGGTGACCTTTACCTCCAAGTTTAAGTTCACTGCCATACAGCGTAGGAGATCTTGGCGGGTGCGGGGATCATACATGTAAGTCAGGGTCTAGGGTTCACAGCCTCATCTGGGGAGGAGGATGAAAGGACCCTTGGCCTGCTGCACCAAGATCTGTTGGTGCTGGATTCAAACTCTTCCTTGGAGACCCCAGAGGAGTAAGAGCATCTAGAGGAAGGAGCTCTGGAAGATCCTGGTGTTACGTGCTCTTCCTTTGAGGGCCAGTCCATCCATTGGCTGGACCATTCCCTTAATGAACATAGTACTGATTCTCTGCATGTTGGGGAACATCCTCTACTGTGGTGCCAATCTGTGCTGTACTGACTACGCGACCAGCTCCCACCCCAGTCGGTGCTGGGGAGGCAGAACAGGCTGAGGTCAGTGCTGAGATGGCCCGCACTGAGGAGCCAGTACAGGAGGCCCTGTGCTGTGGTGTTGTCAGTGAGCACTTGCAGTGACGTTTTCCCACCAGCTTCGCTGGAGTGGGGATCAGTGCCGCAGACAGAGGAAAGCATTGGTGCCAAGTCCTGGCGCCAAAGGCATTGGAAGAGGTGGACCTGGACCTCACACATCTGGAACCTTGCAAGTGAGGGATGGAACACTCTCAGGAGGTCTCTGAGGAGAAGGTTGGGCAGAGCCGTAACTACAGCGGGGCCAACGGGGCAAAGCCCTGGGTGGCTCAAAGCAGCTCAATAGAGCTGCTCTATTAAAGGGTGGCTTTCACAGCCCCAGCTCCAAGCGCTGCTAATGGCAAGGGGTGCATTCCAATTGGAACGTGCCCCGGGCAGCAAAAAGCAGCATTACGGCTTTGAGGTTGGGTACTCCCCTTCTTCCTCAAATTCAGGCTCGGATTGCCATAGGAATGACTGCGGTGCTGGAGTAGCCTTCAAAAGAGTGGGCGGGCTTTGCTCCATCTCTGTGCCAGCGATGGACCACGGTCTGTGGCTGCCCATACCTTTGATAGGAAGGCAGGCTTGCCCCTAGGCTTGGTGGGTTTGGGAGGCATGGGCGCTGGTAGCTGGAGTAATGCCTTCACCAGCTTGATGGCCTGTGGCACCGACAGCACAGGTGAGGGCTCCAGACCCTTCCCCTGAGGGAGTGGTGCTGGGGAGCTAGAGTGGCGCCGGTGCCTCAGCGCCGAGTCTGACCCCAAGCGTGGTTTCTCTGGCTCTGCTGGAGAGCAGCACTGAGGAGGCTCCAGTGCTGACTTGGCACGCGCTGATGATGGTTCTGTAGGCACCCCAGATGTGCTGGGGGGGGGCTGCAGTGCCTTCTCCAAAGCCATGGCACGCAGCCTTTGCTCTCTGCCCTTCAAGGTCCTATGTTTGAAGGACTGACAGAGCACTTATCAGCCCGGTGGGACTCACGCAAGCATTTTAGGCTCTTCTCATGGGGGTCATCCAGTGGGAAGGCCTTACCATGCCTCACTTCAAACCCTGCGCTGGCTATGGCAAGTGGTGGATAGGAGCGGTGTTTGTGCTTCGGTTGTTGAGTAGATTTGGTGGAAACCCCAAATCATGGTGGGACAATGTCTACAAAAAGATCCTCTAATCTGAACAGCTGGGTCATAAACAGATGTTATAGACAGGTGCTTCCACAATCGTAAAGAGCGGGCTGTTCCCGTACCGTCACTGAGGGCAGAAAGAAGGAACTGAGGAGGGTCAGAGTCATATTCATAGTCGTGGATGCGGCCAGAGGGGGCGTTGGCCACTGACCCTACTCTGACAGGCTAGGGCAAAAGTTTTCCAGCCAACCATGTGCTGGAGCATGTAGACACCTGTAACTGAATGATGTGGCAGTGCTCAAAGAAGAACAGTTCTTGTCTTGCAGTGTTGGGCAAGAGCTGCCTTGGAGCACATTTGTAGCCTTCAGGGTTGCAGAGAGAACCTTGAAGATGTGACCCCCTGATAATTGAAAAGTGAAATGACAAGGCCCAGAGTATAATGATTTTAAAATCGCAGGAGTTGTAAGCCAAACTCATGAGTGGGGGGTGGAGGTGGGGGTGGAATACTGACTTGTGATTGAGTCACCATCGCAACGAGGGACCCATAAACTTGTGGCAGTGACATCACTCCTCACAAGGATGGCATGCTAAAATCATGTGAAAATACAATCCCGCCTCTGAGTGGTGACATTACACCATGACATCAAGCACCATCATCACTCTCCCAGACACACAGTGACACCACTGGTAAGCAACGAGGTCATGTTACTGCAAGATATAAGAGTCCCCCTCTTTGGACCCTGCATAAATGAGGGTAGGGGAAAACATACAATGTCAGTGTGTGAGAGCAGCAAGGACACCTACAGAAAGCTAACATAAGCCTAAAGTCACTGCAGTCGCTAGTGATTAGAGCACTGGTCTAGGACACAGGAAAGCTGGCCTCTAGTCCCAGCTGCCACTAACCTGCTGGATAACTGTGGCAAGTCAATTCTTCCTTCTGTGCCTGTTTTTAATCCATAGGTAAAATGGACATGGTGGTAATGAACTGGTTGGTAAAGTGCTTTGAGTGTCATGGATAAAAAGTGCTTTGAATGATTACTGCCAATTAATCTACAATGTTGCATCAAAACCATTCTTAAATGTAGGTGGAGTTTTAAATGAAAGCTGAGATTCTGGTGTATTCACAGAGCTGGGGTTTTAGGAACATCTCGTGTTCACAATGACATGTATGAATCTGGCTCCATGACAGTCAGAACAATGGTCCATCTAACCCCGTATTCTGTCTTCTGCCCGTGGCAAATGGTAGATGCTTCAGACAGAAGGAACAGAAGAGGGCAATTTCAGAGTGATCTAGGCCCAGTTTCTGCAAACGGGTGGTTTCGGGATTTCTAGAGAATGAGTTTGCATTTCTGGCTAGCAGCCAATGATGGATCTATCCTCCAGGTACTTATCTAATTCTTTTTTGAACTCGCTTACACTTTTGGCATTCAGAATATGCCCTGGCAACAAGTTACCCAGACTGACCATGAGTTGTGCGATGATGTACTTCCTTACATTTGTTTTAAACCGACCAAAGGTGGCTTTTGGGATAGGCGAAGCAGGCAGCCGCCTAGGGCCCCGAGCATTAAGGGGGGCCTATAGTGGTCATCTGCTTTGTCTAGCCTACCACTCCTGGAGTGATAGGGGAGAGGGGCCACGAACTGCTGGGGTCAGAGACTGAGCTGCTGGCCCTCCCTCTGTCCTCTCTACTCCGCTGGAAGGGTGGAGCAGTGCTCCTCGCCTACTCCCCAGCCAGCTGTGCCTCCCCGGAGGGCCGGAAGGGCTGGCACATAGCTGGCACATAGCTGTGGCTTGCGAGGAGTAGGGCCCTGGAGCAGCCCACTCCAAGAATTCAGGCTGCTTTGACCCCGGCCACCCCAGGGCTGAATGGGCCCAATCCAGGGCAAGGTGGTCTCTGTTCAGCCCTGGGGTGGCCATGGGTGAAGCGGCCTGTACTTTTTGGAGTGGGCCACTCCAGGGACCCACTCCCCCCAAGCTGCAGCTCTACGCCAGCCCTTTCGGCCCCCTGGGAGGTATGGCTGGCTGGGCATAGGGGGAGAGCACTGCTCCACCCTTCCAGCAGAGCAGAGAGGATGGAGAGAGGGCAGGCGGCGCAGCCTCTGGCCCTGGCGGTCTGCGGCCCCCTCACAGGAGCACTAGGTTCTGCCATGCTTTCCCTTGGACGGGGGGTGGTGGAAAGCTAGGGCTACAGAGGGGGGAGCTGGGACTTGGGGGGGGTGCAGTTAGGGCTGAAAGGGGGACCGCACCCATGGTGAGGGCTGCAGTGGGGGCCTAAGGAGGCCCCACGATGGCACTTTGCCTAGGACCCCCAATTGCCTAAGGCCACCTCTGAACCGAGTCCCTATTCAGTTCATCAGCTGACCCCTGGCTCTTGTTATGTGAAGGGCTAAATAACACTTCCACATACACTGCAGCCACGCCAGTCACAATTTGCAAGACCTCTATCATATTCCTGTCTTTGTTGTCTCTTTTCTCAGCTGAATGGTCACAGTCTTTGTAATGTCTCTTCATATGGAAATTGTTCCATCACCCCTGATCATTTTCATTTCTCTGCCTCTTTTCCAATTCAGTCACCAGCAGTGGCCACAGTATTCCTGCTGGGGGTGTACCAAGGCTTTTAGTGTGGTACCGTCATAGCATCACCCTACCCTTTCTATACATTAGGGAAAATTATTCTTTCTTGCCTATGCTAGGCTAGCAGGACATAGGAGTTAGATAAAGAAGGCTCATGCTACTTCTGGATTTCTCCTTCTCCATCAGCATTACTGAGGGCTCCAATTACCCTCCTGCCTGGCTTTGTTTTTCAGCTGGACAAAGGCCAATTTTATCTCCTACGGGCCTGAGTCAGTCAGGGCACAGCCTTTAATTGCAGCTTGCCTTCATCTCAATGTTCCCAAACAATCTTCCCTTTATGCTGCCTTGAAGCTGGCGGAGCACAAAGCCAGCCCCTTTTCTAAGGCTGAGTGGGCTCTCGCGGGAGCCTGACATGACACAGCAGATCCAGGCACACAGGGGCCTGTTTGTGTCTGTGCCCTGCCTTTTGCCAGCAGGGGCTGAGCCAGCTTATCAGTGTCAGGTTTCCTTTGAAAAGGCCCTTTTCCCAGGAGCTTGGAGCGTGGAATCTGAGCAGGGCTGCCGGAAGCTGAGATGGACTGTGTTGAAGGTCCCAGAGGGCCTTGACAAGGGCACAGCCTTACATCCATTGATCACTGACCTAGTTGAGAAAGCCTGGTTAACTTAGGCCTCATGGTGAGTTCTGCTCCCCTTTAAATAAGGGGTTCCCTTCCCACACCCGACTCTCTCTCTGAAATAATGAAGCATCGTCCCCCAGAATTTCTGGATTGAGTGAGCCACCCTGATAGGATCAGAACTGCCATGAGAGCAGAGGAATCACTCCAGCTCTCTCCCTGGATGAGATCATTTTAGGCAGCGCTCCCACTGTCACTGTGCCAGCCCCACATGTTCAAAAATCACAAGTCAAGCTCACCAAAAATCATGAGATTTTGTGTTTTTATTTGCCCTCTGCTTTTCGAGCCTGCAGAGTGCCCTGGGGTCACATTTTGAAGACTTTTGCACAGCCACGAGGGCTACAAATGTACTTTTTCTTTAAAAATGAAGGCTGAAATTATCACATAGACCAAGGTTAGGCAACCCCTGGCATATGTGCCAACAGTGGCACCCAAATCCATTCAGGGTGGCATATTGCACCCTCTGCAGTACCACAGAAATTGCCAGTCCTGCCACCAAAAGCCACTCTGAACAGCTTCCTTTGGGTGCAGGTGGGACACAGAGGGTCCCCCCATGCCTATGCCTTTATGTGACACAGAAAAAAGCTGCCTAGAGGTGGCTCCTCTGTGTAGTGTGATGCTCCCCAAAGGAGTCACTCTGGGCAGTTTCTTTCTGCAGCTCAGGAACCCCTGAAAGGAGCTGCTTCTTTTCGTGGCATGCCTGGGGCCCCTGTGCCCAGGCACACCACCACCATGAGCCACTCTGGGCAACTTCTTTCTGTGGCATGCCTGGGAAGTGCTCCCACTCCAGTCATGACCACTGCCGAATTTTCAGGCAGCTGCCCTTTTTTTCAGCAGAGGGGGCCACCAGCAACAGCTGAGAGTCAGGGAGGAAGGACTGGCACAGAGGTCAGCAAAGGTTGCTGTCCCCTGACCTAGCCCCTTGACTCCAGGAGCTGGGGCTTCCTTTATCATGAGACTCAGGACAAGACCATCAACACAGTGAACAGCAGCGCTTGAGTTGAGGGCAGACACAAAGAACCTTTAAGTTTCTCCCAACACCCATCACTGGAGCATATGGATGCTCTGCACCACAGATTCCCATCTGTATCATAGTCATGCTGTCTCTTGCTCTGGGCTCCTTTCATGATTTGTTACCATAAGGTATCATTCATTCACAGAGAGGGACATGGTCATACTCTAACTTGGCTGGGCCCTGACTCTACTGGGCCTTCAGCAAAGTGCCACAAAGGAAGGTGTGCCATGCCACTTTTCCAGAGCATCTTCCAGGCCAGCTCAGCACCAGGACACTTCACGGAGTTGAAGCATGAAGCACAGCTCCTGGAAAGGGAGCCAGAAGATACAGGCCTGCTAGAGACTCTGCATCATCCCTTCTGTAGCCTGCAATTATCCATGAATAGCAGGGAGTTAGTCACCCTCAGAGACCCACAGTTCTGGTGGTAGGCAGGGCTGCTATGTCAGCGTTGATCCCAGCTGTCAAGTAGAGGAAGTTATTTCACCCCACTTCAGGAACCATCTGTAGGATTCCAGATTTAGACCTGACCTCAATAGCTTTTCAGATGCAAGCTCCACTGAGCTGTGGCAAGCCATGTGCTCAGAGCTGCTCCCTGGCCCACAGGGCTGATCCCCATGGGAAAGCTGCACCAGAAAAATGTGTGTGAATTTCAAGCAGCAAGATCCATGTCCCAGGAACAGACAGGTGTTCAGTCACCTATCTTGCCTGCCAGGCCTGAGGGAGCAGGCATGCTCAGTGGCTAATGCCACACAAAGCAGCAGGGGAGAAGGGAAACCAACTTTAAATCCTTCTCCTAGTCAGGCAGAGGGGCAAATTGAATTGGCTCTCCCATATCCCAGGGATATCTGAGCTAAAGCTTGCATGGGAGGCTCTCCTCTTGCACCACACTGGCTCTTTCACATGGAGTTAAGCAGCTGCTTAGCTCATGCCTGCAAGAAACAGCTCAGGGTATTTGCAAAGCATTCAGGAGTCACTTCTAGATAGGCCGTTCCAGAGCTTTCGTGAAAGCCCCTCAGGTTCTCGCCCACCCTTGGGCACAGGGCCTGGCTTGGGGGTTAATGCAAAGGCTGTGTCATTCTTTTTTCCATGGCACAACACACTCCAGAAGCAGATGATCGCAGGTGGAGGGGCGTTCCTGCAGCCATCCCCCATTCACACATCCCCCCAGTCCTGCCCTGCGAGGTTCTGAGCATGGCTGCGGACTGAAACTGCTTGGAACTGCGCATTCGGGGCAAGGGTGGGGGATGCAAGCAGAAGAGGACAAAGAGGTAACTCAGGTAACTGTGGGGGAGGAGGGGGACAGGTGCAGGACTGGGAGGCTCCACTCACTGCATCAATCCCATTGGAGGGACGCAGCCCAAGTTAGGCCACCCCCCTGGTTCGCACCCCCTATAAGACACCCAGAGCTTTGGTGCCGTTGGCAGAATGCGAGAAGGGCTCTAGGTTGCCTGGGTCCCTGGAGAATGTCTGCAGAAGAGAAGAGCCCTGATTCCTGGCCAGCTGGACTGCAGCTGAAGAGTCCCCCCTATGTAAGTGATGGAGGGGAAGGGGAACAACAGACCGGTCATTGGGAGAGAGTTTGGGGAGCTGGGGGGGAGCTCAGCGCAGCTCCTAGGGTAGGTATCCAGCTCACCAATGCACCTGCATGGTGTTAGATGCAGCTGGGGGGAGGCATCAAATGGGCCATGGAACCCAAATGCCTCTGTCCCAGAGAGGGTCCCTCCAGAGCAGCTCCAGCACCCAGGCAAGGAACACCATCCTTCCTGTGGCTGCTGCCAAAACAGGACCAGTCTGGAAACCCTGGACGCCTGTTTGGGCACAGGCTGGGCTACCTGGGCAGTTGCATTTAGCAGTGGGAAGCCTGCCCTCCCCTAGAGCCCCAGAAACAACCTGCCCTCCACCAGGCTGGGAAAAGGAACAGAAAACACCTGCCAGCCTCCACCCCGGGGCAGGGGGCAGAGACATCTGAGGTGGTCAGAGAGCAGGACCTGCTCAAGGGGTTGTGGCACCCCAAGCCAGTTTTTTATTTGGTGCTCCCCCAAGCTCATTCATGGAGGTTGAAAACAGTTTTCCAAAGTGCATAAATCTCTAGCATGTGCCTGCAAAGGGATTTAAAGTGCACTCTGCCTACATGACTTAAGCTGCAGGTTGACTAACAGTGCCTGAGCCGGTAGGAAAGAATTGAAGAGGTAGGAGCCAGCCTGATCTTCAGGGGGGGCTAGGTGCCCCTAAGAACTGTCCCCATGTCTGTCTCTTGCCTCATAGTAGAGCCGGCCCTGTCAGAGAGATACCCAAGCAGTGGAGGTGAGCAGAGCCATCCTTAAGGGGGGCTGAAAGGGGCAACTGCCCTAGGCCTTGCACTTTGGGGGGCCCCACACAACCGGCAGGAGTAAGGGAGCAGAGACCTTCTCCAAGTTGTGGGACTAGCCTGCCTAGGGAGCAGCTCCAGCTGGTCAGGGAAGTGGGAAGGGAATTGGGACAGGCAGCGTTTGGTTACAGTAAGTCTTCACTTAAGTAGCCACCTTCCCACAATTGCTCCCTGAGAGGAAGAGGAAGGGCAAGTGTTGAGATAAAACTTATGGAGCCAGCCTCAGTCAAGCAAACGGGGACAAAGCCAGGAGAATGTCACATCCCCAACCTTTACAAAACAGGACCTTCTCTTTGAATTTACATAATCATCTCTAGAAAGTGTTTGAGATATTAAGGAACTTTTTTCCTTCTACACTTAGCAAGAGTTTTCAGTCTTCAGGGATGTCTTTTTGAGCAAACTTCTCTGTGCAGATAATGATCTATTATACCTGAGAGAGAAGACCCTAGGCTAGCACTTTTATGGAAATACTGGGTGTTCAGGGTTAATGGCCATCAATCAACACATTAAAGAAGTTTTTTGTCCTTCCTTCTGCACTGTAAGTATGCACCATTGTCATTGATTGCAGTCAGACCACCAGTCCCAAAGCATGGCAAAGAGGAAAGCAGCTGTGGCCGTGTGGGTCTAGTTTAGTGAAACAAACAAGAAATCCCTGATGTAAAATAAACAAGGAGTCTTATGGCACTTTTACAAGCTAACAAATAAATAATTTTTTAAAAGTGCCACAAGACTTCTTGTTTGTTTTACATCAGGGTATCTGAGAGGAGGCCAAAGGTCCCTTGTTTCTTCCTCTCATCCTCAAACAGTACCTGACTTTCATTTCTTAGATCACCTGCAAAGCAATGAGGAATGTATGAATACATATATTAAAATAAGATGGGAAAGGAGAGAGTCAGGCAGCATAAAGGAAATAACATGCATTAGACAATTGGAATCCAGTGCTTTAAGGTGAGAGAGGATGTGGATTTATTTCTTGATATTATCCAAAAATAGCATCTCTCTCTCTCTCTCTGAATTTTCAATTTAACAAAAACTTGATCCAAGAAAAAGTATTAAACTTGTAAAATTGTGTGTCCATCTTGAACAGAAAACCAGAACCACAAAGAAGAGTACCTCCAGATGCTTCTGTCCACTTGGCTGTGAGGTTGATGAAATATCACCATGACACATTCAGTATTGCCTACCCCAAACATCAAAAATAGTCACAAGTCTGGCTTAAATATATCATTAAAACTCACTTAAAAATAAATAGATGTTTAAAGAAATAATAAATGAGGGGGAGCTATTTTCTTTGACTTCTGGGTTTTGAGCCTTTGGGATAAAGTCAGGTCATGTTTTTCTGCTTCTCTCTGCAACTTTTTAGCCTGAGGGCTAGACATTTATGATTTTATTAAAGAAAAATTATGACACTGCCCAGTGTTCCCTCTAAGCTGATGATGCAGCTGAACAAGTTATGGGTGCATTGGGGAGCCAGTGCGCAGCAGGGAAGAAGCCCATTGGGGCCTGGAGAACCAGCAGGGAACTTGCTCAGCTCCATCATCAGCTTAGAGCAGTGGTACCCAACCCTTTTCAGATTGGGGACCCCTTTGTAACAAAAAAAAATCTTTGCGGACCTCCCCCCGCTGATTATGTAATCTGGCCTGCATGGGCAGACTCTGGCTTGCACCAGTGAGACAGCTGATGAGCAGCGCTGCCACCACCATTGCTCGCACCACCAGGGAGCTGAACTGCAGCAGCTGTAGTCCCCTGCCCTTGCCCCTGCTGGGGAGCTGCTGTGGCTCCATTCCCCTGCCAGGATACAGCCACAGACGGGGAAAGGCATCCCTGGCAGGGAGCATCAGGGCTGTAGCTGCAGTCTGGCCTGGGTAGGGAGAGGCTCTGCAGACCCCCTGCAATGTGTCCGTGGACCTCTGTGGGTCCCCGGACCACAGGTTGGGAATCACTGGCTTAGAGGGAACATTGCCTGCAAAGTTTAAAATGTGGGGGCCCTGCACAAACTGATTCACTCTGGGTCCCGCTCCCACCTAGGGATGGCCCTGGAGGTGAGAGGCAACAAGGAGGGAAAGGGGTCAGGACTAAGAAGAGCTTTAGAGTGGGTAAAAGGTTAGAGTGGTTGAAGGAGCAAGAAAGGCTGGAGAAGGGAGACGTGGGTCAGCATTGGGGGCAACTGGAGACCGGAAGGGGGGTGATCTCTGAAACTCCCTCCAGGCACTGGAACCCATGGATTCTGAGGAAGGGGCATGATTATCCCACAACCTCGCATGGCGGGGACCATGCAAGGACCCTGGTTTCATCCACCCCAGGTCGGGACCAACGTTCCCTCTACTTACTCGTAGACTGTGTGCGCAAATAATTTCTGTGTGCGTGCAAAAACATTTCTTTGTGAGCACCAATATTAGCACTATTGAATTTTTTTGTGCGCACTTTATTTTGTTGTGTGTGCAGGTTTCATGACCTGTGTGTGCATGCACACGCGCACAGCTCAGAGGGAACAGTGGTCGGGACCCTGGCTCCAGCCACCTGAGGCTGGAGCTCCTCTGGTTAGCACAGGGAGGCACCCAAAACCCCTAATGTGCTGAGGGCAGAGAGACAATGCTCTGAGCCAGGCTACAGGCTGGTGCCATGAACTAATCCCACCCAGGACAGATGCACTTGGTGCATGACTCTCTCTTCCTTTGCCACAGCAGTCCCTGGGCTAATTCAGCAGTGCCACCCTGTGTGGTACAAATGAGCTGGGTCAGGGTTGCTGTCCAGGACTCCTGGCTTCTCTTCACAGCCCCTGGAGAAGAGCATGATCCAGTGGTTAGATCAGGGACCCGCAGCTTAATCTTGGCTTCTGGCCCTGCTGCAATTTTGAGAAGTCACTCAAAGTTCACACCCCCACTCTGTGCCTCAGTTTCCCCAGCTCTCAGCAGCAGGACTACTCCAGCTCTAGAGGAAATCAGATTAATCAAAAGCGCAATGTTTAGATTCCTTTAAAACATCGTATGAAACTCAGCTTGTGAGAGAGGACTGCTAAGGAAGCAGGAATGGCAGTGTGCCATGGGAGAAACTGTGGAAACAAAGGGACAGTGATTTCCAGAGCAAATTGCATCGAGGTGTCTCCTCACGCCTCCCAACTGGTTGAATTATCCACTCCTGTTCATAGAAATGAACAGAGTACCTATGGGACAGGGACAACCTCTCTGTTCTGTTTGTACAGCTAGTGCTCTAGGGTCTTGGTCTGACTCCTAGGCATTACTGTAATACACCTCAGAATGGGCAACAGTAGATTTGATTTTAAAGACACCTTCGTTTTTCCAACAGCTGACTGGGAAGGGAGGTTGTCATGGTCCTTCCAGTCCCCTGGCCCCTCTGCCAAGATGGCAGTTAAGGATGGTGAACCAGGGGTGGTTCCATGCTGGGATGAGATCTTGCCAAATTCATACATGGGCCACTGAGTATCAGCAAAAAAAGCAAGGAGTCCTGTGACACTTAAAAGACTAAGACATCACACGAACTTTCATGGGAGAAAATCCCACTTTGTCAGATGCTTTGAAGATGGGGGAACTTACACAATGGGATGAAAATAAATGCAGGGGAGTGTAAGACATGGGATCAGGTCATACAGTAACAGCAAATCAGAGCAGTTGTTAAGATTCAAACACTGGGAAGCAGCACATAGAGGAGGGTGAAGTCTAATCACCTGTTGTGATGGGAAAAGAAGCCATAGTCACATGTTAGCAGTTGCCCATGGCCCCACGCTGGGCTTGATTTTGAACCGGTGTCATGGCAACAATGGGCTTCTTAACAGCCGAGGAAAGAGCTAATTCCAGCCCCTACTAGATTGGGTGGCAAAAGCTAGGAATCTGGCCTGCTGCAGAGCGAACTTCTTGGACCAGTCTGCTACTGTCCCCTTCCTAGCCACCAGTTTCCCTCTTCCTCAGACCTTCCACTCCAGCCTGGAGATGCCGGGACCACCACCTTCCAGCCGCAAGCTGGTGATCATGACTGCAGGAGCAGTCACGGTCCTCACTGTCAGCATTGTAGGGGTCCTCGTCGCGACATATCTGGGGCGAGCCACCTGCATTCAGGTACAGTGAAGGGACTGGAGGGGAGGGGGTGTCAGGCCTGGCTCCCTGTGGGGGAAAGAGGGAAAATCCTGGATGGGGAGGGGCAGGCAGATCAGCTTGCTCCAGGTTAACAGGGGAAAAACGAGGAGGGGAGGGCAACTAGGGGGCATGGTAGCTAATGGGGATTTCTCATGGTGATGGGTCACTGTGGGCTAGTGCCTCCTCATTTCCTCTAATCCAGTCTCCTTCCTTCCTCCCTCCCCTTTTGCCCTGTTCAAGAGAGACTATGGCTACCTGCCTGCTCAGGTGAATGTCCAGAACGAAGCATCACTGCTCCTGGCTCTCAGTGAACTGGGAGAACAAGGGATCTCACCAGGGATAACCTGTGACCTGAGAAATGTGAGTGAAGCAGGACTGGGGTGCTGCGGGAAGGAGGATGTGAGCACCCATCATGTCATGCAGGGACCCCTTACACCCCAAGGTTCACTCTGCTTTGCAGACAGCCTACACAGGACTCATCCACTGAGACACAGCCACATCTGGGTTGGGATGTAGTGGCTAGCAAACAGCCCACAACTCCACTACCCAAAAGCTGAGAAGCTGGCGCATGAGAAAATCTCAGTTCTGACCCCGATAATGAGGGCAGCAGAACTGAATGATCCAAAAGGGTCCCCCCTGCCCAGAATGCCCTGGGAGCCTACTGGACACTAAGCGCCTTGTGGGGCAGGAAATCTGAAAAGGAAGAGGCCCAAAGACCACTTATTCCACAGCAGTAGTGGGCAGTGAGGGCCAGCAGAACAGGCTCAGTTGCCATCTGCTCTGGCCCTGCTTCCTGAATGTTTAAGCTTCTCAGGGCAGTGTCAGGGCCTGGCTCATGCCCGCCACAGGCACAGACCAGTGGGAACGTCTCTTTTGTGCTGGCTCAGCCAGTCCCAAGCTAGCCCCAGCACTAGGGGATTAAACATAACCCCATCTCACAGGCTGGAGTTTCCCTGCTATGTCGCCCTAGCAGAGCCCCAGTCATGAAGACCTGCCCACAGGCTGACAGGCTTTCCCTTCCCCCAGCACCTGATGGTGTATCATGGGCAGCCAGAAGGGTGCGTGGCCCGGAAGATGGAACCATCCGACCAACTGCCATCGTGCCAGGAGCTGGAAAGCTACTTCCAGGCTATATTGGTAAATAACTGCCCTGGGCTTCACATCTCAAAGAGATGCTGCAGCTGCCTTGCCCCAAAACAACCTGGTCAGATGGGGCCCTTCAAGTCCAGGCCATCTCTCAGGATTCTTGGTCCCTTCTCCCCCAAAGGTGGCTGCATTTCAAGGGTCTCCACCAGCAGCCATTCTCTAAGGTGCAACAGAGAAGACCACTCAATTGATCCTAATAGTAATGGGATGCAAACAACAGGGGTGGGGTGGGGTGTGTTTATGTAAGCAGGAGCCTCCAGCCCCCATGTTCTTCAAGGGCCAACAGGATGGGCAAAGTCTGAATTATACCTTCACCATATAGAGGAACTGCTCTTGTTGGACCCAACACAAGCACCAGTTAACCTCCCAGGGAAGAATGCCTCTTTAACAACAGCACCAGCTCCTGCAGCCACCTGCTTTGCCCTGAACATCTCCTGCTTAGCTAGGGTCTGGTAAGAGCTCAGGCCGAATGGTGGCCTGCCTGCAGAAGCATTTCCCCCTCGGCCCCATGCATGTACAAGACAGTCTCCCTGCAGCATCAGAGGCCTACAAAGTAGTCCTGGCTTGTAGCCATAAGACAGACCTCCATTCCCCTTCTCTCCAGCAAGAAAAATGGCCAGACTGGATCAAACCCCAGATCCCTCTAGTCTATTACGCTGCCTCTCACCAAAGACTTTCTTCTAAAATCCTGCAGTAACCCCACCCCCAATAGCCTGACTTCCCTTAAGCTTTAGGTTTTATCTCCACCACTATTTCCATTATCCTAAGGCTAATAGCCAGATAACTGGGTCCCCTCTCTAGCCAGGCATGCATGACCAGGGTGGAGTCCTGTATCTGGAGCCCTCTCTGCAGAGAAGAACAAGAGCACACAGGCCCACGGGCTCATCTTTGGCAGAAAGGAACTGGTAGCTAGGCTGAAGGGAGGCTAGACAAGTAAACCAGGCCCAGACCCGGGTAGCTGTTCTCAGGCACCACACTGCAATTCAACTTGTATATGGAGGGAGGAGGTGAAGCCAGAGCTAGGGGCGATATCAAAGCTTAAGAACTGCCACACAGATCAGCCACAAGGCAGCCAGGCACTGAGGCTTAGATGTACACAAGGCCTGCACCCTTGGTGCTAGACAGATGCCACGCTGGGCTGGAAAGGATTAAAGGGTGTCACTGCTAGGCCCAGGTAGCCCCACCCTACAAGCTCAGTGTGTGATTAAAACCAGCTCAGAAGCAAAGTGGGGACAGAAGGGAGACAGGCGGCAAGAGATGAATCCTCTTCCAAGAAGCCAGGCAGGCTGAACCTGAGGGGATGACAGCGTGGACAAGGCCCACAAGCAGAGCTTTCTCCAATCCCTGATAACGAGAGGGGTCATGCCCCAAGCTGAAGGGACTTATAAATAGGAAGCAGCCTAGGGCAGTGGACTTCCATGCTCTGCACAGGGAGGACCTTGCTGGCATTGCTTCCTATCGAAGGCTGGTCTGGGGCCTGATAAAGCGGGAGAAACTGGTCCCTCTAGTACAGCAGTTTTCAAACTTTTTTCCTTAGAACCCAGTTAAAAAACATACATTTATACCCATGACACAACTATTACAGTACCTTAGGATCTGTGACCCAGTACATGGTTTGGAAACTACTGTTCTAGCATACCTCCTGCAGGGCTGTCACCCACATGCATATGAGGACCAGAAGACTCCAAGCTAAGAGTCAGGAACCAGGTATCTCTACCACTCCCACAGACAGGGAATATGCCACCAGGCAGGTGAACTAACTATTAGGCCATCCAGCCCTCCAAGTCCCCTCTCAAACCCTTCCAAAGGGAGACACTTTGGCTGGTAATTCCAGCTTCACCTAGACCATAGGTGGTACAGGGCCTGGGAAGGCCTAAGTACTTCCTCCCCCTAAGTTTGTATCAAAACCTCCCACTTACTTCCCTATGATCCCACTGCAGAGAAACGCTTCGCTGGGGATCACCTCAGACGTTCAGAGCATGGGGAGCGGCACCCTGGGCAGCCTGACCACTCTGCTGTGCAGCAACAAACCCACGTATTTAATCACAGCTTTTTCATGTAAGTTGCACACAGGGATGTTCCCAGGCTCTGAGGGCACCATGGAAATCACTGTTTAAGTGGTAACCCCCCTCCCCACCACACACTTACTTCCTTCTACAGTAGCTGATTTGACAGCAGCAAAATAATGGCACCCAATGCAATCTCTACTGGGATTAAACAAAGGCTATCGTTTCTTGGTGTGGCTAAGAGTTGCCCCCTTTAATGCACCGTCTGCTTCTGTGACCAGTCCTGCTCAGGGTTAAGAGGCTTCTCAGTTCAGTCATTACCAAGGTACGTGGAAGAGGTGGTTGACAAAAAGTCTCTAGGTATCCTTTAGAACTAGACTGGTCAGAGCAGTGGCATGTAACTAAGCATTGGGTGAGATCTGCTGAGTCTCTCTCATTTCTTTGTTAATCTCTGTAAAAACTCCAAAGCCCCTTTGGCAGCAGCCTCTCAGAGAAGCCAGCCTCTCTCATGTTATGATGTGCAACACATCCCCTTTGGTGGCAAACTCTGGAAAATGCCTACTGGCTAGTTGGGCACATCTAAAAGTAAATGCAGCCAGAGCTGATCAGCCATTTATCACCCATCAGGGCAGAGAAAGCCTATCACTTACAAAACTTCCTGATTTTGTGTCCACGCAGCTTCCCTCCGGCATCACATAAGCATGGCTGCTTAGCAAGCACAGAGAGCCAACGCAGGGAACACCAGACTGCAACTCCAGCTGTCCCAATTTACTGTATTAATTCCAACTGCATCCACCTGGGATGGGCATGCACACATCTGCAAGTGACTTAAGCATTTCTTGCCTTTGGTTCCATATTTTATGGGAGAACCACCAACTAACAAGCGTATCATTGCTTTGCAAGAGATAATCAGTAGCAATAAAATTCAGAGATGTCACAAGTTGCTGAGTTACTTGTAGCATCACCGTGTATCTTATTAATCAACTCAGAAGCAAAAGCCAGTCTGCAGAGAACTTTCATTCTCTGTAACTCACCTGGGTTTGACACCTTCTCAGGAAGTCCTCGCTGGGGACAAGAGGAAGCTGTTTTGATGACTGACACAGTAATCAATAAAGAAAACCACAAAATAGCCCTGTCTCAGCAAAGATAATATCTGGTATTCATAACACTTCCTAGCAAGCATTCTGTTGCAGAAGAGTGATGGGTTCCTGAGCAGCCTTTGGTTTTTCAATCTTGGAAACAGTCACCACTTGGGCACATTCTCAGCAGTGAATTAATGGGGGTTCTATTGCAGCGTATGCATTTTAGATGGGCAGGGTTGAAAGAATCGAGAACTGGGCCCTACAGTCCTTTAAAGGCTACAGGGCAGCATGAATAGCCAAGGCATATGAGGGAAGCCCCATGAATTCTGCACTGGTCTGAAAGCAGAGCTCAAACACGCTCTGTTCTCACATAAGGCCACTGAAACAAGATAGTGCCAGTCTGCTTCTTGTAATGCTGAGAACTTGAAAGTGCAGCCATCCATTCGCACTCCAAGGCTTTTAGCCCTGGGACACCAACTGGAAAGAGTGTCCAAGCTCTTTAGGCCTGTAACAAATGAGCACCCACCTATTAAGGGTCCACCATAAGATACTTTTGTTGGGCAAGTTTACATGGGTAAATAAAGTCCAAACAGGGATTTCCAATACAGTTCTCATCCTGACCTGCAGGGTCATCTGCTGTTCTAGCCCTGGGCTCCTTTAGCAGCCCTGAGTACATACCTCACTCCCACCATGCAGGTCCCATGGGAGGGGATTCATGAGAAGGCTCAGAGTTCTTGTGCAAATAGGATGTGCTAAAGTACTTCTGGGCCTTTATCAAATGGCTTCTGTGCTGAAAGTTAGGGAATTGCTTCCCACTAGATGAGTGATGGTTTTTAATAAAGGCCTCTCCTTCTGCCCCTTCCCCCATGCACAGAGGACAGTTCCTGGACAAGCACAGTAGTTTCTCCCCTGCAAGCAAACACATATGTACAGCACCATTCTGATCATTTAGTCTGAGCTCCCACACAACAAGCCAGAAAATATAATCCGGTGATTCGTCCCTGGAGCCCAAAGATCTGGGGTTGAACTTGTACCTGCTATTGAATGATACCCCAGCCTTGATTTAAGGTCTCTGAGGACAGAGAATTTACTCCACCCTCACCATTCTGTTCTGTTGCTCAGTTTCTCATACCGGTAACTATTTGTGTCCTCTCTCTGTCCAGTCTGAAGTTTGCCAACTTCAGCTCACCATCACTGTTCTTGTCTGCTAGATGAAGGATCAAGGTACGAACTTTTCCATAGGCAAGGTAATCTTGTTTTTCGCGTCAATGGGGTTACTCCTGTGAGTGAAGTTACACATCTGGTGAAGTGTTTGCAGGAGCTGGGCACAGTAAGGAAGGCTTGCAGGAGGTTGTTTCTTTTACTAGATAGGCCCCTGTGAACTACACAGCTGAATATATTTAAGTTTGGCAACCCAGGGATATTACTTGGACAGTTAGATTTGGATTCAATTCACCCTAAGGCAGCTCTGCTCTGTGAAATCACTGCTCTACATTAGGGGACCTCTACACTAGAGAGGACCTACCAGACCATGCAGTGCAGCTTTCCCTGGCAGAAGCCCTGTCTACAGACAAGCTGTATGGGTGTAGGTAAAGCAGGGCAATGCCCCCATGATGACCCTGGCTACAATCTTCATCTCTGTGTAAAGGTGCTTCAAACGTAGCTATTCTCATACAAGAAGGGGAAGCCCTACCTGTGCATGAGGCCTCTCTATCCCTGTATAAGGCACATTTATCCCAGTATAAACAGATCCACACTAGCGGTCCTTTGGTATACTTACATCAGGAAAAAGAGAACCATTCCTCTGACGCTCACATCAGGAAAAAAAACTGTCTACAGACCAAGCCTACAAAAGCTCACGCAATAAATATATTTGTTAGTCTTTAAGTGCCACAGGACTCCTTGTTTGTTTATTTTACTGAACTAGACTAACATGGCTGCACCGTTTGAACTCAGACCCCATCAACCTAGTAGTTTAAGTGACGCCCCCTGGAAACCCCTGGGTGTAAGTGGGAGGCTCTCTCTGTAGGTGAGTTACCCATCACAGCAAGGAATCTTGCACCCTCCTCAGAAGCAGTTGGTCCCTACGCTGGAGTCGGAAAACCAGGTAAGGCATATCTGGCTTGGGCCAATCTGTCAATTCCTATGTGCCCATAAGAAAATCTATTAGTGCCTTCTAGAGTTACCTTGGTAGGGAGATGGAAAAAAATTAACATTTTTATTAATTGATACATCAAGAAAAAAAGAAAACCTACCCTCGCCCTGTGATTGCTCCACAGCTAGTTCAGAGAACAGTAATTAAGTAAATTTTAAATTGAAGCTATTAGGTTACACAGACTGGAACATGCTGGGCTGAGATTATCCCAATCACTCGTCAGCAGAAGGGGGATCGCTATCCCAGTGCCATCATTTCTTTTCCTCTTCCTTTTTGTCTTTGTTCTCCTTGGAGGCCTGGGAGGCCAAGGAGCCCATAGCGTTGCGGATAGCCTCGTTATTGGGGTCAACGCCAGGCAGGTTTTCAAGTACACTCTGTAGAAACTCCGGATCCTGCATCACGTCATAATCATCTTCTTCCTGCACCCCATATAAACATAATCATTCCCCACTTCATATTCATATGCTGTAATCTAACAGGCAGGCAGGGCTTGTTCAAAACACTCCACCCTGTAATCAGGTGCTGCTTGTGCTAGGAAAGATTTAAGTGAGGTCCAGGAATGTTCAGAGTCTGGCAGCTCTTTATAAGAGAGCTGGAAGCAGCTCTGTGGGAAAAGGGGGCATAGGGTGCGAGGTGAGCAGCCCTAAAGGAGGAATCCCAGCAGCAGCCAATCCTGTTGGGAGCCAGTCAAGTCAAAAGAGGGAGGAGTTTTGGACTCTACATAGAGTTGATGTTTTGAGAGACTGGGAAAGGGGTGCAAGGAGGAGACCATTACCTTGGTAGGTTCTGATGTGTCCATGGCTGCACTGCTATCAACCTCTGCCGATTCAGCTGGGGCAAACTCTGAAGAAAGGAAACAAACGTCTTGGCTACAGAGCATTTACCACCAACTTTACCACAATAGTATTTAGGTTGGATCATCAATAGGGTCCATATGTAAAGTTACTGCTTTGTGGCAAGTCACCTTCAGTTAGTGATTCAAGATTTTCACAGACAGGCTATCCACGATTGCAGGGCTTCAGGCAGGAATCTGTCAGCTCTTGATCCCATCCTCCCTTACAAGCTGTGTCCATGCACAGCAACGCACTGAAAATCATTCCCTCCCCACTGATTGAATGGCCCTTGCTACAGGCAGCACATCAGTCACAATTTACCACAAGAGGTGCCTGGTGTGTGAAGCAGGAAACCTTAAGACAGAATAGTGAGAATGGAGAGAGGAGAATCAGGTATCAAGGCCTGACATGAAGGTGCTGACACCCATCCTTCCCAGAACAGTGATATATACACAGAATTCAGGCCTGCTCATAGAAGCAGTTGCTAATTTTGTGCATCTTGGTTTTTAGGTGCCCAGACTGTGTCAGATGTTTTTAGGTGTCAAGAACCTGTGGCAGCTGCCTCTGAACTCACTGGGACAACTCAGCCAGCCCAGCTTTTGGTTTCGGTGATTAGGCAGACATGCTAAATTCTGGCCACTCACCAGACCCTTGCAGAGACATCTGCATGGCATAAGCAATCTGCTCCTCTTCTGTCATGCTGCTGAGGTCAGGCAGCCCAGCCCTACCAAACTCCTGCTGGGTTATAGTCATCTTCAATAAGGCATCATCCGAATCTAGCACAGGAGTAAACACAGTATGTGATCTCAGAACAATTCTCCCACCAATTTCTGGAGTGCCTTTTATCAACAGGGGCCCGCTCTTCACCTTCAGAGAAGAATCCTGCCCCATGAGGAATTGCAGTCACATCTGGGGTGGGATGAGACAGCTGCATAAAATGCACAACAACAATGCACAACAGTCTTGAACAGGAAAGTACTGTCTCTAACTGAAAGTGCACGGGGAAGTTCTGGAGAAGGCAGAGTTTCATTACCCAAGTAGGAACTGGGCTGAGACACTGGGGTGAACAGTATTCTTGTGGAAAGTGCCATGGGATCTCTAACAGTCTGAGTGATTATGGCCTACTTTTACATCACAGATTGAGGGAGCCCTATATTGGGAGGGGGAGGGCACTCAAACGAAATATACCCATCCCTGAGGAACCTCCTGCAGCGCCTCCCATCCCATCCAAATGAAACTTGAGCCCTGCTTAGCACTGTAGGCCAGACAAGGCTTCAACACAAAATGGCCTGTCTGATTCAGCAAACTCTCTTTCTCATCTGCTTTTCTTTGCTCACCCAAGCCTCCAGCAAAGAGGGGCTAGACCCCTGCCTGGCTTCTTACCATCCCCACCAGTGCTTGCAATTCCTGCCTCAGCAGCGGAAGCAGCTGCAGCTCTTCTGGCCTCTTCCTCCTGCCGCTGCCTCTGCTCCTCCATGGACACACGCAGCGCCTGCAGAGAGAAGAACAAGGGAGCAGAAAATGATGTAAACTCATAGCAACTGTACATTCACAAACAGTTTGGCTCCTTCAAAGCCGCTGTCTCTTACCAGCGCCAGTTCTGGGTCCGCACTGGGATCCACTCCAAACTCAAAGTCGCTAGCGCCAAGGCCAAGCATGGCACCGCCCTCCCCAGCCAAAATGGGGGAGCTGATGAGGGCATCAGCAAGGCTTGGGCCAGGGGGCACAGTCACCAAGTGGGAGCCAGTCCCATCCTTGCCATTTAAGGTGTTAATGAAGGCAGTCAGCTTGTCTGTGTTGGCTTCCTAGAGGAAGGAAAGAGAGAGGTTAGAAACCAGGCTGATTTCCTCCTGTTGGTGTGGCTCAAAGGAGATGATGTTGGACTACTAGGAGCTGTAAGAAGTCATCAGTGCTCTTGCCAGCTGGTGTACAGGAAGGGAACTTTCCTCTAAGTACAGAAAATGGTGATCAGTATGCACTGGGAAGAGAAACACCTCACATTTCAGAGTAGGAGGTGGCCATATGTGTAACAGATCTTCTCCAATGGGCAACTGATTAAAATCCCTCCTCACTCCCTCAGCCAGAAAGTCAATGTGCAGAGTGAGAAGACACAGTTTGTCCTGACCATTGCTCTACTCATCCTGAGTTTGCCTCTGTTTAGAGTCTGGCTTAGTGGAAATACCACCAATTTTCTTTCATAGTGCTGGGACCTCACTGAAGGATCAGGAACCTTATGGCATGGGTGCTATCTGGCAGTCAAGTCGTAAGGTGTTCTCAGCAATGCTAGGGAAGAGATTCTACCCCTCAACCAGAACCACCTTTGTTCTATTTCTCCCCCTAACATGGCATTCATTTTCACACTACTGCCTTCCACCATCAATGTTAAACTGAGGGTTTGCTGTATCTATCCAGAGAGAGCGGATCAATGCAGTATGGCATCAGGCCACTCTGCTTTGAATCTGGATCATCATCTACAGTGGGAAGGGCTGTGGTGAGTTTCTGAGATTCAGCTGTCTTGGCTTAAGGAATAAGCCATCATTCTTCACTGAGTATGAGGGTTGGCCCACAGAGAAGTAGACTGGCTGCTGTATTGTCCTGGCGTCATTGATGCCACACACACACACACACACGAGTAATCAGGAAGGAACAATCACAGAACTGAAAAAGGCCCCGTGAAGGCTGCTCCTCCCAAGAAACTAGGTGACCTAGAAGTGAAGTAGGGATTATTGGAGAAGAGAAAGGATGGAAAAAACAACCAAAACTAATATTTTTCCTACTCACTTGGAATGTCATTACCAGCTTCGTTCTCAAAATCAAAGTCTTTTAAAGTGGGCATAAGATTCGTGCATAGCCACAGTGTTGCAGTTCAGCAACACCAGGGGTTAAAGTAAGCCAGAATGCACTGGAACAGCATTCCAGGGCCCACTATTTTTAGGTGGTCAGCGTTCTGGACCTCCCTAAAAATAGAAATTGGAGCTGGAACGTGTTCCAAGGCTCACCATTTAAAAATAGTGGGCACCGGAACATAGCATTTCAGCTACATTTTCTATTTTTAGGGGCCCACCAAATGCTGAGCCCCTAAAAATAGGAGGCCCTGGAACACCGTTCCAGTGAGTTCCAGCAAGGCAGGAAGCTGCATCAGGCTGGGAGATTTTAAATCTCCTGTCCTGAGCCTGCTCTGAATGAGCAAGCTCAGTCAGAGCAGGCTCCAGGTGGGAGCCTCAGCCCAGGCCAGGGCCACTCCACGTCAGCCAGTTAAGGGGGCCCTGTGGGGGGACAGGTGAGCCAGCCCTGCAGGAAAAGTGCATGGGGGAGGTGGTCAGCCTGGGGCAGTGGGGAAGACGGCATGGCATGGCAGGGGTTTGGGGGACCAGCAATGAGGCGGGGGGTTCGAGAGGGGGTTGGGGAAAGGTTCTGGGGACCAGGGACAAGACATGGGCTGGGGACAGTAACTGCGGTAGGGTATAGGCGTGTGGGGAGCAGGGGCAGGTGTGTGGGGGACAGGCATTTGGAGGGCAGTAGCTGGGGTGGGTGAAGGGGCCTGCCTGGACCTATGGAAAGGGGGCCTGGAAATTTAAGAGGGTTCTGGGGCCCGCCAAATTATACTTTAACTCCTGAGCAACTCCATTCAGAGGCATAGGGCTGAGAGACTACATGGGGCATTTCTAGGAAGGATGAGATAACCCAGAAATTCACTTATCTTGATGGAGAAGAGCAGGGCCATCCCTGGGGGGTGCGGGGCCCTGGGTGAATTGCCCTCTGCAGGGCCACCACTAACACCCCCTGGCACTGAGGGGAGGGGGGTGCCCGCCAGCCCAGGGGTGGGGCAGGTCCCTGCACCGACTGTCCCATGCTGGGAACCGGGTGAGCCGGCAAAAACCGGCAGCCCAATTCAGTGCTGCCAGTCTGCCCTCCCCCCACCATGGGTGCTGTTTTTGGCTCTCTGCCAGAGCAGCAGGGAGGGGCAGGAGACAGTGTGGCGGGGAGGGGGTAGCGATAGGGGCCTCATACTGCCTCCCACCCACCCCCTCCCCGCTGCTCTGGCACAGAGCCAAAAGCAGCGCACGTAGTGGGGTTGGGAGGGGAGGGGTGGGGACAGACATTGGCAGTGCTGAATCAGGCTGCCGCTTTTGGCTGGCTCACCCCATCCCCAGCATGGGGGCATGCAGTGGTGCAGGCCCCGCAGGGCCCCCAGAACCACAAGGCCTGGGACAGTCACCCCACTCAGGGATGGCTCTGGAGAGGGGTCACCTCACAGAGTTAACACCAGACAGTGAAAATTCAACCATACTTTTATTCCCAACACCACCCCACTGTTTCTTAGTTTTGTATCACAGTAGAGAACTCTGCCCAAGGAAGACTGAAGCCGACACTAAGGCAGCCTGTAACCCCAGAGGAATATAAATAGTATATTTCATGAACAGTAACTAGAGTCCTTGATGTATGGTGGCCACAGAATATGGGAACTTCACACTGCCTTAGAGCTTTCATCCTGTGAATCTGCTTGGTGTTTTAAATACAAAGGGCAAAGTATGTTTTACACAGAAAATGTACCCTGAACTAATAGATGGTGAAAACACAGAATTACAGTTGGCTTTCTATTTTCAGCCACAGCATTGTAAAAAGGCAGGTGCAGAAACAAGTTTAAAAAAAAAATTACAAGAATAAAGGTCCTTCAACGCCTTTAGTGTATGGATACAAAGGATTTTAAAAATCCTATTTGCTTTCTTTTTTGTCCTTCATTGATGGTATGCCTAGATCAGTCAGTTTCACTGAGGCACTAGCACAAGTGAGAAATGTGTGTACTGCAAACACAGCAGGGGAACATCGGAGGAAACAGTCTTTTTTGGAATCTGTAAAATATTAACAGAAGCATTTCCATTGTCTGAACAATCAGTTTTAATGTCACTACTGAAGAGATTAAGATATGGGGAATTGTGTCTGTATTCTTCACTTGATTCCTATCTATCTGGGAATACAAGTGTTTGAAAATGAGATGTAAACCCCTGGCTTGGGTTTGTATTTCAAAGATACTTGGGAGATCCGTTTAAAAGTCTCACCTCTTCTCCAAAGTTGATAATGTCAACATTTACTTTCTCCTTTTTAAGACGCTTTGCCAGTTTCACCAGCTGCAATAAAGAGAAAAAAGTATTAGCCTTTCATCATTCTTCATCAGCTCCTACATCTCTTCCACATAACAGAAAGCAGACAAAGGCGTGTGGGATTTATTCGTCAGGACACAAAGCCAGAAATCAGACTCCAGTTTACAGATGCCACAGTCTGTGCAGGTTTCAGAGTTAAGATTTCTGCACAGTAAGATGTTTGAAAGATTTCCTCTCCATTATACTCCTGTGAAAAGCCAAATAGGCCAGAGCAACTTAAAGTCAGCTTTAAAAGCGAGCAAGCATCTGATATTCTTTAAAATGCGGAAGGTCCTGGGTTCAATTCCCAGGGGGTTGGACTCGATGATCTCATGAGGTCCCTTCCAGCCCTATGATTGATTGATTGATTGATTGAAAAGAGACACAATGACAACCTGAATTATCTAAGGTCAGCTTTTTAATAGTATGTATTTGATTTAATGAAAAGGTACCCATCTAAAATTTTAAATTTTATTTAATGAAAAGCATTTAGACAACCATAATTAGAGTTTAGATTTCTCGCTGTTTGATGCTCAAAGGTTTTTTAAAACTGCAGCCAGAATTTTAACATGATCTGATGCATAATATCATTCAAATTCCCTAACCTACTTTTACAAGGATTTCAAATGTTACTGGCCAACAAGAGCCTTGCTAGCACTCCTCTGTCAAGGAATTCTTACTTAAAGGAAATTATGGTTGAGGTGTTTACTGACAAATGGCTAGGAACAGATCTGGCTTCAATGTCTCCATCATTAGAGCAAGTTCTCATTCCCCAGTTCTGTTCTTCCACAGGTATGAATTGCAGTATCATGTGACCACAAGGCTGAGACAAAAAGACAGGCTCTCCCGTCTAGGACTGTCATTCATTATTGCTGCACATGAAGGCCTGCCACTCTTAAGGGAGGGATAGTAGGGCCATTGTTAGCAACAGGTGCAGCTTTCAGCCAGGAAGACCTCTTGCACTGTGGGAATTCCCTTCTTCGGGTCATGTAATATGAGAACTGGGATGTCATCTAAGAGACAGTTCAGTTGCCTCAATGCAGTTCCTAGGGACTTCATTTCATCTGCAAAGTGACAAATGAGGTAATGACAACATTACAACAGTCAGAGTGAAGTCTACATGAATTAGGATGACAGGGTCCAAAGAGGTAGCCGTATTAGTCTCGTTCAGAAAAACGAACAAGTAGTCCTGTGGCACTTAAAGACTAACAAATTTATTTATCGCATGAGCTTTCATAGGAGAAAATCCCACTTCGCTAGACACTTGAAGATGGGGAACTTACAGAATTAAGATGAAAGATCTGGCTGTACATTCCCTCTTCACAACCCACATGCTGTCCATTAAGAGAGAAGGTCTTAGGGCTTGTCTACACAGCCCTAGAAGGGTGTGATTTCTAAATTGCACCAGTGTATCATTCACTAACTGGTCTGGGAGACCACGCTGGGGCAAACTAAAAGTTAATGTATTAGTGTCAAACACTACATTAAGATTTTCTGGGGAACTTTTACTTTATGACAGCATGGTCTACACAGGCCAGCTTGCGTAACACTTTAGTGCACCTTAGATAAGACACCCCAACATGTACTGCAGGGCAGTTAGATGATGATCCTGAAAAGATCAGCATGCACTTTTGCGCATTATATAAATAGTTTTGGTAGAAAAATTATTTTAAAATAATTTTGATTGATATTGACACTTGTTTTTAAAAACTTTTTTTTTCTGTTTTTATAGATTGAAATTTTCATGGTTGTGGGGAAATTATGGTGAGGTCAGACAATTATTTAATGACAACAGATGCTGAGATTCAAAAAGTTAAAGCTTCAGAATTGTTAAAACACAAACTGTCAACATCACATGTCAAAATATAGCAAATAAATATCCTTAAATTCTAATAAGTTCTCAAGCAGCTATTTTTTTATTTTGCTTATCTTTAAATTTTGATCATTATCGATGGAAATATTTTTCATCAGTTTGCATGGGTATGGTGATATCAACATTTACCAATAGAAATCAAATCATTTGAAGCCTATACATAAAATACAATAAACAAGGCTCTGTTTTGGTAGTAACTTGTATTGTCTGGGAGAGAATGTGTGTTCTCTAAAACAGTGATTCCCATCCTTTTCAGTAACACAGCACACTTCAATGAGACAGACAATACCATGACACACCCACTTTTTCAGCTGAACCGATTGCTTATAGATGTCACATTTACTATGGTTACAGTCTTACTAGAGAGGTTTACAATATAATGCATACAACAAGCTAAAGAAGGATCAAATGCATTAATGTTTCAAATCCACCCAAAACATATATGTCATTTCAATTTTGCCCTTTGGCCACTTGCATTTAGAATGTTCAGGTTTTAGAATCAAAAGACCAATACCTTGCTTTTAATTTGATTATTTATTTTCACAAGTTTTATAAGCTATAATTTTGGTTGGAGAGAATATTGTTCAAGATGAAACAATGTCTGTTTTACACTGATTTAATTACCTTTGTACAAAACTTCATTGCATACTTGGACATTTCTCATGGCACACCAGTGTGCCATGGCATACTGGTTAAAAAGCACTGCTCTCAGAGAGCCAAGACAGTTTCACTGCATCATTCCTTCTTTTCCATTTTCACACCCACTTTCAACAGCAGCAGAGTTTGTCAGCTATTTCATTGGGTCACGAGCTTTGAGTCTTAAGAGTTCTTGATACAGATTTTGATAAGACTGCTGTAATATCAATGCTCAATTACATTTAATTAAAACCAGGCTTTCTAGATATAAAAACTAACCAACATAGATACTTCGGAAGTACACTGAAAAGTTCCTGTTTAAAAATAACAGGTATTACTAGGTACTTGACATAATGGGGATGAAAAGCAATATAAACAGCTTCAGAAATTGCTTTGAATATAAAAGATTTCGCTTAAAACCCTGGAGCTGCACCACTGTAGCACTTTAGTGAAGATGCTCTAGGCTGATAAGAAAGAGCTTTCCTGTTGGTCTGGCTAATCTACCTTCCTGAGAAGTGATAGCTTTCCCTTCAAGCTAACAGTGTTGACACAGGGGTTAACATATGAATTTTTCACATCCCTGAATGACATAGTTATACTGATATAGGTCTATAGAGTGGACCAGAGCTGGGAGTAGACCATCTCAGATCAAACACACCCATGGAATTTCATCTAACAGGCTGTGCTGGACTCACGTCTTTCTCGTTATCTTCCACAGGACTCCCAACAAAGGCAATGATGCGCATCTTGTGATTCTTGCCTTGACGATGTTTCAAAGCCAACTGGAAAATAAGAGTGGCCATCAATGGTGAACAATACACAAGAAAAGCCATCCTGGATCAGACCAATGGTCCACTGAGTGATCCATCCCATCATCCAGCCACAGCATCTGGCAGTCAGAGACACCTAGAGCAATGGTTCTCAAACCACGGGTTGGGACCCAGCACTGGGCTGCAGACCCTCAAGTACTGGGCTGTGGTACCTCCTGCTACTGCCATTAAAAGACTGGAATACATTGCTGAAAAATGTAATTGTTGGGTCATGGAAATAAATGATTTTTTTCAACTGGGTCCTGAGGAAAAAGTTGGAAAACCACTGACCTACAGCATGCAGCTGCATTGTGAACATCTTGCTAACAGTCATTGATAGACCTATCTTCCATGAACTTATCCAATTCTATTTTGAGCTCACTTATACTTTTGGCCTTCACAGCATCCCCTGGCGAAGTGCTGTGTGAAGAACTTCTTTTTGTTTGTTTTAAACCTTCTGCCTATTAATTTCATTGGACAACCCCTGTTTCTTATGTTACACAAAGAGAAAAATAACTCTTCCCTATTCACTTTCCCCATACTAACCATGATTTTATAGCCATCTATCATCACCCTGTAGTCATCTCTTTTTCAAGCTGAACAGTCCCAGTCTTTTTAATCCTCATATAGAAGCTCATAGTAACTGATTTATTAAGAAAATGTAAAAAGACACAAGATTCATTAGACTGAAGTGTATTTTCAAGAAGATGAAAGCTGTATTGTTTGACATTTAAACCCACATTGAAAAAAAGCACAGGCGAATACACTATAAAATAATCTTTGCTGTCCTGCAGGATGGTTATTGTGTTACTGTGTGACAGTCACTCCAACCCAAAACTTGTCAAGAATTTCTAAGGCTCTATATTCAGGACAAGGCAATAAACAGCTTTTAGGTGTCTAAGGGATTTCACAAGAAGCTTTAGAAGGAACTGGTACTAACAATGCCACATTTCTATCAATGGATCCAAGCACAACAAACAATCTAGCTGCATTTGTGAGGCAGGTATTATGATCCCTATTTTATAACCAAGGAAACTGAGATGAGAGAAAACGATGAGAGTCCTGTGCCACCTTAAAGACTAAAAAATTTCTTGGGGCATAAGATTTTGTGGGCTCCAACCCACTTTGTCAGATGCATGCTGTCTACAGACTAACACAGCTACCTCTTTGCAACTTGAGATGAGAGAGAGATTAAGTGATCAACTCAAATTTCCTCAGGGAACGTCTACACAGTAACTAGGTACCTATGGCTAGCCCATGGTAAGTGACTTGGATCCTGTCTGTTTCACTGCTGTATACATGCCTGAGCTCAGGCTGGAGTCTGGGCTCTAGGACCGTGTGATGTGGAGGGTCATAGGGCTTGGTAAACTACACAGCATAAAACAGCACCACAGCCCAAGTCCTGGGAACCCAAGACAGCTGACGTGGGCCAGCCATGAGCATCTAGTTCAGGGGTCTGCAACCCAAAAGATAAGAAAAGCCATTTTTAAAAATTGCTTCGATAACCAAGTATTTTGAAAGTCACAATGGGTTTAGCCTCCTGGTGGGGGTGGGGAAAGGTGGGTCAGGGCTCATGCCCCACGGTCCCCTGGTTGGGGGGCGCCTGGAACCAGGAAAGGGCCCCCTGCAGGGCTCCAGGAGCCTGGGACAGGCTGACTACAAGGTCACCCAGTGGTCGGGGGGGGGGGGGGGGCCGCTGAGCTCAGAGCCACAAGGGGGCAGCCAAAGAGCCACATGCGGCTCTGGAGCCACAGGCTGCAGATCCCTTGTCTAGTTGCTGTGTAGACATAACCTAAGTCTATTTGCGGAAGAGCTGGCAACAGACCAGGAGATCTGATGCCAAGTCCGTTCCTCAACTACAAGACTGTCCTTCCCCACTAAGTAATACCTTTCCAGATGTCCATGGAAGGGGATGAGATGAAAAGCATACGTATCAGGACAGAGAAAAAGGGAAGAAGTGAGTGACTAAACCTTGAGAACTGCTGAAGGTGTTTAGAGAAACAAAGACAACTCTCCGTTGCGGTATGAACCACTGGAATTTGGCCCCACTAAACTGAATGCACACGGATGAGACCTATCCCTGCAATTTGGTAGCAAATCAAAAGCCACCTCCAAAGACTCAGAGCTTCTCTCTAGTTTATGTTTCTCTTTCTCCCTCTTCCCCAAACAACCTCAATAATTTTCCCACACTCAACTTCTCAGCCGAGTTATTCACCATGGTAGCAGCCTGGAGTTGTAGTAGGATTACAGGAAATCCCATAACCTGCGTCAATGCCAACTTGGGTAGTTACAGGCCAGTTGCCTAAATTCACCCTGCACTTTCAAATAAACAGCTTTTACCTTCCAACCAGAAACAAGCACTATGATGAGGCTTTATTATAACAACGCCAAGCCCTTACCTAGCATTTTTCCATCTACAGATCTCAAAGCACCTTGCAAATGAAGTAGTATCCCTATCATTCTTTTGCAGATGGGGAAACTTAGGCACAGAGGTCACATGATTTACTAAAGCTAACCCAGCTGGCCAATGGCAGAAAAAGAAATATAAGTTAGGTCCTGAGACATAGCGCAGGGTTCTTTCTACTAGGTCACAGCAGCACTTAGCAGAATGCTTTAGAATAAGAGGGTCTATATAAATAAATGATGTGTCATTTAAGAGAAAAGTAATGAACAAGGTCACTTACATGAGCAACTCTGATTCCTGTACAAAAGGTAATTTTCCCTTTGGGTTGCACCGAGTGTAATTTGGAAAGGATCCGTCCCGTGTCTGGGGTAAGTGTAGTCAGTACTTCACAGTTACTAAAAACAATGTAAATGGTTGCATTGTTACTGAATGTCCTTTCAAACCATTTCAACCCTCCCAATACCCCATGAAAGGTAGTTGCCTTTTATAGATCGAGAAACTGAGTCCCACGGCAGAAACAGTGACTGAACCGTGTGTTCTGAGAGGCTGACAGAACACTTGACTTTGCAAGATCAAGGTGTGCAAGGAGCTGGAACTGTTAACAGACTGTATTGTAATCCCCCCCATTACTGCTGCCATCTTCTGGGTGGGAAAGCAGAAGTCATTTTGATCTCTAGAAGAGGGAACTCTACAGACGTACTTAGCTAATGTAATGAGCCCCACATTGTTCTCTGGGTTGCTACGGGTTTTTGAGTGGCACACGATGTTGACGGCATCTTGCTGGGCTTGCAGGCGAGTAGGTAAAAAATCCCCATTTCTCATGTACTCACTGTTGTCGACACTGAAATACAGAGAGAATCAGATAAGGTCAGAACTAAAAAACACAGGCTAGTCTGATTCTTATCCTAAGGTAGTTCATGAAAATGAAGCCTCAGGATCATAGATCTTTGGTCAGGCTGCTAGCAGCACGTCTCCTCATCCCTGTCAATTCTTAAGGCAGAGAGAAAGAAAAGGAAGCATACAAAACAACCCACAAAAAAAGTCAAACGCTCTTCAGACAAGGTTGGACTGACCTGCGGAAGTCCCATATTTACCACACTCGAGAGTCTTGAAAATCAGATGTAAGAACCAGAGGTGTCGCTGCCACTGGGTCTGAGAGGCTGCAGCTCCCCCCACATCTCCAGGCCAGCCCCAGCAATGGCAGGAGCTGCATCCAAGCCGGTGCCACTCCTGTCAGCTGGCAGGGAGTGGGGCTGGATAAGGCCCAAGCCACCTGCTGGCCAGGCTGGATCTGGTGTGCAGCAGGGGCCACATCCAGGCCAGGACTGCCTGCCAGCAATAACTGGGGCTGGATTGGGCCCAGGCCACATGTCGTCAGCCAGCAGTGGCATCCATAGGGGCTGGATCCGGGACAGGCTGCTGGTGGGAAGAACCCAATCCGGCTCCCTGATCAGCCCCTGGGGGCGGATCGGGTCCCAAATCGAGGCCACGCAGCAGCAACACAGCTGGTAAGAGCCAAACCTATTTTAAAAGCCATAGTTATAATATGGCAATGCAGGGGCCTGATCTTTGAGAGCCAACAGTCCAGTCTATGAACCCTAAAATGAGACCTGGAGCTCCCCCACCTTGTAACCGCAAGCTGATGAGCACTTGATAGCACCTGCAAGTTCTAAGCTTTGCAGGTGAACACAAGGAAAAAGCAAATTCTCTTCATCCATAAACAATATTGGCCATGGCTGGTGACAGGACGAAGATGAGCTGGATCAATCTGATGGGGCAATACCTATGGTCCTATCAGCATACAGACAACTACACAAGCATCTCTTAGCTTTTACTTTTCATCTGTAGCTGCCAAAGCTTTTTGGCAATGGTAAACAAATATCCACATGCTCATTTTACAGGTAGGAATACTGAGAGACAGATAGGGAAGGCAATACCCCTCAAAATCACAGACCCAATGACAGCTGGGACTAAAACTGAGGTCTCATGTGTCTCAGCCCCAGGCACTAATGCAGAGGTCCCCAAACTGTGGGGTGCAGGAATGTTGGGAGGGGCATGCAATCGGGCCCAGGCCAGCCCCAACGGGGGGCAATAAGGGAATGACACCTAGCCCCAATCTGCCAAGTTCCTGTCTGGAATCAGCTGCGGCCTCTGCCCCCAAAGCCTGACTGTGCCCTCTGTGAACATCCGCTCCCCCACTGCAGTCCCCACCCAGCCACTAGGGCCCCAGGTTACCACAACCCCATTCCCAGCCAGAGCGCCGAGTGCAGCTCCACTCTCAGCTTCAGCCAGCAGGTGGGATTTGTGGGGGGATACAGTTGGGGTAAATGGAGGTGCAGGGTAAAAAGTTTGGAGACCACTATGCTAACGAACTACTCAATTTAGGCCAGGCTCCTGGCAAGCTGTCAGTACTGGTATGTCCCAAAGTTCAGGCATCCCCTGTTACATGGATCTGATTGTTTGGGAGGCACTGATGTTTAGCGGTTAAAATAAAGAGACTGGGAAGCTGGGCTTCTGAGTTCTATTCTGACTTCATTAACTTGGCAAGTCATCCCTCAGTGCTTCAGTTCCTATCCTATGTGTAAAAAGGGGTGAGTTCTCACTTGCTCTTTGCATAATGCTGCAAAAGCTGCTATACATGCGCATGGCATTATCAAACACTGAATTACCACTAGTTTCACTTGTGTTCCCAAGACAGATTATATAGAGTAACATCCCGGCTCCTCCTCAGTTAACAGAAGGTGTAAACAAGACAGAATTGTACCTGCTGCACTTCTGATTTATTCTCCGCATGTTAGCTGGCTGACCCACTCTATGCAAGTTAACACTTCTATAACACTGAAGCCTTGCTATGATAAGGCTTTCGTTAATGTCAGTAATAGCTGAACAAAGAGGTGCCAAGCACTCAACTCAATGGCATGTCTGTCAATAATGTAATTCTGGCATGCTAGAGCCAATCCATTCTAGACATTTCAGGGAATGTGCAATCTAGGCATTAGTGGGCAGATCTCTATGGATTTTGCTAAGAACAAAACTGGGAAAGGGGTGGGGGGACATAGGGAGACCCAGGCACCTAGCTAGCAGAGTTACCAGCTTCAGCCAGTCTGTAATTCTCTGTTGATCAAGAAGCCAGTTGATGGCACCACTGCCCCCTTACATGCACCCAAATCTCAGCTTTTTCTTTCTTCCCTATAAGAGTTTAAAATGTTGAGCCCCTGAATGACTTTACCTCTCAGACAGAAGAAAAAACTATGGAGAAATGGAGGATGCACAAAGCCCCTGCCACAGGGCAATGACAAGTCACAGAGGGTTCCTGACCCACCTTGTGGGGTGAATGGATGGAGCCATGGGAGCTCAGGTGTGTGCAAGCAGCTGAGCCCACACAAGCGACTATGTTGGACTTTTTCCTCTGTGCAGTTTTAAACCTTCCACATGCAGAACATCATGGCACAAGACCCACTTTTAATCCTTGCTCTCTTAGCTGGCCCACACAAAGCCAGTTTCTCATGCCATGTATTAAAATGCAAAACCCTGTCACACTGTGTGCAGCTGAATGCAAACATTGTTTACTACAAAAAAGCAGTCATTCAGACACAAAATGAATGGAAGTGAGTGTGTGTAATAAGGCACAGTACATGGCATACGGATTTCGAAGTGCTTTGCTAGCATTAATACTCACAACAAACCCAAGAAGCAAGTTAACATTCTTATCTTATGAGTCACAGATGGCATGACAGTACGATGGCATGACTGGAGTCAGAAATCAGGATTCCCAGTGCCCTGGTCTAACCCACTACACACACCCAAGGTCCAGTCCTTCTGGCCTGCAACTTGTATAGTCATTGTCATGAGGTGAACCTAGTGTAAGAACAAGGTACATACACTTCTGGACCAGAATGGCAGCTCACTCCACTTATTCTGCAATGGTGTAAGTGATCACAAAATATACCGGACATCAACGGACTGGACCCCTATATTTGGCATTTCATACTCCAGTTTGAGAACTCATTCCCCACAAGTCATGAAATCAACTACTGCAAGAGACCAATACTAAACCTGACCTTATTCAGGTCTGACACAGTTACTTAGCAAACCAAGCTATGGTGAAATTAGTCAGCAAATCAAACTACCACAATGTGTCTATCAAACTATCTGAAGAGCTATCTAGTTACTGGACACAACCCACAATGGAGGTTTTGTGCATCTTATGAATCTTCACTATTGTTCCAGTTGGTAAGACTATAGCAACTAACAGATCTGAGGTATTGTAGTAGCCATGATGTTTATTGTACCCCAAACAATAGTATGTGTAATAGTAAACTGTGATTTTTTTTTAATACATCTCTGAGCTGTAAACTTATTTTCAATGCCGGATTTTAGTTCTAGCTATGAGTTTGGTACTGTAGAAGGCAAAACCACCACTACCATTTTACTTCACATTTGGTACTAAGCAACAGCACAACATTAACATAGCCAGATTACAGCTGGCCAGGATTTCAGGCCAGCCATATATTAACCCACCTAACATGCACCACTCACTGAAAGCAGAAAGGAGGAGGAATGGAGGGGTAAACTGTGAGATTAAAAGGTTATTTATACTCGCCTGGTCTCAGGGAGGGGAAATTAGACACTGTATCCTGTGAACAGTCTCCGTTGTCTGCTCCTGTAACAAGTAACTCTGGGCCACATCAAACCCCAACCAGCCTTGCTTATGCTTTGAGAAGACGGGCAGGGGATGAATGCAGAGGAAGGTTGGTGGTTGAACCCAGGCCTGGCTAGAGGCAAATTAACAGACAGAAGGCCTTGGCTAGCTTTGTTGGTCCAGTGTAAAGTGAATCACCAATGTCAAACATGCTGCCAATTCTCAGCCACAACCAATTCTCCCAGACTCTGCCCATCACACACAGCCTACTCTGCCCTGCAGCTTCTCAACAGCATCAAGCCCACCCCAACCAGTATCAAATGTCTGTCCTATCCCACTTGACCCTAACATCACCACCTCCAAGCACTGCCCCCTTCTGAACCTCCTATCCCACAGGGCTTGAAGCCTATGGCTCACTGACCATCAGATTAAAGCCTTCCATAGCCAAGGTCAAGCTCCCCATACAAAAAACAACCACTTTCCTCATCCTCACAATCCAGTCAACTCCTCTCTGGCCTTTACTTCAGCCAGCACCAAACCACCTTCCAGCCTGGAATAGACACCCTGCTCAGTCCCTCTGCCAGCCCAGTACTAACAACCCCCCCCCCCCCCCCGTAAAAAGGAGTAGCCATGTTAGTCTAGTTCAGCAACACAAAGGAGGGGTCCTGTGGCATTTTTAAAGACTAACACATTTATTTATTGCATTAACTTTCATTGGAGAAAATCCCACTTTGAAGACCAAGTGCCTTCAAAATGTCTGACAAAGTGGGATATTCTCCCACCAAAGCTCAAGTGATAAACTTGCTAATCTTTAAAAGTGCCACAGGATTCCTTGTTTATTTCCCCCCAATAAAGACAGCAATTGCCATAATCTGGTGACCCCCACCCCCACCCCAGTTCCCCCTGTTACTGTGCCTTTGCGTACAGGGGCAGTAACTGTGTTCCCCCATCCATCCTAGAACTCAATCACCCAACCATTCTCAGTCCCCCTAGATCCAGCACTGCTGCTGCACATTCTTCCGTATCCATCCCCAGCCCAAAACTGTCCCTGCTCGCAACCTGCCACTCCCAGAAATTTCCTCAGGGGAGTTCTGCTCCACTCCCCCACCTGACTTTCAAGGAGCCCTGCACCAGACCCTGTGTCAGACACTCCATACCCATGCAGGCATTACAGACTCTCATGCAATAGGGAGCTGCAGCCAGGGTGAGAGTGTTTTCAGATCTCCTGAGCATACTCAGATGCCTGCTCAGGGCAGGAGCAGCTCTGGCCAAGCAGCAGGAAAGGGGCCCTGGGGGTCGGGGACAGGGAGCTGGCAGGTGGATTAGGGAAGGAGTCGGGGAGCCAGTGGCCAGGCAGGATAAGGAAGAGGGTCCCACACATCATCACTGGGAGGAGCAGCAGCAAAGGCAGGAGCACAAGGGCAGTGGTGAAAAAGGGCCTTGGGAAGCACCTAATGGTAATGAGACTTCACCTCCATGGGCAGGAGCTAACTCCTGGGAGAATCACTGGCCAGCACGGGGCTCCTTCAAGGGAGAGGCAAAAGCACATCAGGACGCAGCTTGGAGCTGTGCCACCTGCCCTGCCTGGGGACTCAGTAGCTGGCTGTGCAGAGGAGGCCCAACTTGTAGTGCAGGGTGAGGAGGGCTGCCAGGCAGTTAGCCAGCGCAGCACCTCAGCTCCCTCAGTGCAGTGAGCCAGGTGCCCAAGCAGGCTGGGCAACTCCCACCAGCTTCTGATCTTCTGGCTCCTGACAGTTCAATTTGAAAAGGACTGTGCTAAATGGAAGGCAGCAATTAGAGGGGCACATAACCCTACATACCTTCCCCATTCCAAGAACTGCCTCTGTGGCAACTGGTGGAGAGTGAATCAGCTGTCTCTGTTGGGTGTCTGGGGACCATATGCTGAGCCCAAACTCATTTCTTCTGTAATCAGTAACTCCCTGCAGGAGCTACCTCGGTCATTAGCTGCTCTGGCCTTTCCCCCTCAGACTGTTTTTAAGCACTCTGCTATCCTTCTTGTATTGTGCCAGGTTCTCCTTTAAACCTGATTTTGTGAAGCCCATTTACTTTGCATGCCTTAGAACTTTGGGAAATGCTTCAGATACATTTTGCTGAGCGATAATTGGCACCTGCCATTGCATTTTTGTGCTTTTATGCTGTACTGGCAGACTGCTTGTTTATTAGGATCTGAAGTCTATGAATAGAAATTTCTGCAGCATCTGATCCACAATCCCTCTTTAGGAAAACAAATTCCATTCCACTTTGTTAAATCAAAATTCAGAGATTTTATCCATTCAGCAGACATTTCCTCACTTTGTATCGGTATCCCTATATCTCGCAAATGGAATGTCGTGCGATGTTCGTCTAAGCCAGGGGTCTCAAACATGCAGCCTGTGGGGCACAAGTGGCCCCTAAAGCTATTTCCTGTGGCCCCCAAGGACGCTATTGTTACCAATGTTTGCATTATTGTTGTGTGAAAAGGTTTCTGTGCTGTGGCCCTCAGGCTAATGTACTAGTCCTCAAGCTGCCCTTCTGGTGGTTTGAATTTGAGACTCCTGCTCTAAGCTGATGATGCAGCTGAACAAATTTGGATGAACCTCGGGAGCTCAGGGGCACTAGGGAAGGGGCTGGGGGGGAATGTGGGAACCAGCAGGGAACCTGCTCAGCTGCATTATCAGCTTAGAGCAGTAGTTCCCAACGTTTTTCAGGCTAGGGACCCCTTTTTAACAACAACAAAAATTGCACACCCCCCAGCTGATTGTGTAATCTGGCCCACATCACTCTGGCAATTCCACTTGGACAGCTGGCAAGCAGTGCTGCCGCCACCATGGCCCACACCACTGGGGAGCCGAGCCGCAGCAGCTATGACCCCCTGCCCGTGCCCCTACCGGGGAGCTGACACAGCGCCATCCCCCTGCCAGGATTTGGCCATGGAAGGGGAAAGGCAGCCCTGGTGAGGAGCATCAGGGCTGTAGCTAGATTCCAGCCCCAGCAGGGAGAAGCTCCACAGACCCCCTGCAACACATCCGCAGACCCCTGGGGGTCCCTGGACCACAAGTCGGGAACCACTTGCTTAGAGGAAAGACTGCTCCCCACCACCCTTAGTCTCCAGCCTGTGCCTATACCAGCCTCTGCCCCGCCTGCCGGACCCTCGTCTGGCGTTACCAAATACCAAAGCCTAGAAAGGAGGACAGGGATATAGGAAAAAAAGAACACTGGAGGACACATGGAGAAAATGTAGTATTAATGTATATTCTTCTGTTTTTAGGGGGCCCCGGAATCCTTTCCGCTAAAAATAAGGTGGCATTACACCACACTTTAACCCACTATAAGTAAAAAACCAGACACAATCATGTATTTTTAAAACGCCTGCCAGACGGAGGACGTGAAGGCAAAAAGCAGGATATGTCCTCCTTGTGCCTGACATCTGGTAACCCTTCCCTAGTCCAGCCCTTCAAACTCCCTCATCAAGTCAGTCCTGCTCCTCTTCCCCCCTTCAGCCCCTAAAGCTGGCTCCCCGCCCCCACAGTCCTGGCCCCACTTCCCTGCCGCGTCCCTCCCCCCGGCGTTGCCCCACAACGCCCCCCACCCTGCTCCTCTGCCTCGCCCCAGTGAGGCCTCGCCCTCCATCCCTTCAGGGGCCTGCCCCGGGAGTCTCCTCCACCTGGGGACAGCCCCCCAAATAGCCAGGCCCAGCGCCCCCCACCCCAGCCTGGCCCTGGGTCCGCCCCACCCCCACCCGGGCGCAGGCAGCGGGCCGGGGCCGCGATGACTCAGGGAAACCCCGCGAGAGCCAGACCCTGGCCCCGGCCCCGGCCCCGCTCCCGCTCCCGCCCCGTCCCCAGCCCCTCTCCATCCCTCGGCCCGGCCCCGCCTCACCAGACCATCGTGCTCTCCAGCACCATCTTGCCTCCCCTCAGACACTCGCCACCCCACACACAGCTCCACCGCTGCCGGGCTAGGCCCAGCCTAGAAGCCGCCCTCGCACTGGCCCAGCCGCCAGCCAATCAGCGGCGCGCATCTTCAAAGGTCGGCCGCAACGGCCGCTGGGAGTTGTAGTTTCTCGCTGGCAGGCGGACACTAGGCTGGGCTCAGCAGCTAGCAAAGCTTGGAAAGGAGGACAGGGAAGTACGAAAAGGAGGAGATTGGAGGACACAGGGAGAAAATGTAGTATTCATGTCATACTCTTCTGCTTTTAGCGAAAAAAGCAAGGAGGCTTGTGGCACTGGAAGACTAACAGATGGCGTGAGCTTTTGTGGGGAAGTGGGCTAGTTTCCCACGAAAGCTCATGAGATGAATAAAGCTGTTAGGCTGTGTTCACCCAGCCCTCTTATTTCGAAACAACAGAGGTTGTTTCAAAATAAGATTTAAGCTGTTCACACAACGCACGGTTGTTTCGAAACAAGTTAAACCCCATGTGGGGACGAAACGACGCCTTGCGAACATGTTGTTTCGAAACAACAGTGATTTGTTTCGAAATAACTGTTGCCAGAACCTGCTATTTCGCTTTGAGCTTCTTTCCTTAATTCGAATTAACAAACTGTTAATTCGAATTAAGTTATTTCGAAATAAGGCATTATTTCAATACAAGTTGTTTCGAAACAACCATATCGAAATAATCCCCTGTGTGTGAACACAGCCTTAGTGTTTAAGTGCCACAAGGCTCCTTGTTTTTTTTGCTTTACTAGACTAACATGGCTGCCCCTTTGAATTCTGGTTTTAGGGGGCCCTGGAACACTTTCCCCTAATAATAAGGTATTCCAGCATACTTTAACCCAGGGGTCTCAAACTCAAATCACCACGAGGGCTGCATGAGGACTAGTGGAGGGCCGCATGAGGATTAGTACAGTAGCCCGAGGGCCACACCACTGAAACCTTTCCATACAATGATATTGAAAACATCAGTAATGGTCATGCTGCTGCAGGAAATAGCTTTAGGGGCTGCATGCGGCCCACAGGCCATGTGTTTGAGACCCCCACTTTAACCCCTATAAGTAAAAAGCCAGACAAAATCACATATTTTAAAATGCCTGCCAGACAGAGAACATCAAGGTAAAAAAGAAGACATGTCCTCCTCTTGCCTGACATCTGGTAACCCTAGGGAAGTATGAAAAGGAAGACACATGGGCTATATCCACACATACATCATTATTTTGAAATAACCCATTTCGAAATGAGTTATTTCAAAATAAAGTCCTTCTTTCAAAATAAGTTAATTCGAATTAACAGTTTGTTAATTTGCATTAAGGGAAAGCCTGCTTTCAAAATAGCCGTTGTTTCGAAATGGTTATTTCGAAACAAGGCCGTTTCAAAACAACAGCTATTTCGATTTGATGCGAGGTTTAACAGTTTCAAAATAACAGCCATTATTTTGAAACAATGGGTCCCGTTGTTTCGAAATAACCGTGCATTGTGTGGTCATGCCGCTTTTTATTTCAAAACAACCTCTGTTGTTTCAAAATAAGAAGCCTGTGTGGACATACCTATGGAGAAAAAGTAGTATTAATGTAACATTCTTCTGCTTTTAGGGGGGTCTGGAACACTTCCCCCTAAAACAAGGTATTCCGTGGTATTCTAGCATACTTTAACCCCCATAAGCAAAAACTGAGACAAAACCATGTATTTTTAAAATGCCTGTTGGACAGAGGATGTGAAGGTAAAAAGCAGGACATGCCCCCCTTTTGCCTGACATCTGGTAACCCTACCCTAGATCAGTGTTTTTCAAACTTAGGGTTGGGACACAGTACTGGGTCACGGACCCTCAGGCACTGGGTTGCAGAACCTCCTGCTACCCCCATCAAAACACTGAAATGCATTGGTCAAAGATGTAATTCTTGGGTCGTAGGCTTACATGATTTTTTTTCAATTGGGTCCTCAGGAAAAAAGTTTGAAAACCACTGCCGTGGATGAGCCCCAGCCTGGCAAGAGAAGTGGGCGCTGGCAAATGCTTTCGCTTGGAGGGATGAGTTGCAATTTATTCTTCTTTGAGCACTGCTTGGATTCATTCAGAAATAGGTGTCTCCATACTGGGGTGCCTGATTGGTTGGAACTTTTTGCCCTACCGTGTCAGAAGAGGGCAGGCGGCCACTGCCCCCCATGCCACCCCATGGCGACATATGTGGTCACCGCAATGTTCCCTCTAAGGGGAGAGAGCA